>NNCF01127197.1:103581-163141 GCA_002313205.1 Laupala kohalensis
CTCCAAAGAAGTACACTTATCACGCTCGTCTTCCTGATCAAATAGCTTTCTCAAGTTTGTATACATTTCCGCTGACGTCTCACAATTCATTATGTGAATTTTGTTGCGTTTGTCAATGGAGAAAACAATGTATTTTTGCGCTTTTGCGTCTTGCAACTTCCATGCCTCTCGTTCTTTTTCCGTGCTTTTATCATCGCATTTGTCCGTTCCAAGAACGATGCGGTCAAGACTTGCAGCTTTGAGGAGAACGAAGAGATCAAACCTCCAGAGAGGATAGTTGCTGGCATCAACAAGCGTTTCACTCGAGTATTGATTGAAATCAATTTCTTTCTTTATCATTTTCACAAAACTTGTAATATGACTTACCAGTTGCTCTTACTTTCTTACTTCCGTAAACTTTCTGGGCCCATAACCCGTTGAACAGGGTTTCACAGAGGAAAGAGTTTATCCAGGAATTCGAAAGAATATATTTGACAAAAGGTAGAGAACAGTTAACTCCTTAGTGATAAATAAACAACATAACATAAGTTATCGATCTATCGATCGTGGAGGAATCGATGAACGAGAGATTCAAAATTATCCTCCTACAGTACCCACTCGGTCTACGTTTAGGCGAGGGGGTCACGGCCATCGGTTCGTCGAAAGTTCCACCTCTAACTAACAGAGCGCACTGCCTGACATTCCTACACATCGATTAGAGAGAGTCATTACCAACAGTTGAGAAACTTGTGTAACTGACAAACATGCCGCGAGCAGGATGAGTGTGAAGTATCTTATTTTTTGTTATTGATTATGTCAGTGCTATAAGATAATAATTTTTTATTGTATTATTGAATATTTTTGCATCTTTTATAGATATTTCAATGCTCTCTTCCATCTAAACAATGAAAAGATAACTTAACAATGAAGTATTTTTTTTACGTCCAATCCTATTTTTTACCTCAACAATAAACTGTGTTTATTATTGACTACCATTATTTAGCAGAAAAAGTTAATAGTGTGCGGTATCTAGGTTCCGATTGTGTGGTCGCTGTCTTATCTTTTTAGGCAACTGGAAAAAGAAATTAGATTTGCGTATTTTGCACAAAAGGTATGACACAGTTATAGCAGTGTGCACAGACTTTGTCATGTGGCGCCGATAAAGTAATAGCCCTAGGAAGAACACGAGGCCGTGTCGTTTCTCTCCTGGACACCACAGTGAGCAGACGATTGAGAAATATGTAATTTTACTTTCTACAGTCATAGAATCATCAACAGCTTATTGTTCGATGTCGGCTGAATATGTTCAAAACACATGAGAAAAGGAAAATTTTGTTACAGCTATTAAGAGGCTGGGTTGTGTTTTCCGAGATAAGAACTGTGCTTCAAGAGAATCGGAAATTGGGTAAACATTTCTAAACGTTGCCAAAACACAGGAGCTAACAACCGAGGAGCCACTAGAATATTTGCTGGAGAATATATTTGTCAACAATGTAAAAGTGTATTAGTCTTCGTTCATCGAACTATACTACTGGAACGCCCTGAAACCAGAGTATTGTAATTTCAAAGATCATGTACTATGGGTTGCAGGGTGGAATAGGCGCTCTAAGCGGACAAGATCTCTACAGTGCCGTTCCACATACAATGCTTTGGCAGGCGTTTGCCCGCTGAGCACCTACAGATGCAGACTCGGGCTTTGGCTCTTTCTCCGTGACTGAGTTGCGCGCTATCCATTATACATCGATGTCTTCTTCAGGGGAACAAATGACATTAACGGTGAAGACAATAGTCGGCTTACGCACCGTGTTAAGTACATAATTATCGTGGTTTATTTTGGTGCCAGTGTGCAACAGTCGAGCCCCGGCTTGCGTTTGTGTGAATTGCTTTGACACGTGAAGAGACAAGCCACACAAGTAATATCTCTGAGTATACAGTAGTCATGTTTCTTTGCCTCAAGAAATCTAACTTAAGGGAAAAAACATGAAAGGAAATGCACTGTGGTTATTAGTTTATTGTATATTAGTTACAGTAAATTACTTTGTTGTCCTCAATAGGGTTATAGGCGGTTTGTAGCAGCTCTGTTGACAATAATTTATTTATTTATTTACTATGTGTATAACTGGACTTGATACAGAGTTAGTACTCAATGCAGCCAACGATATACCATAAGAGTAACGATATTTGTACTTCGTGATATGTTGGCAGGACATTCGAATTTCTCAAAAGTTAAATACCATCGCCAACCACGGCCATCAATTCAATCCATTTGCTCTGGTGGCTCTATTCTGTTCTTTCTGCATCGAGTGTATGGATCGAAAACTACCTTGAGTCCTAGCTTCTTGTGTTATTGATTTTATAGCAGTCGCTTTTGTGTCTACCATTATTATTTATACGGCTTTATTTAAAATTCGTATTAGTTGGCAATTTGTTTTACATAGCCAACTTGCATAATTTTCCGCAAATTTACATGGCTTGGAGTATATCTTTGAAATTCTTTACGGGAGTATGAGCGATTTGACGACTGTTTTTCTGATTTCCTTTCTTCTTTTTTTTCAATGAGGGAATAAACCATTTTCTGCTGATTCCTCTAATAAAATTTAGACATTGCAGGGACAATGTTTGAAAAAAATAATTCTGATTTCTATAGGCTGTTATGGATAAAGCTCGAGTAAACTAATTCCTATGTAATTTTAATTAAATATACCTGGAAAAGTATCTCACGTGTCACAAATTCAACGTAGAAAATAATACAACGAAAGCTCATAATAAATAAAATTATTTAACGAATACTATCGAAAAACCATTCGATACCATTCTTCAAATTCATTGTTTCAATTCAAACCGTATATTTAATGATTCGTAGATTTTAATACACCATAACTCATGAATTGCTGTTTTAATGACTATTTTTTAATACAAAGAGAGTAGATATCATTATGGAAAGTTTCATAAATATAGTACTTGACTACAAAATGTGCTTGACTAGCGCCTGGCACGCTCATACTTCTTTAAAATCTTGCAGTTCTCTGCAATAGCATGCGCTTTACACTCCCACTATCGAAAGTTACCTGGTTCCAGTCACAGAAAATATTCTCAATATTATTTTCCATGTTGTTAGATAGACTATTATTGTTTAATTAAAACTAGAGAGATTCTGTAAAATCGGCAGAGCGGGGTTACGATTCCGAGCGTTGTTGTCCCACTTGCCAAAAAATAAATAAAAAATGAATCAATGATTTTGGAATGGATATAATGGGCTGTAACAAGAAAGATGCTCGTGTGTGTTTATTTTCCTTTGGCTCGTTAATTAAGATCATTAAAATACTTTCCATTTCGACAACAATAGCTGACGAAAAAAATTACATTTATTATTTTTTATATTACTCTCAAATCTCGATAATATGAAATCGAAAAACAGAACATGAACAGAAAAAATAATTTTCTTTTTAACTTGTGACGTGATATTTAACTTTGTTTTCGCCTTCAAGTGAAGTAAAGAAATGAAATTCTTGGAACAAAACACTGTCGACTAACTAGTGAAAACAAAATACTGTCGATTAAGTGACCATTAGCAACTAATAAGTGGCGACCAATAGGTGAGTACAAGTGAGCCTATTACTACCACAGTTACATAGAGCGGGTGTATCCGAGCCTGAATCACACTATCACTTGATATTTTCGCTACTTCGTCCGGAGAGAGTTTGAATCCGTAATCCGAGCTCGTTTTCAAGACCATAGTCCGGTAGCGAGGGGTGCCATATTTGCACTCAGTCTTGGTGGTAATGTTGTAGATCCAGTCACCAAAAGACTGGAGCCATATATAGGTTCTGCAAAAACAAACAAAATGAGCATGGTATTAATGTAAACAGAATTGGGATGAGTATTAATCTTACAAATATCAATTAGTGAATAAAACTTATATGCACTATAGTGGTGAGGACGTGTGGTTTCGAGTGCGCAGTAGCAATCAAGTAGCTAAGAACAACAGTGACCAACCCATAACCCATATCTGAATAGTGATCGTAATGGTCTCGCGACTTTCAGGGTGCGAAAATCCACACATGACATGTTATATGATTTTACAAGTCCCTGACCTCGTCTGAAATGGGTTAATAACATCGAGGATGCACTGCGTGGAAGAGGAATAACCTGGTCACAGGTGAAGACCAAAGGATAGGAAGACATGACGAGCTTTCACCCATCTCGACAGCGCTCGGTAAAAGAGGATAACGAAGAAGATGATGAAAAAAAATCCTTTGAATATCATTGTATGCTCCCAGCAAAATTAATTTTCGGCGAAAAATTCAGCCTAAGAGAGATCCGGCTTACACGGACTGTGTAACGTCGAAATTGCTACGTGATGTTGTTCATAGGATGCGCAGTACAAAGAGGCGACACCATTACGTTAATTATTGTCAACCAACGTGACTGTGAACACTTATTGCCAACATTTCTCCCTTGGACACCACAAAGATCCCGCGCATGAGACACTCTGTAGAAATTCTTGAAAGGAAACCTCACCTGCGGAGAGCTCCAGCTTCGATGTTGCACCGAAACTCCTTATTCGCAAACTTCCCATCGTTTATGAGAATATCGAAGGCACTCGCCACTGGCAACTTAACCGCTGCCACCAAGTTTTGACATATGACAACCACACTCATTGGACCTGAAATAGACGATACATTACACAAAGTGAATTACGCAGTCACTTGAATTAGGAGGGTCTAAGACGAGTGCCATTCATCAGCATTTTTTATATGACCTGCGTGTTATAGTCTATTTTATATCCAATTTTTTTATCAAAACAAAAATTAATATTTTACGTGGGTCAGAGAAAATAGAGAACGGTGATCGGAATGACCCCGTCACATATTACAATATAAAAATATTTTATTATAATTCTGTTATCGAAATACTTCCATAATTTCACTAGAACATTTATTGTGGAAGCGTATTGGATCAAACGTACCATTGGATTAAAATTCTTGTTGAACAGTTTCGTATAAAACGTGTTCAAATTATTCGAGAAAACATCACATAGAGAACAGGAACCACGCTACCCGACCATACATTTACCATTGACTTCAATTGCATGCCTTCCTTTGCAGCTTAAGACGTCCGTCCTGGCGGCAGAGGAGAGAACACATTCCACACTAGATGGCGGTAAAAGCACTATTTGACTGCTAATGTTTTATTCGACTTCTCCCAAGAATATCTTCCGGTAAACTAACTAAACCGCGAGATTTTCTTATGAGGATGAATCTAATATACTGCGTCGGCACAGATAGACTGTGGATGCACGACAAACCTTTTAGGATCAGACCCTAGTATATTCTTATCCGAGAATGATCGGAAAAGGCGAATTTCAGTTACAAATTCTCAATATTATAAATACTTTAAATAAAGAAATATATTATTTAATTTTTTAAGTTACAATAATATAAATTTGATGAAAATCAAAATACTGCCTTACAAATAAATAAAAAAGACCCGCCATTAATTGTATTCGTTGGGCAACATTTTACCAAACCATATTCCGCGCCGGTCCGAACGATAGAAAGAGCAGTTGTCAGCAGTACTTGCGGGATACTAAACAGGACCCCAAAATTCTTTAGAGTATTTAATCCTCTGCGAATATTCACTTCATCCGACATGGAACATCTGATAAAAGACTTTTTTAGTATAAATAAAAATATCAAGAGACTGAGCTAAGCTCGTATTTATTTATTATTGAATTAATTTTTTTTTAATTAATAAATGAATTTATAGACACGTGTTATAACAAATTTTATGAGTTAATTTAATAAAACTTATGTTAAAAATATGTTGAAAACAAGAGTTGTCATCTGTTTCTTTGTTTTTGCCTTTGAACACTGTTAGAGGAAGAAGCAATTAGTCGATGTACGAATATTTTTAAGTAAAAAGAATTTTATTTCACTGATTTATAGATTACTTTACTGCTAAATTATTATTTCTTATAATACCGATGACTATCCAGATGTCACGGAGCGGCACCCGCGCTACATATATAATTGTTTCATATATACTCGTAATTTCATAATGATCGGTAGCGAGTGTTGTGCATTGCTTCAGCGTAAAACATTTTATAGAACTCAAATGTCTTGACCTGTAGGTGTATTTCAGATAGAAGGGAAGGAACTAAGTTTCTTTTATTTTTATTTTTTTCAGACGAAAGCCGATTTAAACATATAATTATTGCTCGTATAATATTTTTTCAAAGCGAATTTTTACAAGATTGACACTTATTCCGTTCGATTACTGATATTAAAAACCCTCCATATATCACGTTTTGGAAAAATCGCACCATGAATTTACGAGACAGCAGATATAAACTTTCAATTATTGCTCTTATAATTAGACTAAGATAACTTTTGAATTGATACAAACTGAACTTTCATTTCCCTCATTTTGCCCCCGAATTTTTTGCTAAAATATTGGCCAAAGAAAGTATATCATTCTTATGTGCTAGTTGTTTGTTTTTTTTGTGGAGCTTTAGGGCTCGAGAACGGCACGGTCATTAGAGACCTTTGTGCTAATAGTAATATGACGGTGACGATGGATGTCAATTCAGACAAAATGTGTAGTTCCTACGCACTATACTCAAAGTCACGAAACTTTCACTCAGCGAAAATGTAACCCAAGAAAAAGAAAATACATGAACGGAAACGCTGTGGTTATTCGTTTAAGCAAAGGAGGAGTATTGTATCAATTTATTGCCTTCAACGTGATCATAGACAGTTTGTAACTCGTCTGTTGGCAATAAATAATTCATTAATTTATTTATTGCCAACTGACTTGATGCTGGTTCGGGGTCTGTGTACAGTTTTGCGACCGCTTTTACTTCGCCGTCGTCCATAAAGGTAATGATAAGTGTATTATTATCCTTTTTCGGGCCATTAAGCCGTGGTCCACTGCCATTTCTTCTAGACGTTTCGGCGGCTCCTGCGGCTGCCATCTTCAGTAGGGGCGTCGAGGGCGTAGTGTCCTCCTCGGCGTCCCGGCTCCAACTAGTAACCCGGCCGGAGACCCCCCCCCCTACTTATTGCCAAAATTCACGAGCCTGACATTCCACTCCGCCCCATAGTTACTGCAATTAACTCTCCTACATATGATTTGGCTAAATAATTGACTAGACTTTTGAATTCACATGTGGGCACTACGGATTCGCACGTTAAGGATTCTACTGATTTTATCAACAAATTAAAAACGTTCAAACTGCAACCTGGTGACTTACTAGTTAGTTTCGATGTGGTTTCACTGTTCACAATGGTACCCATAGTGGACACTCTTCATCACATTGCACGGATTTTCCCGCAGGACATAACGTCACTGTTCCGCCATGTTCTCACAACAACATATTTTCAATGGAACTCTGAATATTTTGAACAAATAGATGGTGTTGCTAGGGGAAGCCCACTTAGCCCGGTAGTGGCTAATTTCTATATGGAATTTTTTGAATCGGAAGCACTGCGTACTACGTCTTACACACCAAAATGCTGACTCCGATATGTGGACGATACCTTTGTGGTGTGGAGCCATGGAGAATCTGATCTTAACGAATTTCACAAACATTTAAACAGCATTCACAGAAAGATTCAGTTTACAATGGAGAAGGAAAACAATAATAAACACTTGGCTTTTCTCGATGTTTTGGTCACTAGGCAAGAAGATGGAACTCTCGGTCACACGGTGTACCGTAAGAAGACTCATACGGACCGATACTTAAACAAAACCTCAAACCACCACCCAGGACGAAAAAGAGCTATGATTAAGACTTTAGTGGACCGAGCCCGACGTATTTGTGAACCCTTATACTTAAAGAAAGAACTCCGACATCTGGAATCCGCCCTACAGACCAATGGGTAGACACGTAGAGAAGTACGTAGAGCCCTTCAACCAAAAATGAGTAGTAATATTACAGATGAAGGAAAAGAAAAATCGGTGGTGGGTACAGCATTTCTGCCTTATTTATGTATATAAGGCAGTAACGTCACGGACAGAATAGGAAAATTACTGAAGAAACACAATGTAGCTATTGTGTTTAAACCTACATGCCAAATTCAAAATCTCCTCAGACCTGTTAAAGATGTTCGGGATCCTCTGATTAGTGGTGACGTATATCGCATCCCATGCTCTTGCGGGGCAGTATACATTGGAACAACCCAACGCAGTATAAATACTCGTATTTCAGAACATTCAAGGAATTGTAAGTTGGGACAGGTGGAAAAATCGGCGGTTGCAGAACATGCCTGGCTGAAAAAACACGACATTCAGTTCAATCATACTGAAATTATTTCTTCCTCCACCCACTATTACTCCAGAATTCATCGGCAAGCCATTGAGATTTTCAAACATATAAACAATTTTAACAAGAAGGAAGAAAACTTCAAAATCCAAAGGGCTCTGCTCTGCGAAATCTACATATAAAACCCTTTTCCTTCCCTAATAATTCCACCAGCCAATCAAAGCAGCAATTTGGCAAAGCGAGCCAATCACAGCACTTCGGAGAAGCGAACCAATCAGAAACGACCCCTATGTCACCGCGTCCTGTAAGTAGGCGGGGNCCGGGTTACTAGTTGGAGCCGGGACGCCGAGGAGGACACTACGCCCTCGACGCCCCTACTAAAGATGGCAGCCGCAGTAGCCGCCGAAACGTCTATAAGAAATAGCGGTGGACCACGGCTTAATGGCCCGAAAAAGGATAATAATATTAATGACACCGGCCGTGAAAGCTTACATTTAATGATAAGTGTACCTCGCATTATGTTGGCAGTAAATTTGGATATCATTAATTTTAGAATCATCCATCAACTTATTTTACTTGCTGTTGTGGCGCTTTTCTTTCTTTCTTTCTGCAACGAGCGTAAGGAACGATTATAACCGTGTGTCTTAATTCGTGTTATAAACTTTTATTTTTTTACCACGAAAAGTCTCTTGTGACTCCTATTAACGTTTATTCGGATATTACATTTATTTGGTTTGATTCCTAGAAGTTGGTAGTTCGTGTATATGCAGCCATAATGCATTATTTTCGTTTAAGTTACACGACTTACAGTACATGTAGGTAAGAAGAAAAATTTTACATTATCTACGTGGTGTAAAGGACCAGTCTACCAGCCTTTAATTATCGATAATAGCGAGTTTTTGCATTGCGTACCTGCGAGCTATCGTATATGCTACCCACATACAAGTTACTTCTGCGTATGCTCAGAAGTTAGTGGTACACTAACGCTTCTAGCGTAGTACGTTACAACGCCTCTGTTGGCGTATAATGATAGCTACGCTAGTGAGAGAGGTCATGAAGGATTCTGAAGGGGATTTGACGTTATGTTGATATCTGAGAAGATATGCAAGAAATTTGTTGGTCTTGTGAACCGTATGAGCGCGTGCTGATTTACTCACAGTTTAATTGTGTACGTTTGCATAGAACTTGTTTGTTTGAGTTTACAATTATTACTGTGATTTGATTCGAAGGTACGCTATGCAAAATGCATCGATTGCACCATGTACGTTACGCGATTAGCATCACTAACGTAACGTATATGTTTGGAAACGTGTACGTTATGCAAAACTCTCCAATATCTAGTGTACAGACATTGGTCATTCTCAATCGTTCCTATATATTCATATATGAAGGAGTACTCTACGCATGTTCATTTTTTCCACAAAAAAACATGGCAAGTACATCTTTATGACTAGGAACGTAGTCAGGTTTTGGGGAAGGAGGAGGGAACGTAAGGTCTTAACATTTTGCTACAAGATCTTCCTTCATGAAACGGGGAAGTAAATTTCAGGTTTCTTACAAAGGATAAGTGATTAAAGAGGACTTACAAAGGATGAGTACTAAACCTTGGCACGGTTGTGTACATTAATTCTGTAGTCTCGTCCTTGCCCGAGATTTTCTGCGATTTTCCTTCGGGTAGAGGCGGATTTTTTATACAGGCGCTCTAGGCTCTTGTCTATTGAAATAATAAATATCGAATTTAGTGTTATTTTTATAATTACGATGTATGAACAATATTTTCTGAATAACCTATAGTTTGATAACAATGCGTACTTCTGAAATAACTTTTTTGTTTTTTAACAAATACAAATTTTTTGGAATTATGTTAATTTCATAACACGTACCAAACTATTTTTATTCTTATCTAACGAGTGTGATAAAAGGGGAAGTGTGGTGAAATGTTAAATCCGCCTCTGCCTTAGGGCCCTTGATCGGAATTGATGGGATGGTCCCTTGCTTGTATCCGGAGAGTAAATTAGTTTATTGTCCTCCACGTGGTCATACTCAGTTTGTAACTGCTTTTTTACAATAAAGTTATAAAACTTCTTAATAATTGCTCTGCTATCAGATAAATTATATCCTAGAATATAAATTTTTTACACTCTGAATTTTATAAGAGTATAATTAGAGTTATTATTTGTACTTAAGTCGATAAATCGTCTTATCTCTGCAATAACAGAGTTAAGGAACATCAATGGTTCTAGAGCTCGTTAAAATACAGAAAGATATCTGTCAAAAAGCATGTATTGCAGATGGTAATTTGACAAAATGCTCAACTACCGGCGCTACCACCTCATATACTTCATTTTCAATAATTTATTACGAATTAATCAGAAATACACGAGATTAACATAAGTAATAAAATATATGTGGGGTTCGCATGTTAATTTATTGACCAGATGTGTGATCAGGCAAATTTTAATCACAGTCATGTCTATTTTTTCCTTCATTTCGGATTTCTTGGTATTCGATGGAGGGGGGCAAATCCCCCTTCCAGCACACTTCCCCTTGGCTACACCCATGTTCATGATATAATATAAGAAAAACGAAAATAAATGAAGAATGGAATAACATTCAAAAACCAGTTAATGATATTGCTATTAAAACAATAGGGAAGCAAAACCCCGTTGGGAGTGAATAGTGGGACAGTGAATGCAGACAAATAATACAGGAGGAAAATGAATCAAGATATGGATACAAACAAGCTAAAACTATAACTATCTATGAGTTGTATAAACTTAAAAGACTGCAGGCCAACATATTCTGTAAAGCAAAAAAGAGAGGTTGGATAGATAATTAAATCAAGTGAAAGATAGCTGCAGAACAAGAGAGACCAGAAAATATTTAATGAAGTCAAGGAACTACAAAAGAAAAAATCAAATGTGCCTACTCTATGTAAGGACGAAGAAGGAAATATCATCTTTCAAACCTGCAGTACTGGAAAGATGGAAATATTGTTTTAAATATAATGTAAACTTAACAGTTGCAGATACACAAGATGTTTTACCTCACAGCGCAGAAGGATTATTAGAACTAGAGCGAAGGGCTCTAATGACCTTGACGATCCCTAAAGCCCCAACAATAAAAAAAGGACTAAAGCATGTTTTGGAACCTCCCTCATATAATGAAGTATGTTATATAATTCGGAATTTAAAATTTGGTAAAGCAGCCGGTCCAGACAATATTCCCCCAGAGCTCATAAAAAGTGGAGACAGGACACTTTGTCAAAGATTGCGTGGAATAATCCTAAATGTATGGGAAAAGGAACAAAAATCAACAAAATGGAATGAAGGGATTATATGTGCAATGTTTAAAAAAGGTGATAGGTTGAACTGTGAAAACTGTAGGTCAATCACTCTGTTGAACATAACCTACAAGATTTTTGCAATCTTGGTGAATAAGAGACTTACCGACATTGTTGAATGTCAACTTGACGAGACCCAGACAGGATTTAGATCAAATAAATCAACACAAGATAACATCTTTATGATCAGGCAAATTGTTGAAAAATGCCATGAATTGCCATTGACCTCTACAATATTTTTGTGGACTATACTAGAGCCTTTGAATCAATTAAAAGAGATAAAATACCTGATTGCCTATATCTAAATAAAGTTCTGTCTAAGCTTGTACGACTTATGCTAACATTAACGAATAACAAAGTAGGAGTAAACGTTAATCATGAGCTCGGCGACCGGTTCGATGTGTTATCTGGTGTCAAGCTCGGGGATCCTCTATATGCAACCGACTTTTAACATGGTAATAGAATCAGTCTTGAAACAAATGGACACAAGAGGGAACATTTCCGCGCATTTAAAGCAAATCATGGCAAACGCAGATGATGCATAATGCAAGGAACAAACAGTCATTAACAGAAACTTATCATCAGCTCAAATGATTATCTGCACCTCTCGGCCTTGCAGTAAATGAAAAGAAAACGAAATTTCTCCGATCCTCCCGTAAAGCCAAAAGAACTGAAAATCTCTACGTGAACAACACTCAAATAAAAGCAGTTAACTCATTCAAATTCCTGGGATTCATAGTCAATGGTATGAATGAGATTGACAAAGAAGTGAAAGAAAGAATCACTCTGGGCCACATAGCAAATTTTGCGAATGCAACACTATTTAAGAGCAAACTAGTGACAAAAATCATAAAATTAAAACTATACTAAGAGAAAGAGAAAAAGAAGAAAAAAAGGAAAAGAGAAAAAGAAAAAGAGAGGGAAAGAGAGAGAGAGGACAAAGAGAAAATAGAACTTTCTAGCCCCGCCCTACACTACTTTTTTATTTATAGAAGTGGTTTACAATATTTTATAGGACTTAAAAGTACAAAAATTCCAGTCTTCTGAAAATATTTCTTATTAAAAAATTACAGGAGATTCAAAAATTCTGAAAAGATCTGGAAATGTCGTTATGCTTCATTTATTTTAAAGCCTGCTTTACATATTCTATTTTAAGTACAGATTCCTGCGATACACACCAGACTAGATGCAAATCATATGGGCATTTTCATGCATGCAATTTTTTCAGTACGACTTGTACAAATTCTTTACCGCACACCTTGCGGCATCTCTCCTTACTAGTTGCGGCGTCTGTGTTCTCTGAAGTCGGTTACAAGATACAAACTACTGGTGTAAAACCGTTGCACATACTTTCTCATATACGTTTCTCCGTCTGCAGCATAGAGTGAGAAAAAATTATATGGTGAAAGGATCATTTCTGGCAAAGGGGTCCTCTATAATTTGGTCGTCTTCGAGTGCTCTATTCATGTTCAAAGTCGCTAGATTAACTTATTGCTATATTTTATTTAAAAATTGTAAGTAAAATAAATATTCAGAATATTATTTCAAAACATATCAGTCTTATAAATATCGTTAAAGTGTTATGTAAATGTAATTTCTTTGTAGACAGTAATTGATGTATTTTCGTTATCTGTAGTGCGCTAACTGTTCTCCTATGTATTGTATCATTATCAAATCTTTCATTTCAGTTTACGAAAAGTGTGTTCTACATCTGATTGGTCCATTTACACTGCTAAATATTATTCAAGCTTCTTTCTTGAATTCAAGCTTCTTGCTTCACTGCTAAATATTATTCAAGCAGACTAATGCAAATATCTCAAAACTAATGTTCTCCCCACGAACCCAATTCTATGATCACTTCCGACATTAATGCCAGTGAAATCATTTTATTATTTCTATTAAAATTAAAATCATCAGTTTATTTTCAACAGTCATAGATGATATACCCGAATTTATTGTTAAATTTTCGTCCCGCGTTATATTAAATCCTCTCAAACATTTTTAATAGTTCTTTATCGGAAGGGGTGTTTCCTAACATATGTAAGAGAGTTAAGTGAAACCTTTATACAAAAAATTTAAAAAAACACTATTGGTAATTATCGACCCATTTCTCTACTACCTACTTTCTCAAAAATCCTTAAAAAATTGTATATAAGCTGTCTCTTATACACATCTAGATGTGTATAAGAGACAGATGTTATATAATTCGGAATTTAANCCAGCGCCATATTTTCTTTCTTAAATGGTGTTACCACTTCTCTTGACCGTGGAGAAAAACTTCATGGTGTTTTTCTTGACTTATCCAAAGCATTCGATGCTATTGATCACGAAATTCTCGTTTCAAAATTACGATCTTTTGGCATTCGTGGACTTGCGAATCAGTGACTGACTTCCTATTTAAAAGATTGATATTAACAGGTCGAAATATCATATACTAAAAAGAAATTACTTAAGCATTGCCTTTCAAAAACAAAGCCACTAACTCGCAGAGTTCCCCAAGATTAAATTCTCGGTTCTATACTCTTTTTGTTGTATGTGAACGACATGTCGTCTTCCACATCAGATTGCAAAATGGTTCTTTTTGACGATGACACTAATCTACTATGTAAACAAGACAATGTTCAAAACGTTTTGTCTAACCTCTCTGCTTGGTTCCATGCAAATCACCTCATTGTAAACACCGACAAACTAATGGTTACGTCATTTCACAATAGTATCACAAAATCTTTACCCCAGGTTTCTCTTTCATTAAACTGAACACAATTAAAAACTGTTACTAATACAAAGTATTTAGGTCTCCATAATCTAGACAATCTCAAATGGAATTGTCTCGTTGACAATCTTAATTTCAAATTAAGTAAATTGTGTTACGCATTACGATTCATAGTTAATACTGTTAATCCAAATATTTCCCGTTGCGTATATTTTGCAAACGTTTACTCCCATTTACGATACGGCGTCATCTTCTGGGGCAATTTCGGTCAGAGCGTCCAAACTATCATTATTCAAAACAGGGTTGTTCGGATAATTTGTAAATATCACCCTCGAATCTCTTATAAACCTTTGTTCAAGGAATTAAATATCTTAACACTTCCCTGCATTTATATTTATGAAACTGTCGTGTTTGTTAAAACCGAATTACTGAAGTGCCATCCTTGCTTCATACGAAACAGTCTCGTTCACGAACACAATACTCGCAATAGGAAATATATTCATCGTCCGAGGGTGTCAACCGCACTTTTACAGAAAGAGCCGTATCATTCGGGAATCGTTCTACATAATTCCCTGCCCCAAAATATAACAGATAATATTAAATTGGATCTCTTCAAATCCGCGGTTAAAAGCTACCTTCTGCACCAGTGCTTCTACACTGTAAAAGAATTTATTGATTTTAATAAAAATTAAAGCCGTCTTGTACTTTATCAAGCCATTGTTGTAGTACTTTAAAAAATTATGACAAAAATTTCAAAATTATTTTCCTGCACTATATATCTTATTATTCATATAAATTTAGTAGTACATGTACTGAACCCTGACACGGTTATGTATATTAATTCTGTAGCCTGATCCTGGTCCGGGTTTTTCTCCGTTTTTTTCGGGTAGAGGCGGATTTTTTATAAAGACTTGCAAGGCTCTTGCCTAGAGAAATCATCAATTGATATAATTATTAGCGAATTTAGTGTTATTTAATAGTTTTGAATTATGAATAGTTTCCGAATGATTTATAGCTTGATAATACTTGTGAAATGACTTTTCTATGTTTTATTAAATACAATATTTGTTGGTATTTGTTAATATTATAACACATGTCGAAATATTTTTTTTATTGTTAGGAGTATGCTGAAATGTTAAATCCGCCTCTGCCTTAGGGCCCTTGATGGGAATTGATGGGATGGTCCCTCGCTTGCTTCCGGAGATTAAATTAGTTTATTGTCCTCCACATGGTCATACGCAGTTTGTAACTGCTTTTTTGACAATAAAGTTTGTTTGTTTATTTATTTATTTATTTATTGGAACAGTAAACTAATGTGTAAGTGTAGCAGACGGTAGTTATTTTACTGCGTCTATACCCAAGTTTCAAGCAAAATACCGTTAATGCGGATGCAATGCATACTAATTGTACTTTACGTAGGGAAAATTTATATAAAATCGTTGGAGCCATTTTCGAGAAACATTCAAAAGAGTGCTTTGACCGTCATGTGAAGCATGAGCATCGACAACAAGTAAGTTCTACGGGTATATACGAAATGCGAATTAAATTGATTCAAACATTTATTCAGAATCGCTGCGCACAGACAGACGGACAGACAGACGGACAGACAGACAGACAGACAGACTGACAGACAGACAGACAGACAGACTGACAGGCTGACAGACAGACAGACTGACAGACAGACTGACAGACTGACATTATGCAAAAACCCTCTTTTTTCAGAATCAGGGATCGTCAAAACGGATATTTCCGTCTAAATCTCTCTTTCGATTTTTTTGCCACGATTACAATACTTTCTATATACTACGTATATGAGGAACTAATAGTGTGCGTATTGGTGTTTTTTCTGTTGGAGTATTCCCTGGTAAGTTGAATGTGAATCAATCATAAGGAACAAAATTTAGTATGAAATAAACCATTCGTTTATCAATGAAGTCTATTTACAAGTACAGAGAATTGGTAGCCCAGTTGAGATTAGTTGTTTAGTACGTTCTCCGTGGCGTTGAGAGACAACTCATACTAACACCATTCATTTATCGTCCAATATCGTGAAAACACTTTTTCGGAACGTCCATTTTATGTTCAAGCAGATTACGTCAAGAGTAACTTCATCCACTTCACATCCATTTCTTGTACAGAAAATTGGACGAAAATTGTATGTAAAATGGACCGTGTAAAGCGGGCTTCAGATCTTAAGATTTTAAAAGAGAAGCAAAATTCAAAAATTTTGTCGTACGCACAACAAATTATTAAAGTGAAAAATCAGAATATTCCAGAAACGTGTAGGGTACCGTAAATATTCTAACTTATGACTTGTAGATCGAGGTGAATTTATTTAACGTTAAAAGAAATTAATACTTACCTCGAGATGGACAATCGGTGGGACCTCCCACGCCAGTTCTCTTATCATATTCCTATAAAAGACAAATATTTATTACATTAATGTTCTCTTGAAATGAAAATTCGAAGTAAAAAAAAATCGAAAATGAAGCATCTTGTGCGTACTAAATTCTCTGTTTAGCTGATTTTGACCGGTCTACAATAATTGCTAAAAAAACCAACTTCCCGAAAATCGCAATTTTTTTCCTACTTTTTACATTTAAATTGATATTACTTTGATTTAAATTGAAAAAATTCTGCATCAATTGTACATTTCATTTAAATAGTATTATAATTTAAGAGTTCTAGAAAATGATTGTAGTTGCCAAAAATATTTTTTTTGAGAAGTGAGTAAAAAGTTAAAAAAATTAATATTTTGAGCATAATTTTTAAAGATGTCTGAAAGGTTATTTAGAACCACTCAGAACATGTTTTTGACACACAGTAAGNCAATAATACTTGCGATTCATATGATCTGGATCAAGAAATCTCTTGAATTGCGGTGAACCTCACCGCCAGATATGAGATTAATTATAATATGTTGAATAAAAATGGGAGACTGGGCTGAGATTCGAACTCGGGAAATCAACGCGCTTGTGCGCTAACCAACTGTTCCCCACCGTTCGTCTCTCGACCCAGTCTCTGGGGTCAGGTTACGTCAGAGGTCTGTTGAACATTAATGGTACTGGTACTGGACCGAGAGGTGTGAACGGGATGGCGTAGTTGGTAAGCGCACGCGCGCGTTAAGCTCAAACTCCCGAGCTTGAATCTCGGTTCCGTCTCCCATTTTCGTTCAATAGAACATAATTAATTCATATATTTAGTTAATATGATATAAGCTTTAAAAAATCGCATTACACTCAATGAATTGTTACGTCATGTTCGGATTCGTTTGATACAAGGAAATGAATATGATGTCAATAACGCTCTTCGAAATCCGTAAGAAATCCACTAGCTGAAATAAAGTCAACAAACATTTAACCAAACCGGCCAACGGTACACTGTTACCACATAAGCATGATCCAGCCTGAAAATTGTAGGAAGCCATGGCATTTCACATATAATCACTCGTACTTAGTTGTCTTTACAAATCAGTAAACGATAAACTTTTTTAACATACTTGGATACACGCAATATACTTAAAATTAAACATCGACATTTTTATGAAAAAATATCAATCCATACTTCTATACTAAAGCATAAATGCGTAACGCTGAAATGAGTCTGTCTGTTTGTTACTTGATCACGACTAAACCACTGAACCGATCGCGATAAAATTTTAACTAGGAGATAGATTAAATGTCCAGGATGAACATAGGCTACTTTTTATTTTAAAAATCTGTGGTAAAAAAGATATAAATTGTTTTTGAAAATAAATGTCGATGAAATCGGGAAAAAGAGAGTTATATCGCTTACGCTGCCTCAACGGATGGAGATAAGTGACAACTATGAATAGTGAAACTGTTTACCTTAAAGAGTGCTACAAAAAAGTCCGCGACAGCATGTGTCTATCTACAAAAATTAACTGAAATTATCGATAAAACGTTATTAAAAATAGAAGTGTTAAAATACTTCAAAAGGAGAGAGTATATTAAGAAGAAGAAAATCAATTATAATCAAATTTGTTGAGTTATTTGTATTTCGCATTTTTTAAGTTACAAAACGTCTGTAAATCGTAAAATTTTGACGAATAGTTTCCATTTTACAAGAGTTTTAATAAAACGGTGCAACCGCGTGACGCGTCGTTAGCGAAAATTCAACCGACGCGTCTCGCGTGAGGAGGTGGATACAGCCAAGTTTGTTTAAATTTGTATTGTTATGAATTTGTAAAATTGGGATGTTGTTAAAAACCATTAAGTAAACGTATTTTGAAATTACTATATAGTAAGATTTTATTTTTCTTTACTAAAAGTATATTATTCTGAGAAAAATCCCAGGCAATTGCCAATAAATATCGATATTATTATGAAAGAAATGTCAATATCTTGATTTTTTTTCGGGCGTGCGTCGAGACGAACTTTCTTCTTCCGTTTTCCAGATAGAAATTACTCCCTGGCATTTGTCCTCTTTAATAATATTCATCGTGTATTTATTTCAGTGTTTACATGGTGAACAAGGAAAACGACAGTTATTTATTTGAATTTTTTTATATAAATGAGTCATTAATGTGTTAATTATGTATGCTAATATTAGAAATGCTTTGAAATCTTTGGACTTACCAAGATTCCCAAGTACTTTATTCCAATTTAAAAATTATTAACAATCGCACCCACCTCACCCTCTCTCCAGTCCGCTTGTGTCGACCTTTCCTTGCCGTAGTATATTTTTTCGTCCTTAAAGTCGTCTCCACATGTGAAGTACATCTTATCCGTGAATCTGTGACAGTGTCGAATGTGCCACAGACCTAAAGGTTTCATCCACAAGTCAAAAGTTCTTTTCGATCCCGGGATCTGCAAAGAGTTTTTTTTTCTTTATGAGAGCACAACAAACAATTCTTAGAAATACTAAGTGGGCAGAATAAAACTGGTCCGGAAAATGTTTATAAGACTGATACTGAAATGGTCCAGGATGGTGTGTACGAAAGCGATCAATAAATAAGTCGCAAACGTCAGTTTCCCATATAGCGTTTTAAATTGCGAGCACATTTTTTGCCAGCAGATGGCAGCATATGTATACTTGTCGTATAGACCGCGTGACATCACGTAGGCACGCAGTCAGCCAGAGACAGCCAGTGCACGATGGCGGTTCTTTAGCATGAGAGTACACAAGAAGAGCAGTGTGCAGTTGAGCGTTTTTGAAAACTAAAGGACAGTCCACAGAAGAAGTACATCGCGAAATTCATCCCGTGCAGGGTGAGATATGTTTCTCACGGAAAGCTGTGTTCAAGGGAAGGCAACGCATCAGAGGTGGGGAGCGTCCTGTTCGTCCTACGGAGGTATCAAGTACAGTTACTAGTACAGTGCAGCGTGTGGAACAAATTATTCGTGAGGACCGACGTGTGACGATCGATGACGAAGCGTCATTTAGGTGGCAGTCACTTTAAAACTGATGATGATGTAATCCAAGAGGTTACTCTTTGACTGCGACGGTAACCAAAATACTTCTTTATTACCAGCTTTCGAGAACTTTTAAAGAGATGGGAGAAGTGTTTGGATTTACATGGTGAAAGTGTCGAAAAGTGAAATAAATGTCAGGAAGTTTCTTTCATTATTATTTGCCTCTATCCAGTTTTGCGACTTATTTATTGACTTTCCCACGTATATTACAATATCGATTTTCCCGACTGTTAGCCTCACGACGATGTAGACGATCTTTTGACCGCTATGGCAATTACACTATCAACGGACCGATTGCCGGAGCCCTGGCATTGTCTAGGAGAACGTTTTGGTAAAAAAAAAAAAAATTCTTGGCATTTAGAAACTTATTTGTGTATCTGACTGACGTGCTAAAGATAGAAGAATCAAAAGAATTTTCTTGGCGTTTTTCCTAATGAATAACTAGCATTCAATTATGATGAGGCACCTAAAAACTTTCGGTGATATGGGAAAAGAATGAACCGAATGATGCTTACCAATTCAATGCCTGTCTCGTTTACACCCCAACTGCAAAAAAAAAATTAAAACCATTATTTAATAATGTTTTCTTATTTATCGCAAGCACTATTACAAATCACACAATCATTGATTAAAATTTTAAAATCATAAAGTTAGAAACACGACATCTCTTGAGAAGAGTAAATCGGCATACAAGATTCTTTAGTGCTAGACTCCTTATTAACTCGTAAAGATTTCGGTTATTTATTGCACCATTCTCAAGTACGTCCCTTTATACGCGAACATGTCCTCAATTTCACTACTCTGTCCGCAAAAACTAGAAAAGTCCTCCTTTTTTATTCATTGGCCAGATTCTTAATTTTTGCAACTGCTGTTCAGTTGCGCTTCCTAATGTAAAACGTCATACTTTTTGTAGTTTCCAACCATTACAACCATTGCAACTATAAAATAGTACGAGTGTTTTATCCTCATTGCATTATGTTTGTCCTCGATTTTCCCCTTCGTTTTCCTCTGTTTCGTGGGACAGTATCTGGTCGCCCTAACGATTCATCAGGGTTTGTTGTATTTTTTCAAATCATGATACGCCCCTTGTTGCCTTTCACTTCCATGTCCCAGATCATATAGCAGTGACTACTGAAAAGCGGACCTTCCTTCTTCTATGCACCTCCTACGACTCCTAGCATCACTGGTTCTTACTCCTACTAGCACCTCCACGTGGACCCAGCTAACCGATCCACCTACTAACTGCAGCCTACCTTCCAACTCCGAACTCCCATCGCTCCATGTAGATTAGCTTTAATAGCACACTACATTTCCCAATTACAAATACTTCAATAAAATTAAATTCGGGTTTTTTTTAAAATAAGAACTGTTTAATAAAAATATAATAGAAACTTAATTAATGATCATAACTTTTACTAGAAATGAAAAAGAACTTCTTTTTTTTTTACTTTTCAACAAAGTCACCATTAATATCTAAATATTTGTTCAGTCGTGGCACAAGCTTTTGATTACGTCATCAAAGAACATTGCCGCTAGTCCATTTCACCGGTCAGTAACAGTTTCTTTCAACACGTCATCATTCTCTAATCGCTTTCTGCCCAGAAGTTCCTTAAGTTTCGAAAAANGAAGCTAGTCAATATTGAAGAACCGGTTTTGGCAAATTTCCTCAACTATTCTCTGTCTCAACTCTTCATTCATGACTTGGGTGTTCGGGATCGTCGTACATCATGAACATTTGCCCTTCCTTATTTAAAAATCTTGCATCGCTTACGCACGTTGCTATCATTCATTACAACTTCCCCATTAACTTCAACTAGTTGCCGGTGAAAATCAGCAAACCCTAGTATTCTTTGGTTTAAAAACCGAATAATGGATCGCACTTCACGGTCGTCGGGATTCATTATCGACATGGTGACAAACGAAACAGTATTACGTGACAACACAAGCAGAGACACGAAAGGTGCTGGCCGAGAGTGGATCAGACGTCACGCGACAAACTACGCGAACACGATGTGCAGAAGGTTCTTAGTTGAAAAGTGACCCTCGTAAATCATGATGACCAAGCATCATACAACTCTCTTCCTACCCTACGACTCACCAGAGTCAACGGCAAAAACAGCACATGCTTGTTGCTAATGTGATAAAAGACCAATCTCTCAAGAAGAGTTCTGAGCCAAATTTCACGTGTCGGATTCATTATATTTTTACCTCAAATGGCCATAATTTTGAGAAGTGAACAAGTGATGCAAACGTCCCCAAAATGAGATTTTCTTTAAGTTTTAGAAAATAAGACGATTAATAACATTTATTTTCTTTGTGTTGGTGGAGTATTAATAGTATAAATTTGTCTGCTTAAGTTTATTGTATGATATCCATTCTTTTATATACGGATATTACTGTTATATTCGGTAAGAAAATTAGCTCAATTATGAGGGTCACTTACATGGGTAATCTCTCCCCCGTGAAAGTTTTTTTCTGGTGGTAGAACCAAAGCGCAGTACACTGTTCTCTGAAACAATAATAAGTAATTCTACTCTTTACGTCCGTTATATAATACAGATAAAGAAGTAAACAATAACTTACTATCTTCTTAGGGACAACATTATGTTAATAAAAATATTATAACATTATCAACTTTCATGACCTTCTTCACCCTTAAAAATATATTTCTCGCACAGCGGTTCATCATTGCAACTTCTACGCAGCAGAATCCAATATCATAATTAATCATAATATTTATATATACATGATTTTCAGAAAATTATTTAATAAGCACTCTTTATTTGCACTTTTAGGTATTTTGTATTTCTTATTTTTAAAACTTATTTTTTGTAAATCTTTTGTGCCACCTACATTTTTTATTTCATTTGGTAATGGATTGAAAAGTTTGATAGCATGATATAATTATTTTTGTGCTTACAGTTTTTGATACTTTCATACCTGGATGTTTTTTTCCTGGTTCTACTTCTTGAATAGTTAAGGTAGTACTAGCGTCGGTAGAACAATTAAATCGCTAAAGTATCTTAAATCGGTATAAACAAACAGAGTAACATGTACTTATTGTGATTTTAACTAAAAAAAACATCTCACCGGCCATTTAAATGAAATAATTGCAATTATAATTGATGATAAAATGCATTGCGTCTTATGGAGAAAACACTTATTTACAAAATAAGACAGACTTTTAAATCATTTGCATTTCTTTTTTTCTTTTTCTTTTTTGTAGAATTTAGTTTTTGTCGATGCAAGCGATCTATTTTTTAAATTTTGAATAAAAGGGTACTTCACATGAAGGTCAAAGTACTGTTTTGAATGTTTCTCAAAAAACGGCTCCCACGATTTCACTTAAATTTTCTCTATGTAAAGTACAATTATGCATTACACAAGCATTAGCGACAATTCGCTTGAAAGTTTGGTATAGAAGCAGTGAAATAATTTCTGTACACTGAAATGAAAGATATGATGATGATGATGATAAAATACACTGGAGGACAGCAAACGCACTGCAGATGCGAAAATGCATCAATTTCTTTTCTACAGCGAAATTGTATTTACACAACACTTTTACGATATTTTTGTCATTCTATGCTGCAGATGGAGAAACGTATTTGAGAAAAGTACAAAGTGCAAAGGTTTTGCAATGGCACTAGTTTTCCACGTGAAGTTTTATAACAATCCTTGCGCTGATAGTTCGAGGGTTGTATTGCTGTCAAATTTGAATGTGTGTAGTAATTTGTAGTTGAACTTTGAACACATATACCACATTCTAAATTCCCCTAGCAATAGGGTGTGTTCGTATCTTCACTGGCATATTTGTAAAGCAATGGAAATTCCAGATCTGAACTCAAAATGATATGACCACTCACCGAAACCAGTGAGTGTGGGAAAAGTCACTATATTGCACGACCAAGAGATTCACACCGATTGCCTTTTAATTGATGTATCAGCGCCAAATGAGGGAAACATCAACTCGAAAGCTGCGGAGAAAACAGTGAAATATAAAGACTTAGAGATTGAAATCGCCCGCATGTGGAATGTGAAGACTTCTGTGATCCCAATTATAATTGGCGATACCCAGGGATTTTGTCAAATGGCTGGCTCAGCTTCCTGGAGTCAGTAGAGATTGTGACATTCAAGACATTGTACTGTTCGGAAGTGCGCATTTTTTGCGAAAAGTGTTATAAGGCACTCCCATTTCTAAATCTGCCCCTTAGGAAGCTGGATGTGACTCGGCGCAGATGAAAATATTTTACCAACACATAAGATCGATTAGTTGTGAAGAATGTGAATAATAATAATAATAATAGTTATAGAAATATGGAAGTTAGGCAAGGTTGATTTTATCCCCTTAGCGATATCTGTCGAAGGTATTTTATCAAAGAGTTTCAAGAAGAATTTGGAAGAACTACTCATAGAAAGCAAGGTGAATATCATGAAGGTCGCACAAAAAGCTGTCCTCCTGCAGGCTTGTCACATTGACCGAAAATTGTTGAATTTATTAATAACTCATGAATGAAAAATTTCCTTTCTGTATCGATAAAACCCAATCCGAATAACATATATAGAGTGGGTGAATGTTTCCAGTTTTCATTGAGAAAGAATTAATGATAATAATAATAATAATAATGGACATAGGTGAAGAATATAAATATCTCTGATTTGCCCAAGCGAGAGAATTTGAACACACAAAAATAAAGAACTGCCTATGAGCATCTTTAAGATACGAGTAAAAAAATTGCTGAGGACAGATTTAAATGATATCAACGTATGCAGAGCTGTAAACATCTATACAATGCCAGCGATTACCCATTCATTTGGAGTAATCAAGTGGAGCAATACAGATCTGTAAGATATAGCACGATCAACCATAGTTGCATTTACAAAACAAAATTCATGGCATTCAATATCTGCTAGAGAGATATTTTAACTACCAAGAAAAAAATGGAAGAGGAATTCTTGATGTACCGCAACTGTGCAAGAGCACTGTAGTAAAACTTCACGATTATTTCTCTACCAAGGTGAATGAAAGTTATCTGCACAGAACAGGGGGTGAAAGCAGATCAAAATTATACACCACTTAACCTCGCATCACGAGATGAGTTCCCGAGTGTTGTTGAGCGAAATGAGACCCTATTATTAGAGAGTTGGAGTAGTAAAGTCATACATGGAAAACATTTCTACCAACCAAATAAGCCAGAAGTAGACAGTGAATCTTCAAATGCTTGGCTCGCAAATGGCAGTGTCTTTACTGAGACAGAGGCAACGTTGCTAGCAATTCACGATCAAGTGCTTCTGACATTAAACTACAGGAAATTTATCATAGGCGAAGAAATTCCATCGGATAAGTGCAGAAAGTGCAACTCCGCCAATGAAACTATTAACCACATAACAACCGGTAACTCAGCATTAGCCACGAAATACTACTTGGAGAGACACAATATGGTAGCTGCTACTCTACATCAAAAACTCGCTGTTACTCACAATGCACTCAATGAAGTGAATCCAATGTACATGTACAAACCTGAAGCAGTAATTGAGAATGAAGAAATCAAGTTGTACTGGGACAGAGAAGTAATAATGGATCGGACCTTACCTTTCCACAAGCCAGACAAAATACTAATAAAGAAATGGAGAAAAGAAATCTTTATAATTGACATTTCAATCATATTAAGCAACATGTCCAAGAAACATGAGAAGGTAACCAGATATTTAGGTCTGGCTGCACAGATACGAGAAATGTGGAATCAAGAAAAAGTCACCGTTGTTCCGCTTATTATCTCTGCTTCTGGAGTCATCCCCAAGAAACTCCATGAAGGGTGAAGGCTGTTGGGACTGCCATCCCAGTACCCACAAAGAGATGCAGAAACGCGTGGTGCTAGGTACATGTTCTGTAGCTCGGAGATTTTTAGACAGTATTATAAGCCATACATAATACCTTGGTGAAATACCCGCATTATGTATTATTTAACCAGTGAAAACGGAGGTTCCTTTAAATAATAATAATAATAATAATAATAATAATAATAATAAGCGCAGTAGTGCCTCCCTTGACGGTTTCTAAAAAAATTTCTCGCGAGATCAAAAAAATGAAGATTTTTGCTATTTTGACAAAACATGACTTTGTGAATGAATTATGACCTTACCTGTGATATGGAGGAACTTCTGAATATGTCAACGGGATGGTTTTCACAGTTGCTGTCATTTCGAATGATTTGTCACACTTCACAAGAATCAATGTTTTGCCTGGATCGTCGATGGCATTCTGCGGCCATATCTGTGATAAATAAACTTAACTGTACCACCAGGAGATCACAATTGGGTGATAGGGGATGTTCGGCTTACTTAACTTGAAATAAAGTATCGAACGGAAACTTACGTTCTGCATTGAATTGAATAAAACTTGTATTCTGTAGGAAAATATGAAAGTTATTTTTCTTTAGCAATATTTTATTTACCTAGATAATAATAAATTTGCTGGAAAAATCAGTACAAACTGCGTGTGACTGCGTGGAGAACTATAAACCAAAGTACTCTCCGGAAGCAAGCAAGGGACCATCCCATCAATTCCAATGAAGACACGAAGGCACAGGCGGATTTAACATTCAATACAATAACAATAAAATAAGAATAAAAATAGTTCGGTACGTGTCATAATATGGAAGAGTCTACTTTCCCCCTCTCCATATTCTAGTATTAGGCAAGTTTCATTCCGATTCGTGTTTAACATTAAACAATGTGAACAGGATATTAGAGTAGTTATGAAAAGTGTATGATAATGTACAATGGTGCATACGTAACTCACGTACAAAGCCCTGCGAATAATGTTTACACCAGCATGATCAGACGCATCTCAGCTGTCATTTGTTAGGACTCAAGTAGTCAAGTAACATCCTTTTCAAATGAAAAAGCTTCTTTTCTTGAAATGATTTTTAAGTGCTGTTTTAAAGGAAACGTTAAATGTTTAAATAATAGGAAATCGTTGAAACATCTTTTAATGTTGCAAAGTACGATATTTCATCTGTCTGATTGCGCAAATGAACTACTCACATCTGGGACATTTGCGTATTGATGTATTGTGATGATGGTGAGTCAGAACAGAAAATATTTTATTAGTGACAAAGTGGCTTTCGACAACTTATGTTATAATCACTGCAATCATTCCACTCACACCTTTTTAGGGAAGAGAAAGCCAGTTCACGATAAAGAGGTGATGTACACGGTGACCATTGAACACGTCTTTTCGTCACCGCCGCCTCGTGACGCCGCGCCTGGCCAAAAGAGTTTCATCCGGGTACCCCTCCGGACTCACAAGCCCCCAAACTTTAAGAAATTACGGAGATAATAAACAGCTGAGAAACAACAAAGCACCAGGAGAAGATGGGATCATTGCTGAACTTTGGAAACTGAACGATCCTACACTAACGCAGAAAATTCATCATATAATTTCAAACACATGAACGACGGAACAAATACCAGATGTCTGGAAATGCACTCTAATTCACCCGTTACACAATAAGAGCGATAAGACGGACACCAACAATTACAGAGGAATCTTCCTGCTCCCGGTCGCATGAAACATCCTCTCCAAAGCAATTTTAAACAGGATAGAATCCCAAGGGAATCCACTAATTGGTGAATACCAGGCCGGATTCAGAAAAGGGCGATCATGTGCTGAAAAGATCTGGAACTTAAAAACGATATTACAGATTAGGAAATGCAGAAATACATTAAATACATTCATCGACTTCAGAAAAGCATATGACTTATAGACCGCGAAACCCTCTTTACAATCATGGAAGAATTCGGAATCGACAGAAAGACCCTAAAGTATCATAGAACAATGTCCAAAGTGAAATTCATGGGTGAAATATCAGAGCCCTTCGAAATCAAAACTGGAGCCCAATAGAGGGACGGACTATCCCCAATCCTCCTCAATATTGTTCTAGAAAAGATCACAAGGGAACGGGAAAACCTCACGTAAAGGGTATCCAAATTGGTATCAAAGAATAAATCCCCTTTAATCACACAACACGGTAGAATCACACAAGTCCGACATTTTAAATACCTCGGCCAAATTATACAGTCTTCAGGACTAAACCGAATCGCCAATGAACAAAGAATCACCAAGCTCCAGAAGACCTACAAG
Organism: Laupala kohalensis; assembly: GCA_002313205.1. NCBI lineage: Eukaryota > Metazoa > Arthropoda > Insecta > Orthoptera > Trigonidiidae > Laupala > Laupala kohalensis. The sequence goes on from NNCF01127197.1 coordinate 131,464, forward strand.
CTTATTAGGGTCTTCTACTACAACAAGAACTGCATCTCGACAAACGCAAAATTAAGGCACTATAAAACAGTGAATCTGCCAGAAGCAACCTACGCATCCGAAACAACGGTAATTGGCGGTCTTTCCAACATTAGGAAAATAGAAGAGGAGGAACGAAAAATTCTAAGGAAGATTTACGAGGCAATCAATAGAAACGGTATTTGGATGAAAAGACCTCAGAACGAACTCAACTATCATAAGACCAACACAATAACAGAAGCAGAAAACGTCGTGCAAAATTTTACACACACATCTACAGGCTGGAAAACTCCAGAACGGCAAAGATGCTACTCGACATTATTACNGGAAAACTCCAGAACGGCAAAGATGCTACTCGACATTATTACAACAAGTAAATGCAACACAGAAAGGTCGGAAGAGGTCCAGAAGGACCTGCAACAGACCAACGTAGCAACTCTCGAAGACCGCACCGAGTGCCGGAATAAAATCAACAATGTAAAATTTGTGCAAAGAACATCGCGGAACCTGGAAAAAATGGACAGATGAACGGAAAAAGGAGCATTCTGAGCAAATAATTATATAAACAAATGTCAAGTTAAATGCATTTTTGATTCGAGAGGTTATGTTAATTATGTTATGTTGAATGAAAATGGGAGACGGGACCGAGATTCGAACTCGGGACCTTGAGCCGTCATCCCGTTCGCCTCCCGGCCTCGTCAAGTTGAATGAAAATGGAAGACAAGGCTGGACGGCGAACGGGATGGCGCAGTTGGAAAGCGCATGAGCGCGCTAAGCTCAACGTCCCGAGTTCGAATCTCGGTCCGGTCTCCCATTTTCATTTAACATAACATAACTAATCTGTTACCTGGCGGTGAGGTTCACAGCAATTTAAGAGCTATGTGAGAGGTTATGTATCTAATCTATATAAATAATTTAAAAGAAGCTCTACATACATTTGCTTAACATGAATAATAGACATAACATTTGTTTATATACTTAAAAATGATTTTTCGCGATAATTCACCAAACTTACTGGATAAAATACTTTTGGCCAGGTTTCGCCTCGATATACTCCTCTATACGGAGACACGAAGAGGTGTTGAAAAGCGGCAATCACTAGCCCCGTATACGTGCCCCTATAACGTAAGTTGTCCAAAGTCGCTTTGACACTAATAACAAAATTTGCAGTTCTATTACTTTTAATTCCAGTACAAGTAGATTACCATTTAAATTTTTCTGGGCGTCCGCAAGAGCCGTCATAGTATCGATACCAGTATTTGGCATTGGTATCAAATCCAGAGTATCGATATAAGCAGGTATCGGAATGATACTTGTAGTAATGTAGTTATTTTTTACTCGTATGACTCGTATTCCGAAAACTCATTAGTAAGTCGATTATTACGATTGTTAGACCCAAGATATTTATTTCGTTACGTGGTTTACCGAACCAGGTCTCAAGGAAATTTTATACTCGTAAACACTACAATGCAGAATATTGGGAAACACTATCTTTACCGCTCAGAAACACTGACTACGGAACTTTAAGGAGAAGCATCGCCGTAACTCTATATCTTTGAACTCATTGTTTTCTCATTCAAAAAAGTCAATTTTTATTGATAAAAATACTACAAAATGTTCCATTATCTTTAAATATAACTGTGATATAGGCTTAAATTTGAACATTTCTCCAATTACCCAACAAATGCAATAATAATAATAATAATGTGTCATTTTTTGGTGAGACTCAGCCCTTAACGACTGCTCTTCCGTCTAACCATTTAGGATATTTACATTTTAAAATACAAGATGAGAAGATTGGGATGATCGTATTTACATTGTACGTACGGTTACATAATATACGGTTATTTTAAGCTAAAATTATTATTCTTTCAGCCCACACGAAAAAAACAACAGTTTTTCGTAAATTGAGGCATGTAAGTTCTTAGAGCCAAAAACATTATTTTACAGGATAAACACAAAACCGATTAAATGCCACAATTGATTATGAAAAAGTTTGTAAAAAATAGATAACTTGTTTAACGTTGCAACTAAAGGTACTTTAAAAAAATTAAATTATTAAATTTTAAGCTGTTCTGTTGAAATAATTTAAATACAGTAAACCATTTATAAGTATCTAAATACCAAATAATCCCCTTCGTAATTCCGTACGTGTTAGTATACAATACTGAAAACTATGTGATTATTTGTAGTTTTTCTTAGTGTTATTTAATTTATGAATTTAACGAAGTGACAATTTAGTATCACGAATTGCAGAGAAATATGGAAACTAAAATATGCATCTAAATTATTATTTAAGAACCCTGGGCAACACCGTAAAAAATGAGTAATATTTTTCAATGATTCGACTAAAACTTGACAGAATCTTAACGATAAATAACCTAAAACCTATCAAATGGAGAGAGAGAGAGAAAAGAAGAAATTGAAAAAAAAAAAGAAAAGGCGTAAACTATAGAAAATGGAGTTAAGTAAAAGAACGTCATTGGAATATAGGAACCTCTACGATGGTCCTGCACTGATACGTTTGATCCCCCGACGTTTTATTCGCTGACGGCGCTCTCGTTAGATTCCCTGACTTTTGACTGCCTCCGGGGCAATCATATTGCTGTTGATCGGGATCTTTGATCTGCAAAACAGAATAAGTTTCCCTTCAGGTACAAAACCTAAAACACTAAATAAATGAAAATAAAAGTGGAGTCGGTAGAATCCAGAAACAATCCCCCTTGAGGAGGAAGGATTATGAATCTAGTGAATAAACATTAGCAAAAATTAAAATAATCGGTCGACTAGATAAGGAAAATTAAAAAATTCTAATTTTGTTCAAAAATTTCTTGCCGGTGCAGTAAACATTGTGTGGGATGAAGTGATGTTTCAGGGAGCAGAAACAATTTTGGTTTTTAGATAGGTGCGTTGGTGTGCACACAATTAATGGAAAAAATGGATGTCGCGCAGGGAACAAATGCGGCGTAAGTTTTTAACTGATCCGATAGGTCTCATTCGATTCCTGTAAAAAGTGGGATATTTTCTTCGATTTCGAATTGGAAAAAAGAATTCATCTTAAAATAGCATGGGAAATCGGGATGTAGTTTTCAATATATCAAAATCGCCTGCAAATAGTGACAATTTGCAACAATTTAGAACCAAAAGAATGACGAATTTCAAAAATAAATTTTACCTTCAAATACATGAAAGTGAAACGTTCAGCCAAGTTATGCTTTGTTATTAACATGGAGAGTAGGTCACAGTATTACAAAATTGATTGCCAATTTCCAGTTGCGACCACCTGCGACCCCGAAAGTTATGATTTAAAAATGTGAAACTCACGCGATATTATTATGCAAGTTTGTGGTGCTACACATCCGTTCTTAATCTGTTTGCTCGTGTAAATAATAATATGTAGATGTTTACAACGTTTTTCGGCAATTTGCTTTTTCCAACTAAAAAAATTATCTCTTTCTTTTCATTTTCCTTATCTCCTGACTATAATAGGGGAAATTCATTTTTTTAAGAAACTCCATGACATAAAAGACAAAACTGGAGTACTATTACTTTTCATTTTTTAAATTATTTCATTAGTTTTTTATTAGTTTTCATGTGGAAGGTCCCCTCTTCGCTGCCACCTATCCTCTACTACTCATGTCTCACCTCACGTCCTCCTCCGCAATTGTCATTTGCAGCTATGAAAAAATGTAATGAACCAAAATTAACTGAATTAAATGAATTTTATCCACCGTTTTTTGTTGAAAAACGAGTAATACAAAAATATTTCTTTTTGTTAATTTTGTCAGCAGGAATTGTCTAAAGATGACAATGAATAACATTCTGACGATAAAAATAATTTGTATCGTTCTATAAATAATTTTCCAAAAAGTTTCTTTCAAAAATAGTTGTCAAAATACATTTTTTCACTTTGAACATCGCTTGGAGTTTAGCAGCTGGAAAAAATATTAATTAATATTTTAAAGCTTCTCATGCAAATATATTGAAAACTCTTCTAAAATTGTGCAAAAAAGTAATGTTTTTGTTTCTATTGTTTAAAAATAAATAATTTTTGATAATGCTGAGCACGAATTCGTAATAAACGACCCCAAAAACTGTAGGATACTGAATTTTAAGCAAATCGGAAAATTTTTCATCCCGTGCCCAGCTTTTCGGGTTCCTGAACCACTGTGCGCCGCCTCGGTTGTAAGCTCCTTCACTGCCAACGTTCAGAAAGGAAATGTTTTCGTTCACAGAATGTTTACTAATATGTTATAATATTCAAATGTTCATGCTTAATGCCAAGTGCGCATCATGATATATGTGACTATACCGATATCCTACTTACCTTCATTTGTGTGTAGTCAGCCAACCCTGCGTACACCATTCCCATATTCACTTTAAGGGCTACTGTACGAATCCTTTTGTATAATCCAGGATTAATTGCTGACACTACCCATCTTGACGTCACCAAGGCTCCTGTCAGATCAGGTGCCGGAGGAAGTAGGATTAACACAATGGCCGGGAATTCACCCTGAAAAAAAACACGAAAATTCTATAGAAATAAATTTCGAAATAAGAGACTCGGAGGAAAGAGAACTGAAGCATATGGGGCCGTCCAATAAATTGCGTAATGCAAAGATTACCATTTTTAAGACCCCCCTGTTTCGAGAATTATAGAAATTTCCTTTTAAAAATGAACAGGGAATTAAATCTAGTTACACCTGCATTGTACAGGTCTCACCATTTAACAGCGTACAATGACGCATGCGCTGGTGGCTTCCAAAAGTTTTTATTGTTTAGTTTTTAACAGTCTCTAGTGTATCATTGCACTTACTGGATGCATGAAACTCTCCTTGGCTCAAACAAGCAGTTAAAACCCTTCTCCACCAGAAAGAAGTTAAAGAAGTAAAGTTACGTAGCAATGCAGCATGACACAGCAGATTCTCGCAGCTTCAAACCAAACACAGTAATTGTAATTTTGTTGAAGGTGCTTCTGTAAGCATACCGACTGGTTCTGAACCCTTTGCAACACCGGCGGTAGGGCTCTCACTGCCTACCTCGAACACCTCCCCCCCCCCCGTCTGGACCGACTCACCTCTTCGAAAAATTTTTGTCATGACATCCTCGACGTTGTCCTCCACTTCTCCACTATCCAGATCACCATCCCCATCCAAGATTCGAGCTGGCCTCAGATCACTTCCCCATCGTCTTTTCCTCCTACCTAGGCCCCTTCCTCCATGACTTTCAACATCCCTCAAACATCAAGACTGACTGGAGTGAGTACACATCTCGGCTTAGCCGGAAGGTGGTCTCCCTTCTCCCACTCACTACACCCGACGACATTGATCGGGCCATATCTCACGTCACGAATCACATACTGACGAGCTTCCGAATTGCAGTACTGTCATTCCCGTCACTTCTCACCCTGACACTCCCCAGAACATTCTTGCTCTGGTGCGGGAACGTCGTCGTGCTCAGCAGCAATTCCACCTCACCAGAAATCCTTCATACAATACCCACTTCCTTCACACCTGAAGTTTACTGCAAGATGTTTCTTCCGACGACGACGTGTCGAAGATCCAGAGGACCCTAAGATCTCCTTCCGCCACCATCCCTCCTCTCTTCGTTCCCAACACGCCTACTCCCACCTACAACTCGGCCAGAAATGTTAGGATCTTCGGAGATCTCCTAGAAACACTTTTCTCACCTCCTGTCATTGCACCCCATCCCTCTCCCTTGACTACACTTCTACTCCCGTTGTCTCCCACTACCCCAGATGATGAGTGGACTTTGGGTGTCTGGGAAACGAAGCGAGACATTACCAAGAAAGTGGGTGGCACCGACAACATCCGTTGTGTCCATCTTAGACATCTTCCGCGCAACGCTGCCCTTCTACTCACTAATACTTTCAATTCTTGTCATTTTCTCAATTACTTTCCTCTTCCATAGAAACATACCACTATTATTCTTCACCTCAAGCCGGAGAAAAATCTTCGAAACCGTAACAACCATCGTCCTATCAACCTACTTTCACTTCTTGGTAAACTCTTCGAGTACTTTGTCCTCGTCAAACTTACCCTCCTCATAGAATCCTCTCCTACCATTCCTCCCACCCGATTCGGGTTCCGGCGTAATAAGTCTGCAGACCTTACATCTGGTACACGAATTAGCCCTATCCTCTCTCGGAGTATTGTCATTCCTGCAATCTTCTTCGACTTCTCTTTCGCCTTAGACTCTATCCATCATGACCTACTCGTTCACAAAACCACATCCCTAGTTCCTCCTGTTTTTCACCACCTCCTGCTTATCCGGGTGAACGTTTCAGCTTTGCTACAACCGCTCCCTAACTACCATCCGCCCCATTCGCGCTGGGATTCCCCCTGGTAGTGTCTGGACACACATTCTTATCTCTCTCTCTTTCTTCACGATCTTCCTGACCCTCGGCATGTGTGAATATCTATACGCTGATGACATTGCGTACGCGGCGCATGCTTTCAATCTTCCGCTATCTGACCGGCAAGTCCTTTGAAAACCTGCCGTCGCTCAAGATCAAAGCCACCACTGTGACCTGGTCCACAAGTGTCAAGTACCTTGGAATCACGATGGACAGAAAACTTTGCCGAGAGGATTATGCAAAATCTATCCTCTCCAAAATGAGTAGCACGCTTTTCCCGCCTTTCTCCAATCTTTATTAATCGCAGGATCCGGCTCAAAGTGAAACTTCTTATCTTTAAAGTCTGCATTCACAGTGTTGCGCTTTACGCCTACGAATCCTGAGCTATTGATCGAGGTTAACCGTTGTCAAAACAAGAATACAGCGTTGACATAATTCTAAGAGAAAGGTTGAGTCCGAGAGCGCGAGGGAACAACTGGCTCTAGCTGAAAACGCACTAACTGGCAACAACGTGACTCCACCACTCAGCCATTCGAATCACATTTTTACAAGCTTCTAGTAAAGTTTACCTGTTAGTTTGTTAGTTTATGAGTTGGTACGTTTGGATCAAATCTTGCAACTGAATTTTAAACCGGTTCCTCCAAATCAATTGAACTGAAATTTGGCACTCATATTTAAATTCGATGATATCGCAATATTATGATGTGTAAGTCCAATAAAATCCTTTATTGTTTATTTTTCATTACCATTTTATTTCCGGGAAGCGTCCCCTGAAATGCAATCCATCTCTTCATTTTTCATGTTGAACTAATCGATTACTTCGCGTTGCCCGGAATTCTTTTTACTTGTTTCGGTCCACGAACCCTCTCGCCGGGACGACCCGCGCATTTTCGCTTCCGAGGCAAGACAACGGCGGCAGCACGCCTGCACCAGTTCATTGAAACACTTTCAAAATCTAAACCATTCACCCAAATTTTACTATTTAAAGGTGCTTTTAATCTTTGATAAATTCACAAAAGAAAAGTCTATTAAATTTGATGATGATTGATTTGTCCTTCTTAAATTATTCACTTAATTTGAAGAACTTTAATTACGTTTTTTCGATAATGTAGGGAAACTTTTGAAGATGGACATATGCTGTCGCGGACTTTTTTGTAAATTCTTTGAGGATAACAATATTGCCATTCATAGTTGTCACCTATCTCTAACCGTTTAGACATCGATAGCGAATATACCTCTGTTTTCCCGATTTTATCGACACTTATGGTCAAAATCATTTTCTATATTTCTTTTGAAGCATTTTAAAAATGAAAGTTAGCCTATGTTCATCCCGAACATCTTAACTACGTCCTTGCCCAATTTCTACACGACCAATTCAGTAGTTTAGTCGTGATGAAGTAGGAAACAGACAGGCACTCTTTCGCGTTACGCATTTCTATATTAGTATGGATTATTTGTCTTCAAAAAGCTCGTGGTACCTAATGTTTATAAAAGTAGAAATCAAATAATTTCATAGGACAGTGATTTGTTGGTAAGTAAGTACTTGCCGAAGGATGTATTTTCTGTACAATTTGCGCCACAAACGTTTTAAAGACAAATAATTCAACATAAAATATGAAATCATTTTGAGCGATGAGGATAGTAAGTGCGGTTATTTTTATGAGGATGTACTAATGTGAATTATAAATGGAGATATTAGTATTTGGCATTGCATTACATTAATCAAAACCTAAACTTATTTTATTCGTTTTAGTGCATGTTTTAAATATAAGTTTGGATTGATTTATTTTTATTCCGAGAATAGTTGTATTCCTTACCTTCAATGCTTTTCTCCTTTTTGCAAATAGTGGAATTCGACCTTGATACATGTCATTCACGTAACTCGATTGAATAAACAATCTGCTGGTTTTATCTGTGAAATATTGAAACGGAAAAAGAATGTTATAATGTGTGAGAATCAAGAAAGAGAAATATAAAGGGCCACTAAAAAGCACTTTTTATTTATTTAATTAATTATTTTATGCATCTTGGCGAGGTTCGGGCTATGAGGCCTGCTCTTCCACCTAACCGTCGGACGTGGGTAAGGGATTTGAGAAGGACATATGTTGAATTGCCAGAAAACTTGTGGTACTGAACCAACGTCTAAAGTAGGTGAGGGGTACGACAGCTGAAAAATTCAACCGAGTAGGGGATTGAACCCACATTCTTCCGTGCAGCGCGTTTGAAGAAGCGAAGACTGTACCACTAGACCGCTGTCGGTCAGATTTTCAATCTTTACCTTTTGAGATACCAATGACCACGACCACCAATATGAGTGCTCGTATAGATATGAATCTACTGGGATTGAGTTCAGGGATGAAACTCCGAATATTCAGATAACACGGACATATATGTGGGTAATTCTACAGAAATGGGGAAATTTGCTGCACACAAAGAAGTGAGGTCCAGGAACAAGCACTTCACGTTTTCAACAGTTCCAACGTGTGTGTGTGTACACAAAACAACGGAGGTTATTGAGCAATATAGAAGTAGGTTGCAACCATAACAACCGCTCCTGTAAGACCATCTTTATCTTGACAGGCGTAAATTTCAAAAAATTACAAAAGAGTGGCTCATGAAATGACAAAGAAGTGAGTAAACAGACGTAAATTAATATTATCTGTGACATTCACGTTCAATCTGATGATGTTAAATGACCTAATTTCTTTGTATCAATATGTTGTGCTAGCAATAAATAAACAAATAAAAAATTGAAAAAGTCCAAATCTAACTGGATTGAGTGTTTTGGACACATATTTCCCGATTTCTGTTAAATAACCCGAATTCCACATAATATTAATATGGTGTACGTATGCACTGTAAAACAATAATACGATTTAAATTTTATCTAATCTATAACACAAACATTTAATACAAGAGAAAATTTTCGTAGGAATTATTTTCAAATTTTAACATTGTCACAATTATTGAAAATATTTGAATATTTATGTAAAGAATAAGGTTTTTATTTTTACGTAAAGTATTAAATTTTGGTTCAGTTCTTGAAAATTTAGTACGTAATATACCTAACTTTTTTTTTCAGGGATGATCTATGTTGTGAATTTAATGTAGTGAATGTTAAATATTTAAATTTCATTGGAATGTTAAACTATACCAACTTACTGTAGTAATTGTCAAATTTTTCATAACGCTTTGCATGAAATGCATGTTCTTAGAGTAATAATCGATTATTTCCACATTTTTGCGACCCTATCGCATTGCATCTCCCAACAGGTTAAGTACTAGATTCAGTCCCAAAGTAAAAGCAATTTAAGAAATAAATTTTCACCCTTCCATTAATACATTCGTATTAACTATATTTAAAGATTTCACGAAACCAACAGATTTACCTCTCAAAACAAATATAAAATCATTGGAGTACTTGAAGCGAGACACATTCCATTATTTGGTTATACTTTGCTACTTACCAATGTCATCCCACGGTGGGATCGTATCATCAATTTTTGAGCCATTGACTAAGATATTTAGCAACTCCGTCAGGAGGTACAGAGCAACTGATATTTTGCACCCAATACAGACGTTTAGCTTCATTTTGTGTGTGAATTCGTAGTAAATTCGTAACCATGGAGCACGTAAATAGTGTTTGCACGGAATAAGTAATACAGTGTTTTTCGTTTACGGTTAACCGCTACGTTTTGGAAAGTCACTTTCGGAATCATAGGAATGAAAGAAATTAATGTTCAAGACGAAAAAACACTAGTTAACATGAACAGTCATATAAAATACATTAAATTCATCCAGCTAATAAAATTACTCACTTTTTAAAACTTTTTTGCTTTATTTGTGCAATAAATTCGTGACGGGAAAAAACCTTTTTTTCCTCACGTATCCTACGGGTTATCACTTCTAGTTTTCCAAGTGTTGCCAAGTATTTTGATTTATTCAGTTCTCGCGTAACAATACCATCCTTGTCTGCCTATAAGAATGTTTAGTATTCTTGATCATGCTCCTCCCCGTATTTGAAAGTGTCAATTTCAGAAAGCCATCAATTCTTCTGAAATTTAATTTTTTTATATTATGAAACACATAGAGTTGCATGTGGATTTATGTAAAAATTCGTTACATGCAGAACATATGAACCCTCTCAAGTTCATTTTATTAGAGCAAGACCTAGATTGAGATAAAAAAACGTAAGAATAAGACTAACGCCAAGACTATACTTGTCCTGTTCTCGCTATGCGCTTCAGTACTGACAAGAGAACTTTCAACAAGTAGAGGTCGAAAGTGGTCCTTATGTCGTGGCGATTGATTTCGTTACTTCACAGGTTTTTACTGCATGTTCCATAACTAAATCCCCTCCAAAATAAATAAGTTAGTAATCACGAAAAGGACGAGTTTTATTCTATTAAACTGGAGCAGAAACCAAGTGCTCGTAGAAAGAAAAACATATAACATGGAAAAATATTCTCGTGCCAACAACAGTAGGACACGTCAAATCGTCTGCAGTTCCTGAGAATTTAGTGTCAATGCAGTAACCTGCAGCACTCACGAATTTGAGTTGTAGAACTCTTCAAGTTTCATTTCACAAAGTTCAATCACAATGTTCATATGTTGCAGTAATAAAACTTATTTGTTTGACTGATCTGAGCTCGGGTAGCGAGGAAATTCGTCTCGGTTATCCGTGAGCCGGTCGTAGAAGAGCGTTTAACACACAAGTCTTCTCAGTAGGAGCTCTCTAGTTAGAATGAATTCTAGCTGTGATCAACAAAATGATTTCACCTTGGAAACTTTCCGATTCGTCGAGAGAATCCTTTGTCGCTGTTCTGGAACCTTCCTAACAGCATTCGTATTTCTTGTCAATAAGTCTTGCGTTGACATTCTAGTAAACTACAAACAACATCATTTCTTGTCTAGGAACGCGTACACATCTTTCGTTTTTTTGGAGTACATAAACAAACGTTCGTTAGTCTTGCGTTTGGTATCTTTGAGTGCAGAATGTCTTTCGTGTGATAACATGTAATATATATGAAAGTGAGTTATAACATGCATGGAGTGGTAATATGTAACAGTTCTGAGTGATAATATGCTGCTACAACTATAATCTAGAACTGCTCGTGATTTACTCGCGAATGAGTGCATCAAAAGCAAATAATTTAACTTCACTAAATTTTGACTAAAAACTTGTAACTGGATATTATCACCAATGTGTTAAAAACTTAAATTCAGTGTACGTCAAGATCAAGAATTACAACTACAAATAACTAGTGTCTACAATTACGAGTGATTAATGAGATCAACGAACAGTGAGTAAAAACTGATGTGAGTTATGATCAGAAATTGTTTGACTTTGCTCTGAGCAATTTGACCACTTTCACTCACAACGACTTTCGGACTAATTCAGTCCTAATTTAACCAAGATTTTGTATTTCATTTAAATTTTTATCCTTTTTTCAATCGAACTGATTAATTATCTTAAAATATTTAATCATTTATTCATTATTTATTTGTTCTCATAATATCTGTATTCGTATTCTCATGGTTTTGATCCAGGATATGTATATATGTTTATTCATTTCTTGCATGTTATTTATGCACTTTTTAACACAGTGTTGTTGCATGTATGTAAGTATTTTTAGTTGCTTAAATGATTTCATGAAAAATTATTACTTTAACTTTTAAACGTAACACATAACAATTATAAATAAAGTTATCAGGCAAAACTTCACAGGATCATTACGTAATACAAGTATTCAAAGCAATGTCACTTCAACTAAGTTAGATTGAAAGTGAAAAGTAATAAATTGTCAGTGAAATAATTTACCACATCGAACATTCCAACCTAGGTTGGTAAACTTATATTTACATACGAATTATTCACCTCAATTTACACGCTGAAACATTGATTTACTTGAGATATAAACTGTAAGCTAGGGAAATTCAAATGGCAACCTAATGAATATAAATTTGAGATTGTTGTTATATTTTTTACTATTTTATTTTTTATATCAAAACAAGAAGCGGAATTTGAACGAATAGTATCCACTACTACCAACTTTGTCGCGTGAAAAAATCATAATAGAATCCAAGAATTAAGCAAATAATAATTACAACATTGCTTCTAAAGAAAACTGTTTTATTTTAGAAATCACTTAATAATCCTAACGATTATAAATATTATATATTGTACAAAAGATGCTTACAATTCAATCCTACAGATGTGTACTATTTCGTAAGGTATCCGAGTAATTGGCGGAGTTAAAAGAGGTAAAATGCACGTTTTCCTAAACGTTACACTGGCGAAGTGTCGTCTTGAGGTCATCAGCTTGGAACAGTCATGAAAGTCAGGTCACATTACCATTCTATCCACCTCGGGAAGCGTACACGTCAAACGAAGAACTCTCTAATGTTTGTTTTCCATTTCGCAGAGCAACCCGACAAAATGTTTCAACAATACGCTTTCGTAAGAAACAATTATCAAGGGCGAATCCCACTCTTGAAGGTAGGATAGTTACATCTACACGCAGGGAATAACAATGAGCAACAAGATTCAGGTCCCTCCGGTGGCCCAGGCGTTAGCGTTCTTGCTGATGGGACCACAAAAATATTGTTGCTTTTCACTTCAATGTTCCAGTTCATATAGCAAACAAACCCTCCTTCTTCTATTCACCTCCTACTGCTTCTAGTATCAATAACTCTATTACTAACTACTCCAAATAACCCCTTCACGTTGGTCAAGTTATTGGTAAACCCAGCTAACCAGACCACCTACTAACAATAGCGCACCACCCAACCCCTACCTCATACCGCTCCATGGAGATAAGCTTCAATAGCACTTAGCTACATTTCCCCTTTTCAAATACTGCAAACAATACTACCCAAAAATATCATCAACATTTGCCGATGTGCTTTTAAAAATACTCACAAGTTGACCTCCAGTTTTCATCAGTTTGGAGGATCTTGTACGCTTTCTTCTTTCCTTTTCCTAATGTTGCCGATGTTTTGTCCCCTCCACTAACTGCATGCGCAAATAAAACAGAGCCCTTCATAGGTTCACCAATTTCGGCTTGTATTTGTGGAATGTTGAACAATTTTCCATTTACTTTACTTATGCATGGATGAAATCACAACGAGGAGTGAGTTCGCCAACTGCACATGGAACGTATAGGCTGTGGTTTTAGAGCTACACCACAAACTCCCTGGTGGCTGTCGATAGTGGACCGGTTTTTAATCTCCATCTTTCAGAAATAAAACAAGGCACACCGGAGGACCACATGGATTACCATGATTTAATTCAACCATGCCCATACATATAAAACCCTGAATGCAATATCTGTAATTAATTTTCAATCCCCACCAAAATTCCTTAATAGCTAACACAATACATAAATAAATGGTGACATTATACGCTCTGCAAAAAAACCCTTCCAATAATCCTTAATAATTAAACATTTAAAAACATTCTTAGTCCTCAAGGATCCCTTTCTATAGCAGCTTATAAACATCTTTTGTAGCTTATTGGCCAATATGTAAGTGGTTTTGATAGTTCGTTCCGTGGGGGAATATGATGTCCTGGCTGATGAGTCACCGCGGATGCACTTTGAAAATGCTCAATTGTTCCGCACACTTTCATTTGCCATGATATACATGACCACGCTGTTTAACATTTTCACCATTTTCAGATGCTTGAATCGAACTGCTGTTTGCTTAACATATAACGCGAACCACGAACTGTATAGTGTGGTTTTGGAAACTGTTCGCATAGCCTTTGGCTTCCACACGAGTCTTAAGAAAACATTTTGTGGGGACATGATTGCCCTTGTTGTTACGAAGCGCTCGCTTCCGACGCAGATGCTGTTCTTTTTGTCGGAAAAAGGGAATAGAGAGAAAGCTTCTTTCGCGCCAATTTTTGGCACGCTAATCTTGATGAAAAATGTACATGAAAACAACTAAACGTGGTACTAAACATAACGGGCAATACAACTAATATACATGACATATACATGAATAATACTAATATACATGACAAGGCATGAATAATACTAATATACATGGCCAGGCAATAAAATGAATTCATTTCCCAAAAATGATAATTCTTTTTGATCCGGAAGTGAGTAGTGACATCTAGCGGGAAAAAGGACAACCTCATGCTGAGCGTCTGGTGCTGTATGCTTGCTGCACCAGGCTGGCTCCTCAAGGGATCATTTTCCTGAGACTCCACCTCGTAGTGTCTTATTTCCTTCCCAGCGATACAAGAATAATAGTCACGTATACATAAATACAAGTACAGCAAATGCTGTGTTACACTAAGCCACTAGTGGTTCATTCTCAAGTGGTCGTCAAATAACATAGCGTACTTCACTATGGGACCTAGTGGCCACCAGTGGCTCCTGGTGACCGACCTCCGTCACTGCTCCACCACACTCTTGTCACTTGGCGATGATCGTGAGACAAAACTTCAATTAGGACCTATTTTATTAGCTCACTAGTGGCGAGCCACAACTGTTTCCGCATATAAGCTTACGATGGTAGACCAAATCTCGACTTATAATAAATATGGTGACGACAGTTGCCTGACACCAGTAGCGTGGTGGATATCTAAACAGAGTTAACACAAACTTTGCAAAATAGGAAATGACTTTAAATGTTCTATAGAAGAGAAAGACGCGAAATAACAAGCTTCTTTTGGTATTGCAGGACAATGGGATAGACAAGCTGAAGGTGATCAGTGAGGACTCAAATTGCGAGATACCTTTAGGCGTAAGTCAACGGTAATAGTCGAGGATATCCCGCACGGGCTAACAGAAGACCAATCGTTGGAAGAAGTTTAAGAGCGAAATAAGGAGAAGATACAGGGTGCGACAAAAGTACTCCGGTGAATAGAAGAAAAAGGGCAAAGTCGGGCACATTGGGTGGTAGAAGTTGAAGGGAGAGACTTTCAGAAATTGTTCAGCAAACAGAGGATATATTGGAATTTAGGGTTCCACAAAGTCGAGGAATTCTGTTCATGCATTCCTTTAGTTGAATTTCTCGATGACTTTTACTATACAATTTAAATCCTTCGCTATTTTCTTTCCCTTCATCCAACGAGCGGTCAACGTAAACCGAAGAGCGGTCAACGTTGTTTCATTATCTACGTGACTAAGAAAGGCCGAAACTTTTTCGTCCAACATGCGAGTGATTTGATATGTTTATTTCCCTATTATATATATTTGAATGTGTCATTTGAACGGAGAAATAGCGACCCTTCGTGATCGGCCACACTCTACTGGGATAGGGATGACACTAGTGCAGTCTTGCGTATCGTGAGACTACAACTGAGAACTCTTGCGTTTTACAAAAATATGTCCTAAACATGAGGAGCTACTTGATACATTAAATGCTTTTCATCAGTTTTACAGATCTTCCCTCAAGTTCCTCTGTATGATCCTAGTAGATCATTTGTACTGTTTAGAGCAAAGCCACCATTCAGTGCCTCTGATAATATTAAACCCAGTCCGATAACGTATTCACAAATGCCTCCATACCACAGATAGGTTAATATGGCGGAATCTGAGCGAATCATTTGCCTGCTTCTCTTCACAGATATGTAAACTAATCTGGTATAGTGCTGCATGCTGATAAAAATTTCTTTAAATTTTAATGGTAAGAAGATTTATTTTGCATCTTTGGATCAGTGTAGTTTCTCCATTTTACTTTCCTTGGCAGAGAGACCTTCCGGTAGAATAACTGCCTTCATCAGACTTCGATTCAAAACACTAAAGATAATGATGAAGAAAATAGATAGATCGGAGAAACTATAACGACCGAGTGCGTCAAATGAGTCTAGGAAAATATCTTATGGACTTTGGAAGTCAGAAATAAATTGGGGATACCAAATTACAAATTTTAACAAATATTCCTATCATTTTTTGAGGTAAACTTGGTATCCTAGCGTATCAATAACAATGCTATTTTTGTGGTAACATGACCTTAATGAATTTGATACTCAGTGGACATTGTTTAGGGTAAATAAAGTTTAATTAATCATGCAAACGGAACCGGTGCAAATAATTGACTAAGAGTTAGAAAATCAAAAATATAAAGACAGTTACAGAATATCTGGTCTGAACATACTTTGTATAAGCAAACCTTTGAAGAAGTGTGAAAAGAATATCCTTGCAAGATAAAAAAATATTTTTTGTACAATTTACACTTTAATTCCTTTGTGGAATTGGTCTTCTAAAAACAAGTAACCTGCTATTTCACTCTACATGAATGGAATGTAGTATTGTTTCAGTCTAATTGAATGAACTGTGTCACTCAAACAGTCTTCATATTTTGGAATGTCTCAGAGATTCCTTAGTGAATCACTCGCTCATCGATATGATGGTGCTGACTCGTTCGAGTGAATTCAGGCAGTCTAAACAAGATAGATGCGCCGTTCATTTATGTTATTTTATACTTCTTAAAATATATTAAAACTTCGTGTCTACAAAGATTGACCAAGATCCTACAACATGTATTAGTGCCCAGGAACATATTAAGTAGCTAAAAACTCCAATATTACCCCAGCCCACGCGATTCAGTATCTGAAGCGTACATAACCAAATGTTATTAAAGTGTTAATGAAATGTGTCACATGTTTCAATTCTACGCGCAGAAAGAATTTTATTTCAAACTTACCGACCAGGAAAATCTAGAAAGCATTGCAAAGTAGTCTCCAAAGTAAAGTCATTCGAGGCGAGCACCGATTACGCTAGGAGCTCGGTGGTGATATTGGCTACGTGCTCATAAGTTATCCCAAAACAAATTCACTCGGAGACTGGGTTGACCGGTTTCAATAAAAGATTGAGTGGATTTTCACTCAAAGCCAAGGTTTGATATTCCAGTATATGCACGACTTGATTGTTAAACTCGTCTTGAATTCAATTTTACTCCAGTCTATAGATGTTCACATTTCATTATTAGTTCGACGTTTTGCCACCACAGAGTAAAAAGACACGCTAAAGTCCTCCTTTGTTGCAGAGAACAGTGCACTGTTCTCTGGTTTGTTGCGAGTAGAAAAACCTTTACTGGAGGTAAATTGCCCGTGTTAAGAATCACTTCACAATGTTCTTCCAAGAGTTGCCCCACCCATCGCCTTGTCCTCCCATTCATTTATTGAACCACCGCAATATGAATGAGGAAATTAGATAAAGTAATTTTGCACATATTTATGCGAATCATGAAATTTCCGAGTATTGCTGTTTGAGGGAAGTTTGTTATAGATGTACATCCGCTTAAGGTGGGACTAGCACTCCGAGTAAATGTCAAATCACTGAGAAGTATAATTGATTTCTTTATTTGTATTCTAATTGTTATAAAACACAACATTGAAATAAAATCATGTTTTTCAATTATTATAAATCATAATCTATCAGTTAATAGTACTGTATAAACAATATTCAGGAACTCGCTTGACTCGTTTGAAATGCATAAGAACATGGCGGCCGAATGCAACAATTTCGTAATTAATGCATCACACCTCAGAAAAAGTGAAATATTTTTTAAACATCTGATTACATAATGATAAAGTGATATAAAAAATACTACGAAAAATTCACTACAAATCAAAATAAACTTCCATCAGTTTCGTAATTTAAAGGTTTGTCTTTTTTTGAAAATAAATATATTTTTATCCATAAGACGCAATGTATTGCACCATCAATTATAATTGAAATTATAGTTTCGAGGTATGCTTTTCGTGTTGAAATCACATTAAGTGCATGTTACTCGGTTCATTAACGCCGATTTAAGATATTTTAATGACTTAAATTTACCTTTAGTAGTGCTACTTTAAGCTCCGAGCACTTGGATAGGTTCTTTAACGATAGATTGGGATTTTGACCCGTTATCTGAATTGCAGTTTTTCTTATCTCTGCCACAGACTTTAATTGTTTGCAATACTCGTAAATGAGAAAAGTGATTAATGGTTGGAATTTGTTTCAGTTGGACAGTAAAAGGTACAGATGTTGAAACGGTAAAAGTATCCCTGAGTATACAGTGTGTTTCAGTGTATTCCCGCCAACATTGAAAACATGTTGACAATAAATTTTCTCGTATATTTAAATTAATTAACTTCTTAGCCTTTTGGAAAGAAGAGGACGTACGACCTCGTGAGAAAATCTTCGGGACTTTGGCATATCCGTCATTGTCACCAGTTTACAAATAAAGAAAGCATCGTCTGCGGGGATGGTTACCAAAAGACGAAAAAAAAAAAAATCTTCTATGGTTTCGACGACGAAGAAGCGCAATGGACACATAACGAGGTTAGAGTCCTCAATAAACGAGACTCCAACGAGTTGTTAGAGTCCTAATAGAAAGAGAACAGCCAAGGGAGGAAAACTATTGCGGAATTTCTCGTATTCCCAGATAATACCATTCGCAGTTTGTAACTCTGCTTTATGACAATACATCGTGATGACGACAGCGGTGGTTCAGGGTTAGCGTCTTCGCTGCCACGACCCTGGTACGTGGGTTCAAACCATGCTCGGGTTTCCCTCACCTACTCTAGACTAATGTCGGTTCGGTGCGTAATCTCCCCGGCAATCCAACATCTCACCTTCCCAATTTCCTTACACAAATCCAACGGTTAGGTGGAAGAGCAGGCATCATGGCCTGAACCTAGCCAAAAGGCATAAAATAATTAATTTATTTAACTAATTTATTTTAACATCATGCGTTGGGTGCCCAATAATTCAAACTACATTTAAACACTACTAGCAGAATAACTAGTCTAATGACTCATATTCACAATGACTCCTACATGTTCAAAGTATTGAGTGAGTCGGAACCAAGAAGCCCCATGCTTCCAACTTACTAGTGATTTCTTTTCTTTCTGTGTCTATTTATTTAATGTCTTACGGTGCGTTTTAAGTCATTGTACCTGCTCTTCCACCTATCCAAGATTTGGATAAGGAAATGGGAAAAGTTAGATATTGGTTTGCTGAGATATTGGTTAGTGAGATAACAAACCGAAACTTGTCTGGAGTAGGTGAGAGATACTCCAACTGAAACCTAGTTCAGTTCATCCAAGCAAAGGTTTCCAATCCTCACTCTACCACTCATCGGTATAGTGGGAACGAAGAGCTACCATTACACCCCCGTTGTGGAAATGGCGTTCACAGGGGGACATAGTTATTTCACGCAGCAACTCTTGTTTAGTCTTCGTGGCTTATTTTTACAAATCTAGACGATAAAAATATGAAAGATAAGAATACATTTTCCCTCTAAAGCAGCTCTGTCCAACTGACGGCCGGTTTTTTATGAGTTTTGCCGCGAGTTCTAGTACATTTTAAATCAAATTTTTCAACAAACGTTGGAGATCACAACTTAGTGTTATGAATCTATGCTGTCAGAATTAATATCTGAAGTGTCATGTCCGATGAGAGAAAATAGGAAATTGTCTTCTGAATTATCCCGTCATACATTACGACACGGAAACATATTATAACACCACATATTAAAAATACTTTTTTAAAATAATAAATGTACTATTTAAAAATGTACTAAAATGTACAATTTTTCAGCTTGAAATAATACGAATTTGTTGAAGAGAAAATATAGCGTTACAAATAAATAAATATGACCCATTAGTTTTACTCGTTGAACAACCCAAACCCCACCCCAAGATCGAAAGTGTTACGAAAATGTTCCGCTGGCTGAGATAAGTTGGTCAGCGCTGATATTCTGTGACACATGGCATCGTAAAGTTAACTACTTTTCTGGAAATAAGTTTTGCTTTTTCATTTCCTCAAATTAAGTCGTTGGATGCTCTTGCAAAATTATTTCTCGGCGAAAAATGCACTTAAATAGAGGTCCGGCTTGCACTGCCATCTGGTAGTCGAGGGCTGAACGTCCAAATTTCAACGTGGATCCACCCGTAGGGCGCACCAGTAGATTTAGGGATCATACACTAATAATAAATTATCATCAATCCATTTTTAATGAGGGAAGAGCACTCCAAGTTACTCAAATCACTCAGATGTATAATTTTTTTTGTATTATTCTATTAATTATTTTAAAACACAACAATATGAGTAATACGGAAGAAAAACGTGATTTAATTTGTATCTATCGGTTAATAATACAGTAATATCTAAGTGACGGAGCTTCGCTCGGATGGCTCACGAAATGGTCATATGATTTTCAAACAATCGTAAAACGTTTTTCGTTTAGTATTGATGTATGACCACGCACGCCATGATCGTGAGAAAATGCATTCAAAAAAAAAAAAGATTCAAACTATTATTTACTAACTCAGTGCGTATGAATTTATTTATAGGATATGAGTTCCAATAAAATTTAATCTCTATATCCAATAAATAAATTCATATTTTCATTAAATAGTAATGCTCTTCTGTGCCCTTTTTTTAATCTTCATCCAAAATTAATATGTACGATTACCAACCAAAACATCTTAAACTATTTAAATAAGATGAAAATAATACATACGATATTATAACTGTTAGATCAATAAAAGTTAAGAATAGTCATTTCACTTCAAATGATGTTAGCAAGCCAAAGTCTCCATTCATTAGCAGTTTCACAATGGCAAGATCAGTGACTCATGGAGAAGGGGCATGTCAAGGTCTGGAATGCGCACACTGTCGGCATTTTTTCCTCGAATGCTCCAGTGCTGCCGCCGGTGGCACCCATATATACTCTTGGCATGCGGATTTCCGGAAAACGCGATTTTTCACAAAATCGGTACCTAGTCCATTGGATTCCTGGGATAAAAAATTCCCTTTTAAACCAATTTTGGTGAAAATTCTTAGTGCCGTTTCCGAGATATACATCCATATGCACCCATTCTGGCCCGGGTTTTTCTTCGGTTTTCCTTCGGGTAATGGCGGATTCTTTATACAGGTTCTCTAGGCTTTGTCTAGGGGCGTGTTTATTGTAACAATAAATCGTGAATTTACTATTATTTCAATTCTTATGATTTTTTAAACACTATACTCAGAAGAATCTATAATTCGATAATAATTTTGTACATGTAAATTTTTTGCGTCAAATTACAAACATATTGACATTCTATTAGTATTATAACTCGCAGATAACTTTTTATCTTATCTAGGAACGTTTGCTGAAATTTTTGAATCCGCCTCTGCCTTAGGGCCCTTGATCGGAATAGATGGGATGGTCCCTTGCTTGCTTCCGGAGAGTAAATTAGTTTATTGTCCTCCACATGGTCATACGCAGTTTGTACTGCTTTTTTGACAATAAATTTATTTATTTATTACTATTTATTTATGTATTTATTTATTTTTATTTATTATATTTCGCGACCGTGCGCAACGATTTCGTGATTTATGCATCTCACCTCAAGAGATGGAAAAAGTAAAATATCTTACTGAAATGTCCGGTGACCTATAGATAAATGTTATGTAAAAATTCTGCGGAAAATTTACTACAAATCAAAGTCATTTTCCATCTCTTTCGTGATTTAAAAATTCGTGCTTTTTCAATAAGTGTTTCCTCCATAAGACGCAAAGTATTATACCGTCAATTATTATTGTAATAATCTGATTTGAATGACCGGTGAGGTATGTTTTTCAAATTGAAATAACAATAAGTATATGTTATTCTGTATATTTACACCGATTTCGTATATTTTAGTGATTTAATTCTACATTCGCTAGTAGTATCTTAAATATGATATTAATTTATACTAAACATAGACACGGTTATTCTAATTTTCTTTTGTTTCTCGTTTAGAAAAATGATCCTAAGACTGGTGTAGGAGAGGTTTCTAATGATTACCCATCTCGAGGTATGTGTTAATATCACCCAAATTGATCTACATTCACTTTCAAAATCAAGTCTCATTGTTCGACACCGAACGAAGAGCTTTATTTTTCTTCTTTCTAATTTGAGGAGGAAACACGAAAAGGGGTTTCATTAGGATGACGTTTTGTAGGATGGGAAATGGACGTGTAACTTAGGACGACAATCTAAGAAAAATTTCGCACATGACGCTCTGGCGCTTTGAAGGAATCGGTTTGGATTAGAGTCCTGAATAATAAGAGAACCGCCAGCAACGATTGAGATCGATGAGTACGCAATTTCTAATAACCCACTCATTGCGTCGCACGTGCTCGCTAGACGACGGCTTCTTTTCAGCATAGAAGAGGAAGAAAGTCAGCTGTGCGCCAGCGAAGCCCAACGAGAAAGGGTTGTTACTCACGCGATCCATACCCATGTTGTAGTACTAGGAGGAGCGACGCGTTGAGTTTTCAGGACTAATAAAAACTTCGTATTACATTTCTACCACTGACGCTTCTCTTCTCATTCAGGACTCTACTTTCGATGCGCGATCCACTTTCACAGGAAGAAAAGGATTTCGATGAACTTTTGGGTGCAGTGGTGGCGATTACGGGGGGGGGGGCGTTTAGGGGATTTTTAAGGAAAGATAAAAATTTTCATGTTAACCGTCTAAAACTAGGAATTATAGGGAAAAAATTACACCATCCTTGATGTGGTAATCACCAATTGTCTTTCCTTTGATTTATTTTATTATTTAAATCACACTAAGTGGAAGTATGCAGAAAATACCACATTAATGAAACCAGTCAATATTTGTTTTGCCTCCCATTCCCGCACTTTTGATGCCCAATTGCCGCTACTGTTTGGATGTGACATCCCAAGGATAGAATGCGATGTATAGGGTTGTTTTGGGGTTTATAGGGTAAAGTATCCAAAGTTTTGGAGTAACCTGTTCCTTCCCCTGAATTTCAATCTCACATCTAATCCTAGGGTACTCACACCCACTGTATTCTCCCAATGTTATGTAGAACTATACAAAAACGGTTGTTTGGTTCATGAAATAATTTTCAACAGCGATTGACAGCGAAAGTTGATTCATCTTACAAGGTTTTTCTATTTTTATATAACGTTTTTATACATTGAAACTAACAATTATTAAATTATAAACTTTTACATTATTTTATAGACAAAATTCAGGTGTTCAAGATGTTTTTTCAATAAAATCAGTAGAAACTACATAAAGAAGACATTATACTAAAAGTTCATACGTTTGTGTAACTAACGTCATGTCCATGAAATGTCTTAATTATTTAATAATATAATGACTTGTGCTATTTAATAAACAACATATGCATCAATCAAATCAAAACGGGCTTTATTTACATGTAGTACAAAAATACTATATACATTTACAATTTTGGCAGACCTAAGAAGCATTCCCCTCTAAAGTCCTTGAAGGAATAACGCAGTAGTTAATGAACCAGCGCATCAATCTGGGTGTCCCGGGTTCAAGCCCCGGTCCCGTCTCCCATTTCCATCCAATATAACAAATTTACAAGTCAAAGCAGAGATGATATCTCTATTAGTTCCTGAAATATAGTGAAAATTGACGAAATGCCTATAATTATATACACCCATTCACTTCTTTAAAATCAGAATCCCGAAAAATTCTTTGTTTAGCGATGATAGAATTTGTTTAGCGACCTCTAGAATGATAATTCTTCATCCTGTCAAATTTAAACTTCCTATCTTTAATAAATGTCTGTGTACATGATTAATCTGTTACTTATTCGGAACAATCATTTATCCACCTCTTTTCATCAATTTAGATGTAAAATAACGAAAATTCAAGTATTTCGTTTTTAATACATACATATTTGAAATACTATCTTAATTAGGTCCTGAGAGATAGCGTAGAACATAATCGATGTATGCGCCGCCGCACTGAGTCTGGAAAACATTAAGTTAGGGAACTTGGCGAGTTGCTTGTCAAAGTCAAACTATACCACAACACGCCCGCAATTTTTTGACCTCGGTACTAGGAGGAGGAGATGTGTTCAGTATCTCGCTCCGACCGGTTTGACCCCAGGATAGACCCTGGTACTCATTTTACAGCAGGCTGAGTAGGCCTGGGAGCCAGTCTGGATATTGAGGTGTGATGAAAAACCCCACCCCACCGGGGATAGAACCCCAGCCATCCAGTCAGCAGCTCAGCGCTCTACCCACTGAGCCACGGTGTTGCTTGTATAAATTATAATTTGTTGACTAAATCACCGCTACGTTGTGCAAAATAAGTCACTTTCTTCCTTCATTGCTGGTTGTCTATTGCCCTTTGAAAAGGGAGCCACGAGTATTAAAAAATAATGCCGCACTGAGTGAAGCCTGCGCCCACTCATGTTTGTATTTTTCACATCACTCGCGTCGCACTGCTTGTCATATAAATACAATTAGTATATTATTTCTCAATTTATTTATCATAATGGAACTCTTCTTATCACGCTACTGTTTCCTATTAGGTTTGTAGTCAAAGAGTCTACACGTTGATATTTTGTGTGTTCTCTGTGGAGGCTATTGCGCATCGCTAAATGCGTCGAGTGGATTTTCGACGTCGCGAATACACCTCCTCGGCGCTCGCAAACGTCCTTCGTTTAACACCACAAACTGCAAAACCTCTCCGAAATCATTACACATTTTGGCTCAGCGGCTTCAGGAAGAATTAAAAAAATGGCGACCGGTTTTCTCGCGAGCGCTGTAACTTAAGGGCGCGTCACCCCGCACTTCGAGCATAGTGTTTCCTTAAGCAGGGCGGCGATTAGGGAGGGGGGTTACCTTTTTAAGGAAAGATGAAAATTTCATTTTAACCGTCTAAAACTGGGAATTAAAAACAAGTACACCATCCTTCATGTGTTAATCGGCAGTTGTCTTTCTTTTGATTTATTAACTTGGTTAAATCATGTTTAGTGGAAAATGCAGAAAATGTCATGTTAATAATTTTTCCCCCTCTTTTGATTCTCAATCGCAGCCACTGTCCTTAAGTGCTGTCTGTGGATGACGAATGAGTAGAAGTGTTGCTTAAGGGCTTACTCATTATAAGTGCTGACTCTGGTTTCGGCCGTAAATCTTTAAAAATTGCCGGCATTAGAACCACTTCCCCATATGCTCGGGTGATATAAAATTTGACAAAATAAAAACAAACTTGTCTTTTTTCTTGTATCCAACGTTTTAGATTTGTATCTCATTAAGTGATTAATGTAAGACTTGTGTAACTATTATCGTCCGTTCGTTGTAACTTTGCACTTGGATTTTGGCAACCTTGCAATGTTGCACTGTCTCAGGTATTCCCCCAGTCCTCAATCCGTATCTCTTCTGTTTTTGTTGGGGTTTTAGGAGAGGGTTGGAGAGCCCTAAGCTCCCCAACGTCAAGGTCATTAGAGCCCTTAGAGCCGTATCTCCCTTACGACAAATTACTACTGGAGACTTCTACAAGCAACATTTATTTAAAATTTTTATTCAATTTTCATTTAAAAGCTATACATTTATAACCTTTTATCTTGTGAGAGAGAGAGAGAGGTGGGGGGGGAGGGGCAGAGAGAGAATAAGAGAGATACGTAGAGAGAGAGAGAGAGCGCGCGCGAAGCGAAATACTACTCACTGACTGAATAGTCACGAAATATGAGGAGCTATGAAGTGTCGCGTGGTGAGGAAGGGTGTTTTGTTTTGGGCACATTATAAACCTCACCTACGACGTGGTTTGTTCTCGCTACGACCTGTGACTAATCCCTCCTCTGAGTGATAGGAAGGTGAGAGGGAGCAATAAAAAGGCATTCGTCCATTCTGGAAACAGTAGTTTATTCGACTCCAGTCGTAACTTACATAGTCCTTCTACTGCTGTGACCCAGATCTCCAGTAGAAGCTCGAAATGAATAGTTCAGCGCCGCCAACTCAACATGCACCCAATCTACCTGATCCCATGTGCTGACTAGCAGTTCGTATTGTTTTAAACATTCAGTCTTTTTAGCCAAAAGAGGTTTCTGAGCTGAAAATAAACTCATGTAAGAGATACAGTTCGACCACATATAAAATGGCACTCAATACGTCTTGAATTAAGGATACGCACTCGAGCAGAACAAACAAAGGACTACAAAATAGTCCGCATACGGGAAATACAAAAGATTTTGTTTGGTTTCTAAGCTGTTACTTTGCCGATGTATGTGTTTTTACTAGCTGATAACCCACCGCTTTTTGCTCTCACGTGGTTTTGTAAATGTCCGCAACTTTATTCTTTCTCGTATTCCTATTGGTATCCAAAATGAGAATGTAGTCCAGTAAATGTTAATGGTTTGCTAGTATTGATGTGGATTCTCAATTTCTTATTTCCATTGATATAATTAAGAAAAAGTGGTTGTTTCTCTAAACATCCATTGTGAGCTGTTCTAGAATTAATTAAGAACAAGTCAGTATTTAATTTATTTTCTTGCCGATTACCCTGCATTGCCCGCTTTTCATTTTTTCCGACTATCTTCAACACAGAATAAATAAATAACTGTCATCTGAACTTACACTTAACAGTGTCGGGAGTTTAGTAATTTATTTCAGCAACTTTATTTATTCCGAACACTACCGTATAAATGACTGGCACTAATATCGGTCATTTTCGTGTCACGCTCCTCCCAATAGGGGCGTCGTTTACCTCATGTGGTTTAAATGGTTGCATAACTCCGTCGGGAGTACGACTGTTCATCACAGAAAACCCGTAAACTAATAATAATAAATTTATTGTCAAAACCGCAGTTACACAACTGCTTATGACCACGTGGAGGACAATAAACTAATTTACTCTCCGGAAGCAAGCAAGGGACCATCCCATCAATTCCGATCAAGGGCCCTAAGGCAGAGGCGGATTCAAAAATTTTTTCTTCTATAGATTCTTCTCTTATAGAGGTAGTTTTAAATTACTTTTTCGCCTCGTCCAAGCCACCCCAGCTTTCAGGAAGTCACATCCCCCCCGTGGGGTGTGAACTTGAACTTAACGACATTGGTAGTATAATTATAGACCTCAGCGACCCTGAAAACTGGGGAACCGATGCAGTCAGTTATTTTTCCATGTCATCTCCTTCGCACTCTCCATTTAGAGTGTCAAGGGATGTCTTATTCTCCACGGAGGTTGACTTAAAACAAAATATATAAAAAAGGTCAGAACATTCATCTCAGCGACGCCAAAACTCTGATGTCGGATAACTACCATTTTTGATCATTCCAACCCCCGTTTCACCCCTTTAAAGGTGGATTTTCGTAAAATCCGTCATTTGAGGATGCTTACCTTATATTAGGAACCTACTTACCAAATTTCAACTTTGTAGGCTTCTGTCGTGTAAATACACGCAGCTGCACTCGCGCAGTCGTTTGAACATCGCGCCGGGCTCAAACTGACTACTCAGCACT
Source organism: Laupala kohalensis (assembly GCA_002313205.1). Taxonomy (NCBI): domain Eukaryota; kingdom Metazoa; phylum Arthropoda; class Insecta; order Orthoptera; family Trigonidiidae; genus Laupala; species Laupala kohalensis. The sequence continues at coordinate 159,086 of NNCF01127197.1, forward strand.
GCGCGGTTGGTTATATGAGCCCGATGCTCGAGGCATCGGGGTAGAACGGCTGTAGCTCTACACCGCATACGTTCTGTCGCTCTCTCCTCCACCCCCAAGTACTGGCTTGGCCGGCATGGCCCCAACTACGGTCCGGGAACAACCCCCTCTTCCTAATTACCCGTCGCCGAGCCTCCGTGAAGCACGCCCGCTCCCCCGTTTACCGGCTTTTGTATAAATGTATGTTGACTTTATTTCTGCTAGTAGCTTAATACGGATTGTAACAAATGGCGTTATTGAGATCACATTCATTTCCCTGTATCAAATGAACCGGAACATAAAGTAATGATTTATTTACGGTGGTGTCACGCGATATTTTTTTAGCTTATAAAATATTGACAATTAAATATATGAATTGTAAGTACATAACCTATAATGAATGAATGTTTAGGACCAAATAAACATTATGGTAAATAGACCGATTTTTTATATATTTGGTAATGATTTAAAAGGTTACTTTTGATTGTAGAAAATAACACAATGATTGTTAGTGCAACCTATTTAATTTTAAATAGTATATTTGCAACAAAACTATTAAGATACTACATTAGGTCTACAAATAAACGTAGTTTAGATGAATTCCAACTCTTTTTAGAATCCTCGTCCGCCCCCGAGTAACTATTTACTATCTTTCATTAACAGTAATCGTATTGCTAATTTTAATGAATGAACGTGTTAGCTAAAATACTTCTTCTTTGGCCGGTCGGCCGACGAGGCGGGAGTTGCCAAGCGTTTAAAATGCAGCATGGAAATTGTAGGAAGCTATTGTTGAGCATGACAAATCCAAGTGCCAAGTTAGAAGGGATGACGTATCTATATATACAAAAGCGAAATACAACTCACAGACTGACTAATCAAGAAATACCAGAAACGACAAAGCCTACAAGCTTGAAATTTGGCAGAGGTTCCTTTTAGGATGTAGGTATCCGCTATAAAAGTATTTTACGAAAATCGACCCCCAACGGGGTGAAATTGAGGTTGACATGTTTTATGAATGTATCCCACCATAACTCCAGAGTGCCTAAAGCAGTTTCCACCAAACTTGATACATAGATGACAGACTATTGGACAACAAGAACTGTTTGGGTAAAACATCCCCGGCACCAATAGGGAATGGTGAGAAGGAAAATAGAAAAATCCTATATATGAATTGAAATCAGTTTTCGGTGTCATTTAGTAGGATAAGGACGCCTTTGACACTTAGTAAGTAAACAGTGTCCAAATTAGATATATTATACCCCTAGGACCCTTCGGGTAGCAATATTGGTGTTGAATAAATCATTTTTGGGACTGCTGAAGTAAAGTGACACCCTCATATTACAAATTCCCGTGAGCAAAGCGGCGGGGACTCAGTTAGTAATGCCATAAAAGTTTAATGAAATTTGTTTATGGCTCATTTTTGCAGGACCTACATGTGGTTGCAGTCTTCTAAGCCCTGGATCAAATCTATAACGAACAGGAACGAGTGTACGCATGGAATTCCTTCCTTCCAAACATTAGTCGTTAAAGCGCGTACAAAATACGGATTCCAATTCACAGGAGAGCAGGAGATGTCTTCCAGAGTTAGAATAATTTATTCCGAAATAAACCTGCTCCACGGGATACTCGTACTAATCGGTTTACTTATTCTGCCCTAGCCATCCATCCACAAGTTTTATTTTCGTACCACTAATTTATTCGTTCTGTGGCTCTCACCAACTCTGAAGGAGAAAAGCGTAATCTCATCACAATCTTCAATGATAAGCAATGTTTCCTATACTTGATTATTTAGAGTAATTGTCAAAAATTCCTTTCAATTTATCCACCATTCCTGCACCGAAAATAATTAAATCACATTGATTTCCTTATTGACTAATTGATAACATTCTCCAGGTTTTTTGTGCTAAAATAACAAGAAAATACAATTACAATTGTATATTACATTTGATTTAATTAATTTATAATTTTTCATTAAGAATTTCGTTAATACAATTACGGGGATTAATTGTATATTACATTTGATTTAATTAATTTATAATTCTTCATTAAGAATTACGTTTATAGATGTATTACACTGTATGATTAGTAAAACTCGTTTTACTTCTAATTCGATGATATGTCTTATGAAAAATTTAAACATTCAGAAAGTCCGAAAAACTTTTGTCGTACATATAAAGGCAATTATGTTTAATAAACAATTCAAAATAAATCATAACTTACTTTGTTTTCCACTCTTTTTTTGTAATAAGTTTCGAAGGGAATCACTTATGTTGAATCACTTTCGTAAAGAAACCAGTCATTTCAATTAGGGGTGAAATGTTAGAAGTACTGATGCATATTCTTTCCATTTCTTAAACGTAAACGTATTGAGAAGCCAACTCCTGATGCTGATGATTATAAGATACTATTATTTTAATTCTATCTAAATTATTATGTAAAGGATGTATTCGAGGAAAACAAACATTTACCTATTTATATGAAAGCGAAATACCACTGACTGACTAAACACAAAATCTCCGAAAAAATTAATCTTAAAATGATACACAGATGACTGACTATATGACAACAAGCAATAGGGGGATAAAATATCCCTTGCACCCCTTGGGGGGGAGAGAAGGGGATGACATGTAAAATTAATGGAAAAATCCGATATTAGATTCGGAATCATAGTTTTCGGTGGCGTTGGGTTGTTTAAGCACGCCAAGTTGTTGTTGAGTTCGATGACCTCTGAGCTGCCCTGCCGTCACGATCGTCCTCGCCTTCACAGTTGCATGGTAACAGCCGCCTCTCGTAAACCCATTCACTGTTGCCACCAGTCACCTCGCAGATGTCCCGTGACCTAATTAAAGTTCATGGTCGTTCTTCCGATTCACCAACTTCCGGATCGCGAGCTGAACCCGTCACGAGATACTTTTCCAAGACCGTAGCTTATTACCGATTTAATAACTCGCTAGCCATCTTACGCGATGCTGAGTTACTCGTCATCAAAATATTGAAAAGATCTCGAAGTCGGAAGTTTTTAAATCTCAAAAACTAAGATCAATCAGTAAGCTAGTGATTAAAAAATCTCGCGCTCGTAAGTGAGTTAGCACTTACTTAGCCGTAAGATCAGGTTATGATCAATTAGCACGTCCATATCTCACTCAGAAATTCTGACAGTAAGTACGTAAGTCTGAGCCTCTAAACAAGTAAATCTCTGTTTCTCAACGCTTCCGCGCACCTAATTAAATAACAAACATCCCCTCTTTTCCCCAGAATTTTGAAGAGACAGTCACGCCTATCCCCACATCACGTGGTATCTTAAGTCTATTTTTGCATTCTGTCACTCCACGTGGAGCCCTTTCGATTGGCTGAGCGCCCGTGACGTATGTCACGTCCTCGGCGAATTACACTGCCTTATTTTTAAAAACATTTGTAGCTTTCCAGCGACGCCACGCCGTGATCACGTGGTCCCCCGCCCCTTTAGGTATCCTCGTGTCTCGACAGTGCGACCCGGGTCATTCATGGTCGTTGATATTTGGACCGCATCTTTCCCTTGTCGAATGATAGTTGGTCGCCCGCTAAAGAACTCCTAGTTCTTCATGTTTGAACATGCACGCATGTTCAAACGCTCTGTCGGTCCCATCTTTTGTTAACCTTGCGCATCGTCAGAAGTTTCTCGCTCCCTGGTTCTGTGTCGTGCCGATTCGCTTTGATCTTAATAGGTCCTCAGCCTCTTTAACTTCCGATTTTTATGATTCTGTTTTGTACTTCTGAGTTCCGCCATGAGATAACCCAAAAACCGCTCCCTCGAATTTCAACGCTTCTTCACCCACGCCCTTTGTTAAATCTTTACAAAGTGACCCCTGGTTAATTTTGACCTGTTTCCTATTATATTTGTCATTTTTTAATCTTCTGGTTCCGCACGGGTTACTGCACAGAACCTTCTTCCTCGAAAGAGGTTTTTATTACTTTATTCAAAGTCTTTTTGAAAAATGTTGGTCTTTCAATTTTTCAAAGGTGGCTACCGCGCCCTTTGTCGGCGCGTAGCGCTGGCCT
>NNCF01127197.1:163154-213676 GCA_002313205.1 Laupala kohalensis
TTTTGGTTACTCCAGTTGGATTTTTTGATGATCAAAATATGGGTTGTATTGATGGAGAAGTAACTCGGAGAGACTTGGGTGAAATGTCTGTGACTGATTGCATTGTGTTTGCTGGAACTACATGCGTGGTCCTTGGGTGCGTCATGATGGTAGTCCATTGGGCGCTAATGAATGGGATCTTCAATTAAAAAAGGTATATTGTCTATTTAAAAAACATACATAATATCTTCTATAGATTAAGGATGTTTAAGGATCATCCTTACAGATTAAGGATGTTTAATTGAATGAAAATGGGAGACGGCACCGTAGTTCTAACACGAGACTTCCAGCTTTGCGTGTTGGCGCGTGTAGAAGTTATACTCCAGTAATACTAAGTTGGTTTTGTTTGTTTGTTTGTTGTTTCTTCATGAAAACTTGTAAGTTTTAAAATATGCACCTATGTGTTTTTAGGGGTGCTGATTATGAATTTTAACTTAGCCACCCAACATAATTGCAGAAAGAATGATAAGTTTTTTTTCAGGTTTTCGTTTCTAACATTCAATACGCTCAATACGCATTTGTAACAAGAAATAGGGGTTGCAACAATAGACTACACAAAATGTCCTACAACTCAGCTGTAGGTAAGTTTTCTCCGTCAGACAAATAGTTTATCCGTCAGCGTACATTACGTGTTTAATTCATCTATTTATTTATTTTGTGCCGAACACGAACATTAGCTTAGTACCCTAGACAACGTTCAATAGCTATCATTTCTTGATCACAAAATGATCCATAAATTGTGATTTGGATAGCTACCCCCAGATTGGAGAACCCCCAACACGAGAACCACTAAATATTATCACAAAAGTGATATGAATTTTTATTGTAGGAAATTTTATGAGTAAGTGTTCTCCATGTGGAGTGCTTACGTAAAAATCCGACCGTTTCGCGATAAAATGGAATCTTGACATTTAGGGATGCGTCACTCGGGAAAAGTCGTGGGTTGTTTAATAATCGTTAATTTACTACTTTCTGTAACTAATTTACAAAATTTCAAAACTTTATGAATTATTTTTCCTGATGGTCTGTTTTTCGTTTAATTTCAGTTCACTTCTATTTTCAGGGTACTTTTTTTGTGGTGTTTTAAGGGCTTGTCAACAACAAAGTCATTAGAACCCCAGGGTACTACCCTCTCTCAAAGACATATTGAAGCGCGTAATTTGAAGATAAGCGTGCTATCTATGAGCGTTTCAATGAACTGTTGACGACTTCCTATTATTCCCACACAAATAAGTGTATCTCGTTGCCACTACAGGAAGGCAAAAAGTATATGCAGTTGCAGTACAATAAGTCGAAATTCCTCAGATTCTGCGATAATGGACAATTTCTTACCTAATCGAGTCATTAGTACGTATATAATTTAATTAAATTAACTAATCATAACTCATCTTTCATCTTTTGCAAACTAGCAGATTTTATTTTGTATTGGTATGTGGTCTGAGGTTGGTATTTCGTTACTCAAGTGTTTCTTTGCAGATTTTTGTAGATTTTTACAGGTTGTCTCTGGGTTGCGCTGGGTTGTCTGCAGGTCTCGAATGAGTAATTGTGTTGATGTGTTCGCCCCTTCCCAATATTAGAATTCAGAAGGGTTGGTATAGTAAACACAGTGCGAGTAGTTAGATTTTACCATTAGTTGTTTGTTGTCTCACATCGCTCTTATTACTTTTTTATATTTGATATTCTTGTATTTGTAAATGGGAAATGTAGCGTGCTAATGAAGCTTATCTACATGGAGCGAAAGGAGTTGGGAGTTGGGTGGTAGGCTTTTGTTACTAGGTGGGCCGCTTAGCTATTAGTACATTGTTAGTTGCTCTGTAGTACGTTGGGAAAGGGAACTCAAGTTATGAATAATTATTTATTTTGAATTTACGAATTCATATGTGAGGAGGTAGGGCTTTCACTTAAATTTTTTAAACCCCAATGGATTAAGAAATTTTCATAGGTCACTAAAAAAACAGTTAATATTCTCAAGGCCTATAATTTGCTTTTCTCTCTCCTTCTTGTGTAAAATTGCTCCTTAACTATTTTGTGATACTTACGATTTGTTCCAGATCACTTTTGGTACTTTTCTAATGGATTTTCCTGATTTGGAGACTATTGATGTAAGTTAAAGAACAAGAATTTGATGAAACTATGTGTGGTTGATCATTGCTCATTCATTAAAGTAATGCACATTGCCCCTAGAAAATTTTAGGTATCAATTTCAGTTTGCAGAATATACAAATAAGTTTATTTGAACGAATGCAATCATTTAACAACAAATGTGTCTGACTCCTTAATGACTTTTTTNAGTACAATAAGTCGAAATTCCTCAGATTCTGCGATAATGGACAATTTTTTACCTAGTCGAGTCATTAGTACGTATATAATTTAATTAAATTAACTAATCATAACTCATCTTTCATTTTTTGCAAACTAGCAGATTTTATTTTGTATTGGTATGTGGTCTGAGGTTGGTATTTCGTTACTCAAGTGTTTCTTTGCAGAGTTTTGTAGATTTTTACAGGTTGTCTGCAGGTCTCGAATGAGTAATTGTGTTGATGTGTTCGCCCCTTCCCAATATTAGAATTCAGAAGGGTTGGTATAGTAAACACAGTGCGAGTAGTTAGATTTTACCATTAGTTGTTTGTTGTCTCACATCGCTCTTATTACTTTTTTATATTTGATATTCTTGTATTTGTAAATGGGAAATGTAGCGTGCTATTGAAGCTTATCTACATGGAGCGAAAGGAGTTGGGAGTTGGGTGGTAGGCTTTTGTTACTAGGTGGGCCGCTTAGCTATTAGTACATTGTTAGTTGCTCTGTAGTACGTTGGGAAAGGGAACTCAAGTTATGAATAATTATTTATTTTGAATTTACGAATTCATATGTGAGGAGGTAGGGCTTTCACTTAAATTTTTTAAACCCCAATGGATTAAGAAATTTTCATAGGTCACTAAAAAAACAGTTAATATTCTCAAGGCCCATAATTTGCTTTTCTCTCTCCTTCTTGTGTAAAATTGCTCCTTAACTATTTTGTGATACTTACGATTTGTTCCAGATCACTTTTGGTACTTTTCTAATGGATTTTCCTGATTTGGAGACTATTGATGTAAGTTAAAGAACAAGAATTTGATGAAACTATGTGTGGTTGATCATTGCTCATTCATTAAAGTAATGCACATTGCCCCTAGAAAATTTTAGGTATCAATTTCAGTTTGCAGAATATACAAATAAGTTTATTTGAACGAATGCAATCATTTAACAACAAATGTGTCTGACTCCTTAATGACTTTTTTTGTTTTTATTTTCAAATGTGAAAATGTTGATTAATTTGAAAGCAAACTTATGATATGCAAGTGACAGTAGAAATAGTCTTAAATGCCCGTTTATTTACCTACCTCCTTGGAAAGCTTATAGGAATTTCAAAATTTACCAAGTGCATTATGAGGAATGTCCATTTCACAGGCAGCTGAGTGGTGAGAATGGCACCCTCTTTCATGAACAAATGTTAACGTATTCTTTTCTTTTGTAATTTTTATTTGTTCATTTTGGTGTACTTAACTAATTAAATAACTAAAAGTAACAAAATTCAATGTAAGCTACATGTATAAAAACTTGCAGTTCTAGCTTACAAATTTTATTTAGCAAAGGGATTGTTTGTATTGTCTGTACATTATTTCCCATAATTCATCCACACTGTTGAATCGGTTGTCCATAGATACTTTCCTTCTCATATCAGAAATAGATTGAATCTGTCTCAACTACAACCTTTGGTTTTTTACTGACAGCAACTATTTATACTCATTTCTTCTAGCTGCTGTGGCTATAATGTGGGGATCTTTTTACGTTTTAATTCAGATTATGTCTTCAAAAACTGTTAATATGATGTAACTATTAAGCAATATAGTTCAAGAAGGTATGACAATGCAGTGCTTAAAAACATCCACAGTTGAAAAAAATAAAAAGCTTTGTTGTTTCAACCAATCTCGGAGACTGTTCCATTCCAACAGAGGGTTATAAGCATTTTTACAATAGTCTATGATATTGTTTCAGGACCCTATAGATTGGGATGATTTGGTGACCGACATTTCATCTCCCGAGTACAAGTTACTATGTGAATCAGTGGAAGCTGATGATGAAGGCCTAGAATTTGGTAAGCTTGATATTGCATGCATCTTTACTTTTATGGAGATTTCTGTAGTATGTTCACAGAATAAAAATTAACAAAAAATAGGTCTGTACTAATTATTTTCTGTCATATTTTCATCATTACATATGTTGGAGAGAGGAAGTTAATTGATTTTGATGTGTCACTTAGTAATTAGAATTTTCTGAGAATGTTTTCCGAGAATAATATAAAGATCCAAAGTCATACGATTAATTTTAAATGATATTCAGTATTAATTTTCTCTCACCTGGTGGCATAAGTGATTCAAAAGGTTATGATGCCCATGTAAGGCATTGAGATTTGTGAATGTATATAAAAAGACTTATGGAGTTTAAATCATAATTCATGTACATTGATTCCAATTATAAATGCAAAATGACACACACAAAGGAGAATAGATTTACATTTTGTCTTTGTTCTTAAAGTAGTGTTAATTGTCTAAACTAATGTCAGGGATGGTTCAATTAATCAAAATTCACTTTCTTAAATGGTGGCTTCCCTCATAGCATTACATAGAAGACAAAGTATATTAAGAGAAATTGCTTTCCTTTAATTCATCTAATGAAATAAAATTACTTCTCTGGTGCTGTCTGGTAGTTGGGTGTTCTGGGAATGGCAACATTGAAAAAGTTGCATTTGATTTTGTTACTTTCCTTTTCCCTGATGCCAGTTCAGATAATTGAACTTTCTGAAAATTGATGTTCTACTGTATTGTAGAAAAAAATTTGTATTAAGTATGCTTTGTATGATCACAGCAAATTTCTTTCCTTGCCATATGAAATCCAATCCTGACCCTGGTTTTATTGTAATTTCTCCCTCTTTCTTTCGATACAACAGACATGTGAATCCATTTGTTGTTACTGGAAACTGAGAGGCCTGAATGTTTCACTTATGCCATAACAGTAGTATTCAACTTGTTTCTAGAACTATAAATAAAATATAATTCATCACTTATGACCTTTTATGGATGAACAGTATGTATTTTGTGATTAAAAGCTCACAATGTTTCAACTTTTGTTTGAAGTTGTCCTGATGTGGTACAAATTAGAACAAAAAACATAACAAAAGGCCAATTGAACATGATATTTAACATAAATATAAATACACAATATGTTTACAAAAAAACAGAAACTACACAAATGTGTTATAATATTGTATTGTATATACCAGATTGCTTTTCTGTGTGTGCGTAAATTCTGTTTTTTTGTAAACATATTTTGTGTTTATATTTATGTTTAATATCATGTTCTGTTGTTATGTTTCTTGTTATAATTTGTTATGATTTGTACCACCTGATGACAACTTCAAAGAAAAGTCAAAATGTTGTGAGTTTTTAATTACAAAATGTATACTGTTTGTCCGTAAAAGGTTGTTAATTTTGAATTATTTATTTAATTTGATTATATAATGGATGTTAATTGTAGCAGATAATTAAACCGTTATTATCCACTAAAACATAGCCAGTATTAATATTTTATTATAAATTAATTGATTAATAGAGGCCATCCATATATTACATAACACGCTTTGAATTGATGGGATGTTTTTTTATACAATGCGTTGCAGCAGGGTGGTGGGGTTTTTGCCTTGGTGTTATGTAAAGCTCAGTAGGGTGTTTTGTAGTGTGCTTTTAACCTTCAAAATTTTAAATGTAAACCGTGTTCTCAACTGGTGACAAACCAACCCAGTGATGACACAGAGCAATGAGGAACAGACACATTAGTGTATCAAAATTTATTGCAACGTTTTCCAAAAAGATACATATTGTAATTAAATCTTTTGAACTTGAATATAAATATTGAATTATGCAACCTTATTTTTGCAGACTGGATTTATTATCTTTTAAAGAAACCACACAACATTTTGACCCCCCAGAGTGGGCCACCATCTGGCAATTTTTTAAATTAAATTTCGTTCATTCTTGTTTTATCTATATGATACTTTTTTTTTAAATATACCTTTTGATATTTTTGCTGAAATACATAATTCTGTTAATACTTTACAAGCAATTAATTCTTTTGGATCAGCACATTTTTATTAATTTGATATCTGCAATGCCTTAGATATATTTTTAATAACATTTTGTATTATAGTTCTAACTATGCCATTTTTGTTTCCCTGTATATAACTTCTGTATTTTTACCTCTTATACTGTGCCTCTATTCATGTTGTAAATAGTCTACGTATTATTTTAGTCTCTGTGCCTTATTTCTTGATTTTGTATATAATTCATGTCGTCCACATTCTGTGATTTGTGTAAATTCTTTTTCTCATTTCCAGCATGTAAAACCGTTACAAGAATTGTTTATCAATATTTACCTGATGATGACCCTCAGTGGGGTCAAAACATTGCGTAGTTTCTTTAATAGATTATAAATCCAGTCTGTAAAAATAATTCAATAATTATTTTCCAAAATGGCGGTTAACAAATAGTAATATGTGGAGTTAACAAATTGTAATTTGAGTGTTAACAAATTGTAGTATATGGATGGCGCTAAAATAATGAAATAATCTTAAGAGTATTGGACTATTCTTTTTGTTTATTACAAGAAAAAACATAAAATTATTTACTCATGTTTTTAATTTTTTAACAGAAGACTTGGGAGAGCCTGTCCTGAAAANAAATTATTTACTCATGTTTTTAATTTTTTAACAGAAGACTTGGGAGAGCCTGTCCTGAAAAAAGGGTACTCAACAAGTGAAAATGTACATTTGTGTGATATCTGTGACGAAACATTCTGTGATTTTAACAAGCTCTATACACACAACCAAAAACATTCAGAACTACCATTCTATAAGTGTGGTATTTGTGATGTGAAGTTTAAGCTATCTTCGTCTTTAGATTCACACATGCAAGAACATTGCAGAGACAAAATATTCTCCTGCAACTTTTGTCTCAAGAATTTCAAAGATCTGGGAAAATTGATGCATCATAAGAGAAAGAACAATGTCGATAGAATACATGTTTGTTTCATCTGCGATACTGCTTTTAGTAAAGTCTGCAGCTTGCAAATGCACTTGAAAATCCATTCTAGAGAAAAATCATTTCCTTGCAATAAATGTGGTTCTGTGTTTTCTGCTATGAGCAGTCTGAAAGAACACAAATTGAGACACAAAGAGCGTAAACCGTATTGCTGTGAGTTATGTGGGGCTACTTTTGCATACACTAGCAGTTTATCATATCACAAAAAACTACACAACGGTATTCGGACCCATTCATGTTATGTTTGTGGACAGCTTTTTATTCTAGCCTCACAGCTCAAAATTCACCTCCTGAACCATTGCGGAGCGAGAAGCTGGAGATGCACATTTTGTGACATTACCTTCCTTAATCGCCATGGATTGAAAAACCACGAAGAAACACATTCTGTGGACAAACAGTTTTCTTGTGATGTGTGCAGCACAGGATTTGTGAAGCAAGGTAATTTGAAAGCTCACAAGCGTCTCCACATTGGGGAGAGGCCGCATAGTTGCGAGATCTGTGGTAAGTGTTTCACTCAAGTAGGAACCTTGAACAGACACTTAAGGGTCCATTCTGATGAAAAACCCTTCAAATGTAGTGATTGCGGATCTTCTTTCAAGTTGAGGAATTCTTTAGAGGTTCACAAACGTGTCCACAGCAAAATTAAATCCTTCTCGTGTTGCGTGTGCAAAGCAGAATTTAGTCAATCCAGCGTTCTGAAGAGGCATATGTTGGTTCATTCAAGTGATCGTCCGTTTGTTTGTGAAGTGTGTGGGAAGTGTTTTAAGTGGGAGATTAAGTTCAATGTTCATCGGAGAAAACATGAAGTCCAAGACGGAAAATAGAAAGTTTAAATTGATGGGAAATTGAATGCTTTTCTATAAAAAAGGTTAATTAAAATATTCTCAGCGTATAATTTGCATTGTATGCTATACTAATCAAAAGTTTTCATATTGTAAAATACTGTTTACATTGTATTTATTCTTCAGGTAGGGTTGCGGAAAAAGTTTTTTATTTACGAAAATCAGAAAGGGTTTGATTTTTTTCCCCTCACCGTTAAGCTGATATTTTTTTGTTTTGACAGTTATTTTTGTTTAAATGAATTTTTTTGGTTTAAACCACCACATACACTACATTCACACAGCAATTCCATGTATAATTAATTTTATTTGATAAATATAATGGTACTGCATTTGCTATTTAATTAATTACAAATAAACTATGCCTAATACAAAAATACAATAGCTGAACTGTTTAACAAAATATATTTTAACAGTAATATTAAAACAATAACAATATTTTTGTGAGCAATATTTGCTTATTAGTAATATTACCTATAAATGCTACATATCATTTAAAACTTCAAAATCCCTCCCATCTATCCAACTTCGTACTCTGTCCAAATTGACCAACATTTTGCAATTGTTTTATTTCCTGTGAAAGTTCATTATATATTTCTACTTTCTTTATTGAATACAATCTTTTTTCCCCTTCAAAGCTATCTTCAAAATTAAATTTATCTGTCTGTGTAGTTACATACTGAAGTACATCACTATTTTTTCTTATTAAATTGCTTAAATAATTAGGTAATAGATTGTTTCCCATTCTAAAAATAAAGGTCAACACATTTCTATTAAATTCCTTTTCTACAGATCTCTTAACCTTTCTTAAAGGTTTTAGTAACATTGAAATACTTTCAATGCTTTCAATATTGTCATAAAGACAATGCTTTCAATATTGTCGTTAAGACAATTCTATCAATATTGTCGATAAGACAGTCCTTTCATCCTTATCACTAACATGTTATATTCACTCTAACACATGTACATTAAGGAAGATACAACTAATTTTAACTCCAGATATATTCATCTATAGTTTTAGTAGTATTTTCGGACGTTTTCGATCGTTGTGACTTAGTTATTGTTCATCATGGCATCAGCGTTACTACTAATATGGGTGCTCACTACTAGTATCTCGTATTGTCTCACTGGGTTGAGTCTGAATGTCTATGATTGTGCGGCTGATAGATGTTATTACCACCTCAGCGGTCTTGCAATGTTATTACCACTTTAGCGGTCGCGTAAACACTGTTCCATTGACTTTCACCTATAGACAAATACGAGCTCTGACATTAGCCTTCCTCATTTGTTGATCCTGACAACCATGTTCCGAGTATGAGAGAAGTTCAGTTTGAGATCTATTAGCGTTCGTCCTAGAATGTTGGCTCTTCTTGTCTTGTGCATTTCATACATTCTGGTGCACTTAAACTTCATAGTTTAGTACCTTCCCCATTCGGGACACGTGATGCATGACCATGCATACCTTCTTAGTTATCAATTTCTTAAACATATTAGCATCTGCAATTACGGAGTCCTCGTTTATAGCTGCAGATATCGTTTGAGAGATGACTTTACGTTCTGAAGGGTACATGATTTGGCTGCGTAGTCGGGAGAAATCGTCTTCCCCGTCAATTCCTTATCGAGCTAGATCCCCAGCGTCTGTATACGTCCATGTAGGGCTCGTACCTACAGTTATCTGGGTTGGTTGTTTAGTCATGATTACTTGAGTCGACGAGGCAAACCATTTGTTCTCCAGCTTGTATGTGGGTTGCATAAACATAGTTCATGTCAGAGGGGTTCCAGTTGGTTGGAGGATGTGTGATTTAGGAGTCATAAAGTATAGTTTGTTGACGTAGTTTACAGGGAGTTCCATGTAACAATTATTGACTTTTTCTACTGTGACGTAGACGGTTAACCAGGCGTTTTCATGTAGGTGTATGCGAATTCAACAGGGTCTTTCGAAGCAATTGTGAGAAGGGTCCTTAGACTGTGGCGTTAAACCTCACATACCTCCTTCATCATAGAGGTGTAATATCTGGTCATTTCTGACCTACTATGTCTCTCGAGATGAGTAAACTTAGCGTTCACATAGAAGAACAGATCCATATCACGGGTTGGGATATCATCGGGTGAGAAATATCTTAACACGTTCGTTTCTTCTTGTATAATAAGTTTGTTATGATGTGTAGTATACATCTGCATGCCGCATATATTGATTATTCCGGTTTGTTATTTTTCTGACTGTAAAGCCCAAATATTAGACTGATTGAGAATTCTCTTTTAGATTTCTCCCTGTGACCCACTTGATTGTACATATGAGCAATAAACAAGAAAACCGGACTAGGGAGTCAGCTTCCGAGTTGATTGTTGCTTGGGAGGATAACCTGAGCTATTGAGCGTAACATCTCCCAATTATAAAAATAAGATTAAGAGAGATAGAGCAGTGAAGATATTAGCCGAGTAATTCTTATTCTCGGAGCAAGAAATATTGCGGAAAACTCCTAACTTATGGTCCAGTTCCATCTTGAACTCTGTCGGATAAGTATTAAGAAGAGTGGGAGTGGAAGAGAGGTAGCTCCAGGTTGGGAGTTTTCCTCAGCCCTGAGCTTTATAAGACCAAGGCACAAACAGCAAGCAATTTAGTAAGAAATTTTTGTTTCATTAATATAAGTTTTGGTATTGAAACATCTAACAGTACATTAAAAGATAACAAATTTATTTCATCTTCTGTATTTACTTTTCACATAGCACAAAAATTCTATGTATACATTAAATGTGTTTGTATTGCCATGAAATTTCACCCTCATGTGAAACAAAATAATCTCTGAATTCGTTCCGCACTGTCTTGACTGGCAGGGAATAATTGTGGCAATTGTTGTTTCCTAGAGGAAATGAATTTCTCTCTGGCAATCCTAGTGCTTGCCAGTCACCAAGACTGTCATCGCTGTCAATAACACTTGGCATAGCATAGCTGCTTCTGTTTCCTTTCATGACAATTGTCTAAGGCTCATATTGATAGCACCACATTTGATGCTTTTTTAGGGCACAGTTCATTGGGTTTCCTTAGAACTCCATATGCGAGAAAGGTAGTTTAATACTCACTAACGGTCGATGGCACGGCGACAGGCAGTAACGAGGCTCGTATTCGGAAGATCGGCGTTGTTGAACATGGCTCCAGTTGCAGGATTCCGAGATAGCCGGTCCGCGTCTCGGCACCGGGCGATCGACTCCCGCGCGCCCCAAAGGACGTCGTAGCGGTCGTGGTCTCGAAGGACGCTGAGAGAGATGGCTCAGATACGTGAGCGGAGTGAGTCGGTGAGTCGGGACAGACTAGTGAGAGAGCCCGAGTCTCCTCCCGTGATATATTTATATGACTATAACCCGCGTCATCCCGATCTACTGACCTCGACACTGCCTGTGTCGTGTCATACTGTCCTCAATTAAAGTGCACACGTGCGCCTCAACAAAGTACTGGTGCATTTGAAGGAGGTGTGATGGGGTATGTGGTTTACAGCTGAGTTGATTTCTTCTGGAGATTAGAGTGGGAGATTGGCATTAATTTTGTGGCTGAGACGAGATGTGTATTCTCGCCAGTCGGTAGTTAAGATTGGAGGAAAGTTTAGGTGGTATGCAAAAGTACCGAGGTAAGTGGAGAAAATGGTAGGGAGATGATCAGGTGTTAGTTGGAATACTGGGTGGTGTTGAGTGATGGTTATAGTGTGGGAGAGAATCGTCAAGTCGAGTATATCGTGAGGGACTTCGTCAAGGAGGTGGGTAGGAACTGTTAGGGGGTGAGAGTGAGATGCTTTGGATGACATGTTGAAGGGCGGTCCGGCACTGTTTCGAGCCATATGCATGGTGTTTAGGTCTCCTGCCATGATGTGTCGTCCTAATGCTGATATGGTCGTAATGTTAGTAATCTCCAAAACGTTTTCTCGCGTCGGTTTTCTGTAAATTGATATGATGATGATGATGGGTTCCCCAGTAGTCCCCAATTCAATAACTGTCGCTTCCGAACTTTGTAAGTTCGGTGTCGTGAGGCGGGTGTGCGACAAGGACTTGCAAATGATGGTGGTTCCTCCGCGTGCAGCGTGACCGGGTAGTGCAGACTGGTCGTTTCTGTAGATAAAAAATCCTTGTGATGTGCAGTATAGATTGGGATATAGCTAGATTTCTTGGAGTAAGAGTATTTGTATGGAATAATCGTTTATGAACTGTAATATGCTGGATATTTTACCTGGTAAGCCGCCTCGGCAATTCCATGAGCATATAGTTGTAATTCTCTCGTTTTGATCGGCCATTTAGAAGAGCGATAAACTTTCGATGATTCCTAAGGTTAAAAGGTTTCCACCCTTTTTAATACATTTATAATCTTTTTTCCTATTTCCAGGATTGATTTTAGGACTGCGAACTGGAACGAAGTCATCAGCTGTAGATTTCCGAATTTATTGTTTGGTCCGTGGTTACATTTCCCGTGGATGGGTTGGTCATCCCCTGCACTACCTGGACGAATGTGTTCCTTGCGACTACAGGCCTGGGGGCGGCAGAGACGGAGGCGTGAGCACGGTTGTTAGTGTCTGGCTTGTAATGACGTCTTTGCTTGAGCGCAATTAAAGCTTGACAGCCAACCCATTGAGGCTGTGTGTTCGACTGCGCGGTTGGAGTATGTAAGTTTTCCTTTTTCCTCGCAATCAGCCAAAGAATGGTAGTCTGCGCTGCGCGGGCAGACCACGTCTCTGCCGCAGTAATTATGGGTGTTACCCCAGGCCTGACAGGTTGCATCGTGGTATGTATCGCTGTTGTTACACTCCTCTACGGACACGCGGAGGTAGAACAGAAATCGCACCCTCATCTTCAAGTATGTTATGCAGTTTTTGGCTAACTACCCCGTATAGACCCAAATGCGTCCTTGTTTGGTTAATACGTTTTTGGATCTCGGACAGATGATAGATGTGGAAGCTTATTCCTTCCATTTCAGCTTTTAAATTCTTGAGATCCATATTTGGCTGAATGCCTCTTAGGACCAACTGATGGCGTTGTTCCTCCGTGACCCGATGGAAATAGTAGCTGGTATTTGGGTCGACAGATTTGAGTTCTTTTAGCTCGGAAGTTACCGCCATGTGGTCTGCATTGTTGTTGACTTTGACTATTATGTGTACCCTGGTTCTGCGTGCTGTTGTTTCGTTTTGGAGACTCCTTGAAGGACTTTCAGGAGTTCCTGCGCGTCAAATATATTTTCAATAAAGATTTCCCCTCCTCTGCCTCGAACTGGAGGATTTGAGGGGTTTTGAGGTGCATGGGGGTGTCGCAGAGGGCGCTGAATTTGCCAGAGTGGCGGCAGGCTGCCTTGTTGCAGCAGCTGTCAAGGAAGGGGGGCGGAAGCCTCAGGCGACGCGCCGGGCACCGCAGTGGGTGCATCATTAGATGCGTGGAGTGTTACTACAGCGAAACGATTTGTCAGATTGACAATTCTCTCCACCCTGGTCGGCTTAGGTCGAAAAGCATTCTTTGCGGGGAGAAAACTGTCCACTTCCATGTTGGAAGAGTCGTTGTCAATAGGAGCTTGCTTCTCTACTACAATGTTTTGAGACTGGTTGATTTCTAAGGAGGTTGCTTAGTTGGTTGCTGAGGGACTTTCAGCGGTGTTTGAGTACCCGTTAGACACGGATTGATCATGCGAATACCAATTGACGTTGAACAGCGTTGATGGCAAAACACCGGGGAGGCACACACTAACTTTGTTTTGTTCTGTTGGTCTGACTCACCATTGGTCGCCATTGTGGCTGAGAAGTTGGCACCTGGGGTGGTGGCGTTGGTAGCAGCGACGGTGGCAGTAGCTGTGTTGAAAGATGATCTCGCTTCCAACGTACAAACTTGATGGTAGTCAGGGGATAGACGCACGACAACGGGCATTGCGGGCATTCCCGCAGATTTGCGGCCAGGTGTCGTTGCTCTTGTGTATATAAGTAGTTCTTTGAATATACCACGTCGCGCTAAAAGTAGATTTTTCCGAATATCTTGTCGCGCTACGCAGCGCGGTGAAATGTTTTTCTCTCTCACTGTGACGCTCGGCCGAATAGATTTAACTCTCAAGGTTCGTTCACCGTTTCCATTTTTTGTTTTACGTACTTGAAAAATGTTAATCGTTTATATATACACGCTTTCACTACAAACGATGGACGCTCAGCTCCTCAACGGGAAAATTTCTTCAAAACTGTATTGACAACCTGTTTTGTTATCTTCGATGGCGATTGATTGTTTGCTTCTTTCTCTTGAGCAATCCACTCTGCATCTTCATGGTGGACTTCTGACCAAATAAATAAATAATAAATTTGTCAAAAAAGCAGTACAAACTGCGTATGACTATCGAGTAAGAACTTTTTGCCTTTAGTTTTTGCTTGAGTGTCAAATTTGTGAGCTTCAATTTATGTTTTCTTGCCGGAAATATCTCATTTGAAGTCTAGTTTCTGAAATGTTGCCATGATATTGTGGATCAACGTGTTCCCTCTTTCACCATTCATGTACGATGACGTTTGTCCAATTTCTCGGCGCAGGGTCTTTATGGTTACTTGTCATCTGGTATACCAAGCTAGCTTTTTGCTGGGATGGGGTTTTCCTTCGTTCAGAGTATCCACAAACAATTTTCTGAGAAATGGGAATTTTCAGGAATGTGACACCTACACAAAATACTGCAAGATGAAGTGATAGTAAATAATTTCTGTCTGAAAAGAAACGGGTGTATTATTTGATTTAAATTTGTTCTAACTAGATTTGGTTGTGTTTGGATTGCACCTTATAAGTGACTGTCTATATTCAGGAGAGGTATAAAAGAATATTATGCCTAGATGATTGTTCTACTTTGCAGTAGAGGTCATCTTCAACCATTTTTTGCCCGTCTTCATTTTCATGTTGTTCAGGATTGGACTTGTTCTTCTCATTTTCTGGATGTAAGAGTGGGAAATTTTCAATGCTAAATAAATTGTAGCCTATTTCTTTCTTAATTTGATCTCTTTATAATGGGGATACATAATTCTATTTCCAAATGAGTCACTTTCTATCAGCTAAATTTTGTTCCGTGATAGTATGGTTCAGGCGACATTTAGTGAAAGCTTGATAAAATTTAGTCCTCCATAATGGTCTTGACATTCATTTACTTCATAATAGAGACGTGTTACTTCTACATTTGCTTCTTTAGACCATTTGACATGTCCTGCTGATTTTTTTATGTTCTGCTCCTTTGGGTGACCTCTCCTTGAGAAGTGGGCAAGCTTTCTGGAGGAAGACAGATTTTGTGAGTCTGTATGGTCACTTACAGCATTACTGCAAGAATCCGTGATGCCGCTAGATTCTTCACAGGGAGAAAATGTTCTTGAGACATGTGGCTGTACCTACCAACTGTCTGCGGTCCTTGTTGACCCGGATGTAGACTGATCCGGTTTTTGGTTCTGGTTTGCTTTGTTCGTCAGTTGTCATGGTTTGTCCCATGAGAAGCAAGGGTAATGGAGTCGAGTTCAGCAGAACCCCGCGTTTCTACACTAAGGCTTTGTACAACTTGAGAGCACCAGGTATCCAGAGGGCATCATTCAGAACTGGTTAATCCACATCCATTGATTCCCCGGGCACGACAGCTTGCACCTCGGAATTGGGGATTATTTCTCTAGGTTCACACCTCTAGACCACCATGATCTGCGTAAACAGGTTCACCTTGTGTAGGATGTTGCTCTGCACACACGGACGGTCTTGGATGTAGCGTGATTGGAGTAAAGATCTTTCGTGACTCCTCAGCTGATCCCTCGGGGTGGTGAAGACCAGTGTCAGGTAAATCCCACACAAATGTACTACCTCTCCCAATCCCCCTTGACACCTGTTGTGGTGTTCATTGATTTTTTTAATGAAACATATTAATATTGATTTTTTAAATGCGGCCATACTTTCTTTCAACCCCTCGTATTCGTTTTCAACTATCATTTTACAGTTATCCAATTTTCCTTTCATTGAAAACGTATTTCCTTTGCCTATATTCTTATTTAGTTCTCATTTAATTTAACTTAGATTTAGTCTGTAATGACCTGAGATCCTTGGTTTTTCTAATACCTTATATTTCATGTTCACATCGTCCGTAATTACCAGATCTTTAAGTGTCTTATTGTCTTTTGTTGCCCGCGTTACTTCAATAATCATTTGTTTCAAACCTAACCTCCTTATGGAATCCGTACTAAAAAGGAATCTATTGTATATTGTACAATAATAATGATCTCGCAGTATAAAATAGAGTGAGGTAGTAAATTACTAGGAATCTTGTGCTGGAGATCAAGGCAGGAGTCATCCTCCCATTGTACATCTTTTATCCCTCCCCTTTAAGAACTCTTTTATGTGGAATACTGTATTTTTAAGAACTGTTCCGTGTGTTCTTATCTTCTCACTTGCATAGACACTTTTAATTCCTCTGGCAATGTGTTTTCAAACTTGTAGCTGTGCCAATGTAGGTATGTTTTTTCTCAGTGTGCAAGGGAATTGGGAAGGAAAGATGTTGGGTTGTCGAGAAATGTATGGTACCGATTTGACATTTGTCTGGAGTAGGTGCCCCAGCTGAAAACCTCACCAAGGTCGGCCGAGCAGGGTGTGAACCCCCACACTATCGCTCAGTGGTATCGTGGAAGACGCTACCGCTACACTACTCCTGGACCAACGCTGTCGGTTTTTGTACTACCGGCTCTTTATGCATTGGTCTTCCTCATGCCACACGTCCATACTTCGTTTGGCTCAGCAATAGCAAAATATGCCGTTCTAACGGTTGTAGTGTCACTGATAATTTTAAGTCTTGTCCATGCATATTGCAGGTTTACCAGAAATTCGGTTTTGCGGACGTGTCTCCAATTTTACATCTTTGCTTTTCAAAACTAATTTCTGTGAAAAAATTGGAAAAGTCCTTTTTTGTTCATTACACATAATAACATTAAGGGTGTACATATTCTTTGGTTTTGAGATTTTCTCAATTCAAGGGTTTTCTTTTGACTATCTCAGTGGACAGATGAGTGGAATAGATGAAAAATAAATTATGTGCAAGGTATATTAGTGTTACAGAACAAGTTTGTGCAAGGTATATTAGTGTTACAGAACAAGTTTAAGGAATACTCCTGAGAAAGGTTTATTAATGGACAGACCGAAATTGTTGGCAGAAATATCAAGTACAGAATATATACAATTGTAGTGTTCCTTACCCTTAATCGATCTATTTTCTAACATTCTTTACCAACCTGGTGAGGGGAGAGGGCGCTCTGAGACCAATCACTATTTCTCATATATTTTCTAGTTAAGATGAATTTCTTTCATAATAATAGATTAAATTAGAATATAACATAAAAAACATCCATTTTACATTTGTATGAAATTGAGTAATACACATACATCAGACCCTTCCTATTAGCTCTGGTATTGCAAGAGTTAGTATCTTAATTTTTGTGACTGTTGACAAGTTTATTGTTCCTTAATGTAATACATTTTGAAGTTCCTACCATTGTTATTGTTTATGTATTTTTATCCTTGATTGATTCCGTTAAATTTGTCCGCTTTTCTCTCTCTTATTGAAATTGAATGAATATTTATTCCGAGTTTTCCATGTGCCTTACAGATGTATTATTACAAGGTTTTACACACATATTATCTTTACAAATGAATTTCCCAACATGAATTTACAAAACATGAACTTACAAAACCATGAACTTTCACAAAACCATGAACTTTCACAAAACCATGAACTTTCACAAAACCATGAACTTTCACAA
This sequence comes from Laupala kohalensis, assembly GCA_002313205.1. Taxonomy (NCBI): domain Eukaryota; kingdom Metazoa; phylum Arthropoda; class Insecta; order Orthoptera; family Trigonidiidae; genus Laupala; species Laupala kohalensis. The sequence goes on from NNCF01127197.1 coordinate 180,930, forward strand.
AACCATGAACTTTCACAAAATATGAACTTTCACAAAACATGAAATAAACAAACTTGAAAATTCAAACATTTATATAATATTTTTCATTAAAACTATAAAATCAGATGATAACACACATAAAATTTTACCACTCTTTAACCAGGTTATAATATCTAAAACTAAATTTAACAAATTCTATTTCTAGACATTTTCTTAAAATCTCTCTTAAGTTCTCCTGAACTTGTCAGAGAGATATTTATTAATAATTTTTTCTTTATCTTATTCTACTACTGCTTCCTATGTCTTTCTCTCTAATACCTGTGTTTACTAATTAATCTAATAATATTAACATGAAAACAAGAAAAACTTCTATTTACTATTGTTTATTATTATCTACTATCCACTTTTTTAGTTCCTTTTTGAATTTATATTTAGTTTCTATTTCAATCAGACTGTCTGGTAGATTATTTAATAGTTTAGGTATCATATAGTTTATTTTTCGTTCTCCATATTTATTATATACAGTAGGTATCTTAAAATTATATTTTTTCCTTGTTTTATAATTGTGTTCATGTATTTCTGTTAAGTTTTCCTTAAACCTATTTTTTGCTAACAATTCAAATTCATATAACTTTCTTATATTTAAAATTTCTTCATTTACATACATTTCATTCCTATTACTATATTTACTATTACTGAAACATTTAAGTGCCTTATTCTGTAAAGCTTGTAAGATTTTTATATGTGAGTTTGATGTTGAGCCCCATATGGTAATTCCGTATCCTAGAACCGATTCAAAAAGTGCAAAATAGATTTAATTTAAGTATATGTTTAGGAGTAAATTCTTTTATTCTGTACATTCTCCATGTACAAATCCTCAATTTATTTTGCTATATCTGAGATATGGTCTTTCCGTAAAAAATTCTTGTCAGTGATTATTCCTAAGTATTTTAGCTTATTTACTTCTTCTATTTTATCTCAACATTTACAGATTTGAAAATTTCTATGTAAACACTTTTTGTTATGAAAAATTAATTGTGAGTCTATTCTTTTGGTGTGTGAGGTAGTTATATGTAATACTTTTGTTTTGTTATAATTTATAGTGAAACCTTTGTCATGGGTCCAGTTTTTGAAATGTTTAAATTCATTTTGTAATGTTTCTATTGCTTTGTTTTGGTCTTTGTTGAAAGATATTATTAAATTATCATCAGCATATATATAAAATTTACACTTTTTGAAACATTCTTTTACATCATTCACATATATAAAGTACAGTAATGGAGCCAGAAAGCTACCTTGTGGAATACCTTTATTCATACTTATTCTATCACTATAATTATTCTCAATTTTGACTCTAAAAGATCTTTCATTTAGATAACTTTCTAATAATTTTGACGTTATTCCTCTAATTCCTATCTTTTCTAAAGTAGTTACTCATTTCTCATGATTGATCACATCATATGCCTTGGACATGTCTATAGATAATATCAATATATGTTCACATTTTTCTAATTTTGTGTTGACTAAATCAGCAGTTCTCTAATAGCATTGTCGTACTTTTATTTTTTGGTAGGCAAATTGCTCTTCTATTATTAAATTATTTTTCTCTGTGTAATTTGTTAATTTAAGCGAAAGGTATTTTTCAAAAAAATTTCCTATTGAGTTTAAGATTGAAATTGGTCTATAATTATTATATTCTAAGTAAGAACCCCCTTTATGAATCGGTCTAATAATTGCTTCTTTTAAGTTTCTTAGAAATTCTCCTGTTTGTATACATTTATTGATTATATAAGTAATTAAAGGCATTAGTACCTTTCCATTCTCTTTGATATGCTCTATTTTAATTTGATCCGTACCTGACGCTTTATTATTGTCCATTTTTATAATAATATTTTTAATATCATCTTCATCTGCTTCAGGTAAATAAAATGAATTTATTTCAGAGTAATGTCTTCCAAGTTTTGGATTCTTCTTTCCTTTTCTTCTATTCTTTCTTTGTTCTCATTAATTTCTTTTTTCATGGTTTTTAAATCATTAATTTCTTTACACAAACAATCGTATCTTTCACTCAAGAACTCCAAACTAACTTTTATTTCCTTCATGTTCATGGTTTTCTCCTCCGTTGTCCTGTGCTTCATAGTACAGAATCTAACATATTGTGCAGTATTAAGTTTCATGAACATAAGATCTACCTGGTCATTCCAGGGCTCCTAGAAATTTGGCCTATTCTGCTCTGTTCATGACTGGAACCTCAGTGGCATTATGCTTGAATCAAAAAAAAATATTATCATGACTTTCATTAATATTCAAGTCCTTTTGAAGGGCACATTCATGGTGATGTATGCATTTATGTCCAGGACAACAGGTTTCCTATTTGGAAGCAGAGCTGTGTTGTCAGCAGACATCAGAACAGAGCAGTTCTCTTGGCGATATCCAATTCAATCATTGGTGAATGTAATGTATAGAACGGGACTCAGCACGGCAGAATAGGTACATTTTGAAGTTGGTACAAGTATGGTACTTATATAACCAAACAAATTAAACAAAAATTATTAAGCGTGAAAAGAAGCCACCAACATAGTTCGCCTTGAAATATGGACTGTACGCAGCTAGTATGGTCTTGTGAACTTTGATAGATCTTATACTTATGTTTAAAGGCTCTGTATAAATACTTATGTTTAGATTGTTCCATTCACTATATTTTAACTTCCACTAATTGCATTCTTCCGTGTAGGTAACACTGAAACCATTTTTCAGTCCGTCCCTTCACACCAAGATTCCTTTACTTTTATATTAGCTTCTCATGATTTAGACAGCTTCACTGTAGTCAAGTACAATACTTGTAGCTATGTTTCCTGCTTCAAGTTGATCAAGAACATCTCTAGAGTCTGATTATACGAGGGTCGTCCGTAAAATGCCTCCCACCCAGGTTTTTCTTCAATTCAGGGAAGAGATGATAGTCACTTGGGGCTGTAGGGCGGGTGTGTGACAGTTACCCATCCAAATTGGTTGATGAGAGGTGGTTACACGGGCGGTGTGCGGACGAGCGTTGTCCTGATGGAAACGCACTCCCTTCGTGAGCATGCCTCTCCTGTTTTGAATTCCTCTGCGAAGGGTCTTCAACTTCTCGCAGTAGCGGTCTGCATTGAATGTTGTCCCGGCAGGCATGAATTCGCACAATATCCCTTTCCTGTCCCAAAACACGCTCGCCGTCACTCATTGTTTGTTTAAACTTCTAGGCTTCGGCGACCCTGGATGTTTCCACTGACGAGATTGTTCTTTCATTTCCAGTGTCGTGTAGTGGACCCAGGTCTCGTCGCCATCGGTTTCGTAGGACTGAAGAAATTCGCGGGCCGCTTCAACCACGTTGTCGTTTGTGGTCCTCCATGAGCATTCTTGGGGCCCACCTTGCACAAACCTTGGCATACCCTAAATGGTCTGTCAAAATTTTGTCAATGCAGGGAACATCTCACAGAGCTCCCAAACCGTAATCCTTTGATTTTTCAGCATCGCTTCTTCCACTTTCGCAATCGTTTCGTCCGGAACGCTGTTCGTCATGGGCGTCTGTAGTCCGTCTTTAAATTCTCTGCACCATTTGCGTACGTGTTGTACGCTCATACACTTTTCTCCGTAGAATTCACACAGTTGGGAATGAATGCCCACCGACGGAGTGTTTTTTTGCGAATCACAGATGGTAATTCGCACCTGGCGGGAGAAGCGACTGGGAGCCCATCTCTAAGGATTGCCAAAGCCAAGACTGAGCATCTCAGACAGCTCGCCGGGGTGGGGACTGGGAGAGGGGGAACCAAGGTACACGCCAGTGTCTCCGGATACCGCGTAACAGCGTTCCTCGCGACTGCAGAACCTTGGGAACCTTATTTTACGGACACCCTCGTAGCTGTTGTAGTTGAACTGCCAGAAGTAAAGCTGTGCTTATTTTCATTTAAGAGGTAGACTGTTGTTAATTGTTCAACCAATCTGGTATGCACTACTTTTTCTATTCTTCTTTTCGATTTTGGCCATCTAGGACCGCGTGAAGTAATCTCATGCAGTCATCGTCGTGCTTCTTTCTTTGATTTCCAGTAGTTCTTCATCCTTTCACCTTGCTCTTTCCTTCTCTCTTCTGTCCAAATGTGAGTTCTTATTCTCTTCTCCTGGAAACCCTCAAAGTTGTGCATCAACCTTCTGAACGTTCTGTCCTGTATTGCATCGTCCGTTATGCCAATCTCTGCCATCTTTTTTAATTCCTTGGATCCACTTGTTGCTATTTTTGCTCTTGTAGACGTGGCTAAAGATTCGTTTTGTAAGTCTGCTATTACCGATCCTCATTATGTGACCAAAGAATCTAATTCTCCTCTTCCAGATTGTGTCTGACATCCTCTAATTTTCTTTCTCTTTATATAGGTCTTTATTTTTTCGAAGTCTTAACTCTCGCTTATCTGTTCTCAATGGTCCAAAGATTTTTCTTAGAATTTTCCTTTCTATTATTTCTATTTCTCCTGTTTTCATGGTGAACATACATCATGTGGCATAGAGAGACAGGTCTGAACTAATTCAGACAGATTACTGAATTATAATGTTTGATTTTGGTTTTGTTTGAAAGGCCTTTTTTTTATTGTAAATATGTTTAGTCAGTTGATAAGCTAGTTCTAGTTTTCTCATTCTTGATTTGTTTGCTTCCTTGTCTGAATTATTTCACCTAGATATTTAAATTTAGTAACTTTGTTGATTTTTTCCGTACTCTGTTTTTAGTGTTGTGGGTGAATCTTTGATATTGGTCATGAATTTAGTCTTAGAAATCTGATGACCAACTTTTGCAACTATTTCCTTCAGAAGGTTGATTTGTATGGATGCTGTTTCCATGTCTTCAGAGAATATTGCAATATCATCAGCAAAGGCCAAACAGTTGATACCAACTCCCTTGTGCTTCGATCCTAGTCTTATCTGGTGATAGATATCCTTTTCCTTCATTTTCTCTCCCCATACACTCTAATTACCTTCTCCAGGACGCAATTGAAGAGAACTGGAGAACACCCATGCCCCTGATGGACGCCGGTGTTAATTTCAAATTCGTTTGAGATAAATTTCACTCTTGATTTTGTGTCTGTGAGGGTTTGTCTGATTATACTGACTGATTTTGAATCAAATCCAAATTATTCTAAAATGTTAAGTAATGAGACTATCTATTGAATCACGTGCTTTTTTAAAATCTACAAAAGCTATAACATACTTTATTATTATTGAGAAGGTTGGCAGGAGGAGGTGATAGTCTGTTACTTGTATAGCATCTGCGTGCTTTGCTTTTTGGTATCAGTTCATTTGCACGTTTTTTCAATATTTGGGTGAAATTTCATCAATATCTGCAGAGTTAATTTTCATTTTAACTCCACTATTTTCCCTACTTCCTCCACATTTGTGGAACTAATTATTAATTGTTGGACTTTTTCAGTTCCTTTTTCTTTTACATTTTTATGACACTTGCTGTCCTATTTTGTTGTTGGCCGTGTTAGTGAAGTACATATTTAATTCATGTTTAATTTTTCTAGGGTCTTCACCACTTCTCTGGTCATCTTTTTGATTTCTTTCATTGCTTGTCTTCCCATGTAGCTTTACTCTTATTATATGCTTTCGTAATGGTATTGCAATCCTTGAAACCTTCCTAAAAATCGATTTATGAAAATTGAGCGATCTTTCTAAGTAGGGCACTCGTGAGAAACTGTTCAATGGCAACAAGATATGTGTGATCACCATTTCTTAAGATTGATGCAGTTTTGAACAATACCCTTTCCTCATTTAGGACATACATTCTGATAGTGTAGTTTCATTAAACTCATAATGCAATTACCTCCTCAGTAATTTTTATCAACTATCAAAGACATCTACACTAAAAGTATAATTAGGTCCATCAATTCTCATAAGTGCACACTTGTGAAAATTGTTCCAATTTCTTATAAAACACAATGAAAAGACCAGCGTTTATTGCAGAATAGGTACATTTGAAGCTGGCTTAGGTAGGGTACTTGTATTACCAAATAAATTAAACAAAAATTGTTTAGAACTCGCAATTTCTGAGTACCTACACAGGAAGGGAGGTTTGCATTGTCTACAGCCAGGAGAAAATTGCGACGGACCGAGACCTCTACTTTGGCTGCAGGTGTGCTGCCACTGCACCACCTGCCTCGATTCCCAAAGTCCATACACAACTCCATGGCAATTTTTTTACCTGGCTGTAGATGATGTAACCATTTTTTTTAGCATGAGGAGAACCCATCAACATAGTTTATCTTGATATATGAACTGTACGCAGCTAGTATGGTCTTGTGAACTTCGACTGATTTTCCCTCCATGTCTTGAATACAATTGGTGAATTCCAAATTCAAGTATAATGTTATATGGTCAGAACAGTCACACATGATTCTCAACAATGTGTACAAAAAAAATACATCCATTATACAACTAAAAGAAACAAACAAAGTCATAATATTTACATCATATTACAAGTTACACAAAACAAATTTCAAACAATTTTTCAAAATCAAGAAAATAAAATAATATAAAACACATTTGCCAAAAGCAAAAAACCAACATTAGCTATTTTTATGTTTAATCTTCAAATTTTCCTTAATCAAAATAATTTTTTGAAATTATGAAACAAAATTTAAATTTAGAAACTAATTTATTTCACTTGGAAAAACAATTTGTCAAGAAAACAGTATTTTATTTAATTGACACTCTGTACTTGCTGGGTATTGTTAACACAAGCAGGTACTTGCTGTTGCAATTCATTCCAAGAGGGTTTTGAGTTTTCATCCCATCTGGATTCCCAGTGTGGTTAACTTCTAAGCATTGATAACCATGTCTTTGTTATTTCTTTCTTATGAGGCAAAAAGTTGTTCCCTATTTATCATGTGGTGAAGTGTGCTTGGCGTACGTAAAAATGAAATTGTACGCACCATTTAGTGAAGAACTACAGGGAGCTACAAATTATTATTATTATAGTTTGAGTGTGTTATACATTCAATAATTGCGTCACAAAAGGAGGTGCTTGCCTTTTATTATATTCATGCCTATTTAAGAAAAAGAAATGTAATCTCAATGATACAAGTTGAAATATATTTTGTTACAAAACCTAGCTCACATTTCACGATGTACTCTCTAATTTAGATCATATTGATCTGATATGTTGGATCTGTTGTTGGAGATGAAAGAGAGTGCAAGCTACTATTACAACTTTCTACTATCATTGTAAGATAATTGTTTTTAAATAAAGGATTGAATAAGAATTTTGTATTTTTTAATTCTATACATTATCAATTAACTAACACTTCTCATCTTTCCCTATTTTAAAAGTTGTCTGTGAAATAAAAAATTTCTCAACTACTATCCTGCAGCTGTATAGTCGGGACCAATTCTAAAGGAAAAAGTAAGATAAGTGTCATTCTCTGGAGCGACTGACACTCATTATTCACTAACTTAAATTTTGAGGGGATATTGCGTATGTAGTATGTAGGTTTACTAAGAAATGATTTTGGAAACTTTGATTTTAATGGGGTGAATTAGGAGTGAACGTTTTTCTTTTCTTTTCACTATAATTTATGAACTACAAGATATATCAGTTTTCATAGTGTTTTTTTTAGGGGGGGGGGTGCCGTAGGACTCGTCAACGTCAGGGTTTTTCATAATTAAATGGTGCCAATTAAAGTATAGTTAAATTTATTTTTGTAAATTATTACCAAGGATGAACCATGTTTATTACAACACCCTTGTAAAGCTCTGAAGTGCTTTTTACTTCATCACATGGTCATTGAAATACTGAACTAAGGCTAAGCTATTTGTCTGTTATGATCATTGCATCACATCAATTAAACATGACTATAATTCCGAAAGAATATAGATCATTATTTTTCCTATAAAAACAAAACTATATTTACAAAAAGGCACACTAGGTATCTGTCCCGAGTGCAAAATTTTGTGACAAGAATTCTTTCTCATTTAGCTATTAATATCTAATCAAATCAGAATAAGAATACAAATACTTAAATGGAATAGTTTCTGTTATATTGTTAGTGTAGATTAGAAGACATACATTAAAAGATCTGTTCTACGAGTATGAAAAATATTATTGAATATTAAGAATACATTTATGAAAATAAAACCTTGCTCTTGAACAATTTTATAACAAAATAAAAATAATCTTAGATTTTTTATCAATAAAAAAGTATAAAATACACTTTAACTTGTTTATTTTTCACTTTGTTATAATTAATCAAGAACATGCAACAAAATCTTTGGTGAAAGACTTTAAAATTTTATACAAAACTAAAAAAGAACTATACTAAGCAGAAGAAAATATATTGGATGGGGGAAGAATCGAGAATTGCGAGGCACTGGCTCAGCGCTATTCCAAACTAATGCATGGCATTTCCCCTACTCAACTTAACCCCTACTCTGCTCTCAAAGTCAACCCAGTGCACAATCTTGCTCAGGATAAATTGGCATAGTATACATTGAAGATAAGAAAAGAAATAACTAAGTTGAAAAAAATTAGAAACTTTCATAAATAAAAATTACATGCAACTTTTGGTAAACTACCAAATATTACTCCTAATAAGTATTACACAATATGTATGACTGCTTGATGGTTAATAAATTGCAATTCATTTCACATGTTATATGCAAAAGTTAATTCTCAAGTGCTAGAGGCATCAAGTAGTTGAATCCCAGTACTGTCTTCATAAGTTGCCAGCCAAAAATAAATAAATGAAACTCCCAAGTCCTTTACAACCACACCTGTCACTCCCCCCAGGAACTGACTCCGGTCCTCAAAGTGCAGTTCTGATGCTTTATATGTGGGCACAGCCAGCCTTGAGTTGTGGTCTTCGGGGAAGAGGGGAAACGGGTGACTTTAGGATATTAATTGATAATAATTCCAGTCTGTGAAAATAAGGTCCTTTAATTCAATAATTATACACAAATAAGTTTCATAAAAGACTGATGTGATGAAATCTTAGTAAACAAACATTTTAAGATCTACTTATGTCACATAGCAACAAAAACTACAAAATACGGAAGGTGTTAAGCATGATGCAAACAGAAGGGAAAAGTTGATTTATTCCTCAATTTGGTTTTTAACACAGCTCCTTCTGCACAACTATGGTATTAAAGTTGAATTAAAAATCACTGAGGAGACCAAATTATTCTATAATCCCCAATTTACTAACGCAATAAAAAAGTTCATTTCTCATCAGCTCTCGTATCATCATCATCATCATCATTACTATCTGCATCAGTTTCACTTTCCACAACATTCTCAATTGGCTCCATCAATATGGGAGCAGCTTTACCAAGTTTCCTACAAAATGCTCTACGTACAATCTTGGTAGGAGCTCCACTTAAAGCTAATTTACTCTTTTCTTCACTTAATCCAAGCAGAAGGCCAGCATTAACTACATCATAAGGACTTCTTATATGGTACGGTTGGGAGGCATAACTAGAGAGAAAAACATTTTTAGATTTACCACTGTAAAAATATTCATGTCCTTGAGATATGATCCTCTGTCTGGAAAGGGATCCAAACATAGTAGGAACATACATAAGTTCAAAATATAATCCTCGTGATACAGCAACATTGTATGAACTTCTTCTCATATTTATCTTATATTTTATCTCAGGATTAAAGGTTATTATGTCTACATTAAGAGTAGATGAAGCAGATTGGAAAGCAGTAGGTGACATGGGTACAACAGCCAGTAAATCATATTTCTGAGTAATAGAGTTGGTCAGAACTTTTCGAGCAGTCTCTGGTTTTGTAAAATAAAATGTAAGGCGATTTAAAAGCTGTAATTTCCCTTCATACTGCTTTTGAAGTTTTTTCAGTGGCACAGGTTCAGGTACAACTTGTACCACACTGTCCGTTTTCACTTCGGTAAGTTTCCTTTTCTTCGTCTTAGGAGCAGTTTCTGAATCCTCTATTATTTGATTGACAGCAACGACTCTATATCCAAACGACACACACTTTTCACATATCTTTTCCAAGGTAGGAATTTCAGTACAGCACACAGATAGGTCGCTAAACGACTGTTGGCGGTAAGCACCCATTGTTTCCATTGTATTCAGTTCACAAACTGTGTGTGCCGCAGGACAGTGCCTTTCTTCCCTCAACTAGGTGAATAATTTATCTCATTGCTTCGTGCCTTCAGTGTCCACATATTTCACTTGACTTTTGAAACAATCCACACTATAATACATTCGTTAACTTAAAATTAGAATATTTCAAGATTAGTGCTTGACACTCCTATCCCGTGGTTAGGTGAAAACCAGCTGGCCTTCAAAAGGGTAACAGTCCTGATGCTTGCATTCGTTTCAAATGTTGTTAGAACATATGAGTATACGGAGGTATAATTCACATACCCAGCACATACCGATTAATTCCCAAGCACGTGGAAATTGTGCAGTTTCTCAGACAAAGAAAGTACATCAACATGAGCATTGCCAATAATGATATAGCGACTATTACCAATTTTGGGAACATACTTTGAAAAGTCTCCAATTTACCATCTCTGAATTTTGAACACAAAAAGATTACATTAAAACTTACATTAAACTAACATTACATTACCAAAGCACGAATAATATTTCTTTAATTGGAGACACTCCTCACTTTTGAACGTTGGCAACGCCGCGCAGGTGAGATTTTTGATTAGTTGGTGGCAGTGGCAGATTGGTGGACTTGGGTGGATTCCAACAGTTTTCTGTTTACGAAATAAGTGCGAAGCGTGCAAATCGTTTACTTGATAATACACCTTCACGTCCCTGCTGAAAGGTACATTATTGGCCTTCTAATTTATATTTTTTGCGCCATGCTCCAGCCTTACGAAATCAAGATAGAGGACGAAGAAGGTACAAGTAAGAAACGAAAAGGCCGACGAAAAAGTTCGCTTCAGTCGCCTGAATGTACTTGTACATTGAAATCTGTATCGAAGGGGTTGAATCATTTGGAATCTCCGAGCAAGTCAAAGAAGCATCGACAAATCCTTGTCAATTTTGGCTTGAAGCGGAGAAAAATTTTCACTTTAAAGAGTAAAAAGGATAATTTACACCAAATGTTCTCTTCGTTTGTTTCGGGCGATCCAGCGTTTTCTAAATTGTTAGATAATGCTTATGTAGTTTTACAGGAATATAATTCAAAATTCGGAACGTATGTCGATGTCGATCATTCTAAAAACCTTCGCGACGGGTCAGTTCTTAAAGCAGTTTTCTTTCCAACTAGATTGGAACGAGACGACGAAAACCCAGGGTCCATTAAAACTCAAGAACAAAAATACGTTCAAAATTCTTCTAAGGATTTGATACAAATTGACTCATCTGATGATGATGATGAAAATGAAGATGAACTGTTAGATACAACTGTTGCTAATAAGAGTTGCGAGGAGGCTTCTACCCAAGGTGATGTACCTACTGATCAAACCACTGTGAAGAAGTTGAAGAAAAGGCGCTCTCAGGAATCACAGAATTCTCTTGAAACTCGTGTAGAAAGTGAAGAAAAAGTGAGTGACGGTGATGAGATTGAAATTAAGTTGGAACATATTTCAGTAAATGCACTCTTAACTGCTAAATCCTCTGCAGCATCCGCAAGTGTGGTTTATGAAGGCCAAAATGAGCAAGTATGTTTAATTTATCCACTACGTAAAATTTAAACACTTCATCAGTGTATTAAAAGTTTCTGGGAAACAAATTGGAAGGAATTGACAGTTTAGTGCATGATTCACTTTATGCTTTGTGAAGATAGCATTATTGAAAGGGATTACCTTATTGTTGTAACATACAATTATTTGATAAAAGGGATGTAAAAATGTTCTTTTGTCTTCTATGTATTTCTTCCAACACTTTTCTATGGATACTCTTGAATTTCTGTATATTTTTCATGGTTTTATTTTTTAAACATCTCAGTCTGTTATGCTTTAAGTAAGAATTCAGATTTTAATCTCGCAGATATTTCAAGTTGTGTATTGATAGAGTGATGCAAGTTATATTGATGGGGGTACATGTCAGTTTTAGAGACTTCTTCAATCAAAATGAGTATATTCTCCTACATCATAAAATCTATTGATAGATATAGGTATAAAATATTCTTAAATTGAATTTCTTCAAATCCACAGTTAAAAGCTTTCTAATGNAGTGATCTTAAAAAACAAAGAATTAGTTAAACTGATGTTTACTCAAAGATAATATGAGTTACTATTTCCCAATAAATATTGTTTTCATATTGTTCTAGTAAAAGTAAGTGTATGTTAAATCCTCTAATAATTTATCCTGGTATTGCTATACTACTTTTAATACTACTTAAATGACAATTTTTTTCATGCATGTTGTTTTTGTTTCTTTATTCATAATGGGTAAACTTCAGTTAGAGGCAGATTTATTTATAGACGGGAATCTCATTAATAGTTTTATTATTATTACTCTGAAATGTTTACAGTTTTTAATAGGTATGCTTTTTATTTTGGAAATAATAAATGGGTAAGGCACGTATTTGTCAAATTACTTCTTTAATAAATATTAAATCCGTCTATCTCTGGACCCTTGATCAAAATTGATGGGATGGTCCCATGCTTGTTTCTGGAGAATAATTTATTGCCTCCCACATGGTCACATACAGTTTGCCACTGCTGTTTTTACTGTAAATTTTATGTATTTATTAGTTCCAAATCATTGTTTTTCAGTGCTTGTAACAATCTCCCCTCATGAATGGAAGGCATTTTATTTATTTAATTATTAGTAACAAATAATTAATTCCATGTCTGTGTCATTAAGATACTCTGATATCACAAGTGTTATTTTTTTCTTCTGTAATGGAACACGTAATAATTGTGTGCATTCCTGCAGGTGAATTCTCCCATACTGGATACAATACCCAGAACTGAGAGGAGTCGCTCCTCTTCCCATCCTGCCGTTACGACAGGAGACGTTAATCCTCATTTCAGTGGGTCACTTCTTGACAATGCTGTCTCCCTGAATTGGAAACAAAAACAAAATAACCATGTGAGATACACTTCGAAGAAAAGAGGTATGTACACTGAGTCATGTTACTTTGCCTCAGGAAATTACACTTGGAGAAAAAAACATGAATGGAAACACTCTGCATTTATTAGTTTATTGTATATTAGTCACATTAAATTTTTTTATTGCCCTCAACATGGTCATAGACACTTTATAACAGCTCTCGTGACATTAAATTATTTATTGTCTGCCTAACTTGCTTGTTGTTACAAAGCTTGTGCTCAATGTAGCCAATGCTTTTACTTTGCCATTATCCATAAGAGTAATGATATTTGTACCTCGCGATATGTTGGCAGGACATTCGAATTTCTCAAAACTTTAATCCATCACCAACCTTGGCCATCAATTCAATTCACCTGCTCTTGTGGCACTATTCTGTTCTTTCTGCACCTAGCTTGTGGAACAAGTATTACCTTGTCTTAGTTTGTTGTGTTATTAATTTATATTTCTTTACAGTGAATAGTTGTTTTAGTGACTACCGTTAATATTTATTCTGATGTTACTTAAATTCGTAGAAGTTGGCAATTTCTGTTAGGCAGCCATTTAACATAATTTTGGGCAAAGTTACACGACTTTGTTGTATGTGATTCACTGAAGCATATAACCTTGAGTGACTAAACAACAAGGACTTGTTTTTTATCATAATTTATGCCCAATTCTAATATCTATCCAAAGAACAAAGTAAAATAAAATTCTTTTTCAGTTTGGGTTTGAAATGCATTATTTTCACCATCAATTATCCATTTCTTAGACATTACGGACCACTGAATACATTGTTTTGAATTCTGCAGACCACTAAATAATTTCTTCAAATATATGAACAGGCTACATTCATTAAATAAACGCCAGATTTATTAATTTTAGAAACACTCTTATGTAACACTGTAATGCATCAAAATTTAGTCTCTTGTTAGTTACATAAGGTGTAAACAATTTTTTTAATTTACTTGTAGAAGTTCCGGCATATAGTATTCATTTTCTGTGAGTGTGTGTGGTTCTAATGGATGTTGTTTGATACTTCTACCATGAACGTAACAAATTATGTCTCAAATATTTGGCCAGGGTCTGGAAAACATGGAAAAGTCGAGAAATTTTGCAGGTAACAGAAATTTGTACAGTCTGGGAAATAACATAAATATGTTTCTTTTTTTGTTTAAATATTCAAATTTTGTATAGATGTATTTATTTTTCAGAATTTAAAAATAGCCATTTCTATCTATTTAAGGAACTGCAATTGCGTCACTACTTTTATTTATGCCTATTTTCAACATGTATTCTTCAAAATATCCAAATTTCATAAATAGAAGTGTCTTAGTGGTTTATTTGAAATGATTCCCAAAAATAAAATAAAAAATCTGAATGTGTCCCACTCAACTTTCCAATTACAATTCATAACAAAAACTCGTGGAACTAATCACGCAACAAAACAAAAATTCAAGAATTTTTTTAAAAAATCAAAATAAAATATTAACAATAATAATATTAAAATTAAAATATTATACAAGGTGATATATTTCTTAGATCAATCGGATGCAAAACATTTATCATCTCAATACATGGTATTGTAAAAACCAAAGTGTCGTATTCAAGTAAAGATTGCTTGAACTATCTCCCAAATTGAACTCTTCGGAATCATCTTATTTGCAGATAAATGAAGCACATCCAACATAATGCCTTGTTTGGTCTCTGGAATCGCGAAACCTTCTGACCAATATCCAATGTGGTTTCAGAAAACAGCGGTCAATGCTGGACCACCTTGTTACATTGCCATCCACCATCTCATCAGCATTTGTATTGAGGGAACACCTTGTGGCCATCTTTTTTGACCTGGAAAAATCTTATGACAACCTGGGGGTACGGAATTGTTCGTCTAACAGCATCTCTGTCAACTGCAGTTGGTTTTAAACCATTTTCATGAGTGGAGCATGTCTACCGGCTTTAGTTTTTGTGTATCCAAGTCATGCATTTCTGTAGGATATACCATCTCCACAATGATCCAGATCTTTTTTTGGGGGCCAACGTCTTCCTTTCGTTGACTCCGCAAAATTCCTGGGTCTCACATTCGACCGCACACTAACTTGGCGCAGTCACATCCGAAAACTACAATCCCATTGTAGTTCTTCCCTAAACCTCCTTCGCTGCCTAAGCGCATCATCATGGGGCACAGACTGCACTTGCCTTCTTTGTCTGTATAGAAGTCTCGTTCAATCTGTATTTGATTATGGCAGCGAAGGAGGTTTAGGGTTGTATACGTAGGAATTGTATACGTCTCCGCATCACCGTCGACACTCAGAACCCTTAACAGTATCCATCATGCAGGAGTCCGCATGGCAAGCCGAATGGCAAAATTGCGCCTTGAAGCTGAGGAAGGTAAAAGACTTCGTTAAGACTTGGGTGTCAACATCCCGTGCGAACAGACATGACAAAGGTAATCCTTACACGCCTTCGCATTGGCCACTGCTATTTTACCCATGGCCATCTCTTACATGGTGAACCTCTCCCTATCTGTGAAATTACAACACAACACAACACTTACCGTGGAACACTTTCTTCTGGAATGTCTCAAATATAGTACCAGCCGACAGTGACACAATCTACCCAACGGTTTGGATGTAATGCTTGGGCAAAATGAACCGATTTTGATACACCTTTTTAGATTCCTTCAGGAATGTGGCCTTTGGAACAGTGTCTGATCTTTATTTGTATGTCATTACTCAAATCCTTAGACGAAATGGGGTTCCTCCCACAAGTTCTCAGGAGGGTTTAAAAGCTCTTTTTTTCTTTTCTTTAAATTTACATTTCTCTCTCTCTAAATTTACTTCTTTCTTTCTTTCTTTTCGGTTTTTATAATGTTTTAGAAAACTGCTCTCTCTCTTTTTTCACCTTTTTATGTTTGGATATATTGTATGTCAGGAGGGTTTTTAGTGGGTATGGTTGAGTCATTCGGTGAGTCCCACACATGGGGAGAGTCTTGTTGGCTCTCCTTAGTGTGTAACAGCTTTTTCCCTATCTGTACAAAAATTTTAGAAATACTTCTATACAGACAAAGAAGGCAAGTGCAGTCTTCACCCCATGATGATGCGCTTTTTTCTGGATCTTGTGACATCAATGTCAGCAAGCTGTAAAGCCCCAATTAAAAACAAAACCTCTACCTTGTGCTGGTTAAACCAACTCCAAGTTGTAAATATACAACTTCGAGTTCTTTCAACAGACTTACCTGTACATATATCCATATATGACGGGATACTATCAATATAATTCCCAAACATAATAAACTGAATATTACCCTGTATATTAATAGGGAAGGCACTCCTGGAGGTACAGTAAGGGAATACAAAATGCTCATCCTTTTTTATGGTAAAGAACCTTTTCTATGGGTCTTAAAGATCTGCTCTTGGCAATGTGGGAAAAGGGGTGGGGTGTCAAACGCAGATCTCAGAGAAATCTAGGGAAATAAAATCTGAAGTGAAGTTAATTATTAGCATACAATGAGTTACACTAATTACTTTTTATTCATTAATGTTTTTTTATATATTTTCTTTGGAAACGAATTGGAATAAAGTAAGGCAGAAATATAATGCACGTAGTTGTGTTAAAATCCTAAAATAGTGAAACAATATTTTCCTTATTGTATGCTCATTCATTGAAATTCTCTCAGAATTTTCACACAAAAATAGCCTGTCTCGTATTTAGGGCTGGAGGAGCTATGTTTCCTCCACTGGAAGTGGGAATCTCTTATAAGCAGCTATCTTATATCCCAGTATGTTTCTGTTCTTTGGGCCTCCGATGTCCACAATAAATGGAATCTCTTATAATTTGGTTCCACTGAACTTAGTTTTAGTTAATTGAGTTAGTGTTGATTACAAAGTCATTGAATCTCATAATGAAATTTGGCGGTAATGAGGGAGATTTTATCATAATCTTGATTGGTAGTAATGCTTTAAGGTTAGTTTTTGTTGGTTTGGGGATGGCTACTGTTGATAAGAGCATGTAGACTTTCTTACCTTACTTTGACTCCAAATGATTTTAAATGTTCTTTGGGAAAGTTTTTTTTATGTCTTTGTTCTGTTTAAACTATTAGCATTTGATGTTTCTGTTGTTTTTTATTTTTAATGTTTTTTTCTCCTCGTTTGTTAAATTGATGCTTGCTTTAAAAACTTTTTTATATATTTTATTTCGGTTTGTTTCCATGTTATAGAATTGAAGATTTGTTGGTTGGTGTAACAGGTAATGAGAATGTAGGTGTTCTGACATGTTTTGTGATTGTTTAGATTCCCAGAAAGTGAAAGATATTGGCTCTGTAACAGATGCAGTTACGAGGCTTTCTGCAGTCTGTAAAGAGGAATTATGTAAAGAGCCCACATATTCTTGGTTCTCCCAAGGTTACACATTTAGATGCAAGGTTAGTGTTAATACATTTATGTTGTGAATTGTATTTCTGATATTGTAAGGATATTTTGGATACTCCAGATTACTCTTGAACAAAAAATAACCCAGCAATTAAACTAGATTAACCAAATTTTTATGTATTTAATATGACATCAACCTATGAAGAAGTAAAATTTGTGTTGTAGTTGGTTGTTTTTTAATTACAGAAAAAATTAAATAAAAGTAAATCTTTTAACAAACTACACAAGTGCGGTATTGTCCTTAAGGTTGTACTAGCCTAAGTAGAATTAACTAAAATATCTGAAATAGACCTAAATAAATTTCAAAAACATACCTCACCAGCCATTTAAATAAGATAATTGCAATTATAATTGATGATGTAATATGTAGTGTCTTATAGAGAAAACACGTTTTCAAAAAAAGACCAACTTTTAAATAATGAAAGTAACAGATTTGTAGTAACTTTTCCGTTGTATTTTTACATCACTTTTATCTGTATGTCACCGGACATTTCAGAAAGATATTTCCCTTTTCCGAGATGTAATGCATGATTCACTAAACCATTGCGTTCGGCTGCCATGTTTGTACATATGCTTGTGCATTTTCAGGCGTGTCATGTGAGTTTCTGAATATTGTTTCCACTTTACTATTTACAAGTAAATAGAAATTAAATAATGGTCTTTTGTAACTTTATTGTCAAAAAAGCAGTTGCAAACTGCGTGTGACCACATGGAGGGCAATAAACTAAGTTACTCTCTGGAGACAAGCATGGGACCACTTCATCAATTCCAATCAAGAGCCCATGGGCAGTGAGAGATTTAATATTTACAAAAGAAATTATTTAATAAATACCTACTGTTATCCATTTATTATTCAAAATAAATTGTAGATATTAGTGCAGTAAAAATTTGAGAACAAAAGTTTTAATGACATTCCTGCCCAAGGAAAATCTGGTGCTATCCGGAGGAAAACCGGAGTAAAACCCGGGCCAGGATGGGGCTACAGAGATAATGTACACAACCGTGCCAAGGTTGCATACAGTTAGGAATAAACTATTAAAAAACAAAAAGGAGCAAAATCAACATGCATGAAAAAGGAATTTAATCAGTATTTAGAATACTAAAGCAATGGTGTGATAAAGTATGAGAGATATTAACATTACTTACATAATCCGAAGTTATGTGGAAAACAATATTTATTAGGAAATTGAAACTTTCATTAACTTCTTTTATGAAAATCTGTAAATTCTTTCACATTATAGGAACAATAGCATATTAAAAAGCTTTTAACTGCGGATTTAGAGAGATTTAATTTGTTTATATACTTAAGATTTTTGGGAAGGGTATTATACAAAATTATTCCTGAATGATAAGGGCCTCTTTGGCAAGAGTTATTGACACACCAGGACGATGAATATTAGCCTTATTACGAGTGTTGTGTTCATGAACTAGACTATTTCTTCTAAAGTGGGTGGGATTTTCATAGTTCTGTCTTAACAAAAACGACTACTTCATAAATGTATATGCAAGGGAGAGAGAATATTTAATTCCGTAAATAAAGGTTTACATGAATTTTGAGGGTGAGATTTACCTATAATCCGAATTATTCTCTTATGAATTCTAAAAGTTTGAATGCTCTGAGTGGTTTGGCCCCAGAAGATAGTGCCATACCATATATGAGAATATACATTTACAAAATACACGCAGCGAGAAATATGTTGACTAACATTGTTGGCTATAATTTGGAATGCATAGCATATTTTGCTTAGTTTGGAATTCAAATTATCAATGTGGCAATTCCATTTGAGGTTGTCCTGAATATGAAGCCCTAGAAATTTGGTTATCTTGACTGATTTTATTTGGGTTTTGTTTAGCGAAAGAGATGTATGAGGAAGAGATTTCATTACACAATTGCGAAATGACATGGATACTGTTTTATTAGTATTAACGATGAGACGATTTGAATGAAACCAAGATGAGAGGTTAGGTAGAGCATTTTGCGCATTGACATGTTTTCATAGTAGATTTGTGTCATCAGTAAAGAGAACCATTTTGCAATCGGGTGTTGTGGATGACATACAATAATCATTTACGTACAATAAAAAGAGGATATGACCTAAAATTGAATCGTGAGGATCTCCGCAAGTAAGTGGCTTTGTTTCTGAAAGATAATATTGACTTACTTCATTTTCAACATGGGAAATTTCTACTTGCTGATGCCTATCTTTCAGGTAGGAAGTTAGCCATTGATGTGACAATTTGCAAATGCTGTATGAGTGCAGTATAATTCACAATGTTGTGTTATAAAACAGTTACAACAAAAATAAGGAAAACAATTACACTTCTCAGTCATTTGAATAACTTAAAACAAGTTCCAGTTTAAACACATAACCAATAAATTCTCGTGTGTAATGTCAGGCTCATTCAGCTACAAATAATCCACAAGGCAAGAAGGTTCAACCATTGATTGATTTCATGTGGTACGACCCGTGTATCTTCTTTCATTAATGCACCAGTAGACCGTCAATACATTCAAAGGGAGATGATTGTAAATTCTTTGAACAGCCTTATGTGAAAGTGAAAACTGCAACCATTTGTTCTAGGTATGGGTGAATGGATTTACCTTCTGCGGTCAAGGAAGTATTTTGCAATCAGCAAAGCAACAAGCTGCATCTCTGGCTTTAGAATATATGCTTAATTCTCCAGGATACAGTACCAGAAAGAGAGATACAGATGAGAGATATGGGAAAAGGAGCAAAAGTGAACAAGGTGAAAGTAGGTACAATATGATAGGAGAAGTAGAAGAAACAAAAAAAAAAAGAGGAGAAGAAGAAGAAAGTAGGAAAAAGAGGATAGCAGAAGAAGAAAGTAGGAAAAAAAGGATAGCAGAAGAAGAAAGTAGGAAAAAGAGGATAGCAGAAGAAGAAAATAGGAAAAAGAGGATAGCAGAAGAAGAAAGTAGGAAAAAGAGAATAGCAGAAGAAGAAAGTAGGAATAAAAGGATAGCAGAAGAAGAAAGTAGGAAAAAAAGGATAGCAGAAGAAGAAAATAGGAAAAAGAGGATAGCAGAAGAAGAAAATAGGAAAAAGAGGATAGCAGAAGAAGAAAATAGAGAGGAGGAAAATGGAGGGAGAGAAAGAAAAGGAGAAGAAAATAGAGAGGAGGAAAATGGAGGGAGAGAAAGAAAAGGAGAAGAAAATGGAGTAAGAGATAGAAGAGAAGAAAAAAGTATGTGGGAGGGGGCAGAAAGAGGATGGGGAGGAGAAAGAGAAAGTTGGCGGGGAGGCAGAGGGAGAGAACGTGAAAGTTATCGAGCAGGAAGATGGGGAGTAGGAGGAAGGGGAAGAGGCGGATACAGAGGAAGAGGAAGAGGCAGAGGCAGATGCAGTTCAAAATGGAGAGGAAGAGAAATGAAGGCAGAATGCAGAGGTATCTATCATTTCTCATTACTTACATTAATTTGGGAGTACAGCATTGTAGGACTCATTAAGAAATACTTAGCAATGCTTTCACATCAAAACAATAACCATTATAAGACATTCTTCAAATAAACAACTATTAGCAGAACAGTTTTCATTACATGGTGGATAACTTGTAACTGTTCGCTACCCATTCTATATCTTGTTTCTTGCCCTTTTCTCTTTGTTCTCTCTCATCCTATTCACATGGGAAACCCAAGAAGTTCATTTTTGAATCCCCCTTCTTGTCTCTCTTCAATCTCTGTGCAGTTGTGAACATTATATCGGAGTTTCACTCAGGTTTTCCTTGGGGTACTTTGTCCATGTTTACATGCAGTTGGACCGAGTGGTGAAGCTGCTATCGCAGTCACCACGGACAATGGCATGTGACTTCCCTTGGAAGAACTGTGTTGGTGTGCAGTGAATTGTGTCATTTCTGTTAGGCGCCCCAGTGATAGAATGATCAACAGTTGTAATTTGATGGTGCCTTAACAGGTTTGAAACATAAGGGAAAATGGCAGGATTTGTACAAGAAAGCCAGAGACTTAGTTTTGAAAGTGAGCTACTATTTCATGAGAGAATCGGAGGCATCCCAGTAATTTCTAAGAGTTGCCCATGTGTGGGTGCTAATTGCCAATGCACCAAGAGAACAGTTGCTAGAGACCTCTAACTGTATTACTCTGACTAGTATTATTAATTTATCAGCTGATTTTATTATTGTGAGATTTTTAAATATTGATATTTATCTAAATATTTTAATTTTTATAAGATTTGTTTTCTGTTGATCAAAACTTTGAAGCTCAAAACTTGGGGCTCTTACTCTGTGCCTGCAAGAATCCTTTATAGGAAGTGCATAATATAGGACTGAACGTGTTGGAATCAAGTTTAAAAACAACTGATTGCTGCTGCTCTTAAGCTACACCACCCCTAATGGAAATACTTACCCACATCATGACCTAATTCTCCTGTTTGTGTTTTCCAGTACATTGCAACCTCGATATGGTAAACATTAGTGTAGTGTAATAGCAGACCGTGTATACATAATTTATCATAATTAGTTGGAGGATCACTTTTGTCATCTTATAATGAAGTTGTTTTTTTTACCATATGGATATTATGAAGTCAACATGACTCGGGGTGGAGTGCTAAGGTGATGACTCAGGTTTGATCCCCAGAGGGGTAGGGATATTTCATCATACTCAACATCCATACTGACTCCCTGGCCTTCTCAGCCTGCTGTACAATGAGTACTGGTCTAACCTAGGGTCAAAGTGGCCGGAGTGAGTTGCTGGTCATATCTCCTCCTAGTGCCAAGGCCTTGTAATTGCAGAGCTCTACCATCTGTGAACCCCTTCGGCACCTTCAGGGCTGTTGTGGGACACTTTGAATTTAGATATTAACAACATGGAAATTGGATATTGCATTTGGGTCATGAATAATAACTCCTATTTTTCAACATATCAGCCATCTTTACTTTGACCTTCATCAGGAGCCACAACAAGATTTGTGGATCTCACATGTTCTAATGAATTATTTAATTTTACATTTTATGAATACATATTATTGACATACACTCACCTAGTTTCATCCCATATTTTTCCTCGTGAGTCGCACACTCGCTGGTTGCTCGTCATCACTTTGGTGTTACTTCTGTTTGGCAATTCACATATGTGGAAGGAAAACTTAACGGATCGCTGTGTTATCATTTTTGCCTCTAATTACATGAGAAAAAATAATTTGTAAAATTCTTTATACATAGATAATTAGATATTACATAATACTAATATTATACAATGAAATTATCATAATATAATTTTTTTACTAGGAACTCCTTACATGATATTCATATGAAAGAACTTGATATTCATGTAAGTTGCTCTTATTGTTCACCTCAGATTTTTTGTATAGTGTTGCCATACTGAACAATGTAAACCATTTTTTTAAATGTATCCTTTTTTCCCTGACTCTTTGTCTAGAATCTTTATATTTGTGAAATCAAAACTGTTTTTCTTCCACAGTGTGTTGTGCTAATGCACATTGAGGAAGAGATTTTTTTAAATAATTTTTGTGCTGATTATTTTTTATTACCTATTTATTTATCATTTGACTTAATTCTTCTACGTACACCTTTTTGCAATTTCCCTGGATGTCCTAGTTTCAAGGGTGTCCTGGCAAGGTTTTCTTCTCCTTTTGGAATTTTTAAACAAACCATATGATGAAGACTAACAGTCGCAATCATTCGAAATTTGCCCATGACATTGAGAACGCAATGCATATTATTAAGTGAGTTACAATTACACCATTATGGAGCAATTTTAAGATGATTTTTTAAAAACTAGGTGTGTTATTTGTATGGCACAGCACAAGATAATACAGTCGTAACCCTTCACTTCTTTGTTGTTGATTTTTTTTTCCATGAATAATAAAATTCAGTTGTTGAATTGAACTTACTTCTCTGCATTGGAAAGAATGAAGAACTATCTATTTAATTCTGATTAAAACCACTGTTTCTTACTGTGAAAGCACGTGTTTATTTATTATTCTTAGTAGAACGTTAAAACAAGTTAAACTTAATGTATTATTACAAAGGATTGAAAGCATTTTTCATAGTAACATCCAATTTTTAGCTCTAAAATGGTGATTTTTCAGTCTCCTTGTCCTAGATTTGAGATTTTTTTTATGGCAATCCTACGTGTGAGGGCTGTTGGAGCATAGAACAGTGGTAGCTCACGTAGCTTCAACCATTCCGCCTTCAACCACCTGTTCATTCTCAAACTGCTTCAACATCATTTCAATGATGGCAGAGCTAAAGACTACTTGAATCACTTATTAGTCTAATATCAAGCTTTGTTTTGTTTATATTTATGATAGGTGTGCTTATTTTTTAATGGCAACACTTAACTATTGGAGAATGATTTATGAATTATTGATAATTTCCCTTTATGAAATTGCATTATTTTTATTTCACCTGCTAGAATATTTGTTACTCAAAAGAAACCATGGGAGAATTTGTAATGCAAATTATATGCAGGCCCCATCAGGTCCCCAATCGTCCCTGCCAAGAGTCTTGCAACCTGGAGCGTTGTCAAAATTGATATGGGACCTTTAAGTGGATTTTTAAAGGACTACCCACCTCGTGACCATAGGCAGTATCCACCCATGCTTGGCAGCTCTTTAATATATAAGTGTAGCGGAGTTAGGCGTAGAAGTACCTCCATGACAATGAATGTAGAAGTGCCCATTTCCCCGGATATTCCTAGACAAGCTAGTCTTTGTATGCTATTTAGTCTGGTAATTGCTGTCCCCTACCCAGAACCAGGCCACCAGATCAGTGATGCAAAAGTAATCATAGGCCTTATGACAGCAACATAGAGCCAATGGACCATTTTTGGTCCTAGTCCCCATATCCTCGCAGTAGCCCTCCAACAGGCCCACAGAATTTTGCAACCTTATAGTTAATGTGTTTTGTCTAACTGAGCCTGGCATCCAAGATAACCCTGAGATTCCTGACTGGAGATGACCTGACTAACCTCTTCCCAAATAAAAAGAGTTCTGACAGACTGTCTCGCCTCCTTCTGCTTGTGAAAACTATTTCTGTCTTGTCAGTGCTGGGAAAATTACCTGTCACCACCAAGCTGATATCGTCAGCATTGCCCAAGGCGTAGGCTCCCCCAACATTGAGTCTGATAAGTAAATCATCCATCACCAGACACCACAGAGTTGGTGACAATTCTCCACCCTGTCAACACGTGATGTGTTATAGCCCTCAACATTACTGAGTTGAGGAATAGAAATATATGCAGGGAGGCCATGATCCAAGTAACTAGTGTTGGAGTAGCTCCTCTATTCTCTAGACTAAGCTTTATTGAGCTTAGCATGATATGGTTGAAAGCCCCCTCTATATCCAGGAAGACTAGTGACTAGGCTGGAGAGTACCCTTCATGGCAAGGTGTGCTGATGAAGGGTACTTTCCAGCCTAGTCACTAGTTGATGGAGAGCAGACTCCCTTGCTGATACGTATGTTGCAGAGGATGCAGCAGTCGATCTCTCAGCACCCTCTCCCCGATATTCCTGTCCACCAGCCTTTCCCAGGTTTTCAAAAGAAATAAAGTGGGACTGATAGGACGATAATACTTAGGCTTGGTATAATAAGGTCTTCCAGGCTTAGGTATAAAGACCACTTTGACCTGTCGCCACAAGGAATGTACATTTCCCATGGTTAAGCATGCTCTGAAAATCCTAACAATATGTGGTATGATGTCCTCCCCACTCATCTAAAGAAGTGCAGGGAATACCCAATCCACTCCTGGGCTTTTGAAAGATGCAAAAACAATAATATTGCCTATTTCACTCTATTTTAGGTAACAATCTTCACTGCCTCATTCCAACCTCCCCTGTCGGACCAGTGGGATCCTACTGATTCCGCACCTATGTTCGTGGTTTTTGCTCCAGGAAAGCGAGTATCCAACAATAGGCTCAGTGTTTCCCCCTCTGTCGATGTACATTAGCCAGAGGGAGCCACCAGTGCCCAACCTGACCCTACTGTCCTTGGTAAGTATTATGTGGTCTAGATGCTTCATGCTGGTTCTGAATGTGATCAAAAATCTGCCTCCAGGATTTCCTGGAAGCCTTCCTGATCCCCATCTTATATTCTCTCTGGGACTCCTAAAACACATCCTTACTTAGCCGATCCCTTAGGGTTCTGTATGTATTCCATATCCTATGGGTCTTCCTCCTAAGGTTCCAGGTGCTATTCCATCTGAAGCCACCTGTTGACTTTTTCCTCTCCACGACCAGGCAGTTCATCTCATGACAAGTAACCGGAGTCTGAGTCACATAAGTTGTCAATTTATTGTTATATATGTCTTTTGATATTCTGTACTTAAATATACAATGCTGTTAATACTTTACCAATAATTAACTCTTTGAGGTTCAATGCATTTGATTTTTTGTTAATTTAAAATATGCAAATCCTTAGATATGATTTAAATAACATTTTGTATTATGGTGTGATGTACACTATTTTTGGTTCACAAACATAGAAATCTCTTAGATTGCGGTGAACCTCACTGCCAGGTAACATAATTAATTACGCTATTTTTGTTTCTCTGTATATAACTTCTACATTTTTACCACTTATTCTGTGATTTTTTAGTACCTTTTTTATACTTTTGATATTCTGTGATTCCATGCCTCTGTACTCTTGTAAATATTCTACATATTATTTTAGTCTCTGTGCCTTATTCCTTGATTTTGTGTATAATCCATGTAGTCCTCATAATATGATTTGTGTAAACTCTTTTTCTCATTTCCAGCATGTAAAACTGTTACAAAAATTGTTTGTCAGTATTTGCCTGATGATGACCCACAGTGGGAGTTGAAACGTTGTGTAGTTTCTTTAATAGATAATAAATCCAGTCTGTGAAAATAAGGTATTTTAATGCAATAATTATATTCAAGTTTTACAAAAGAAATTGCTATAGGGATTAGGTCTTGAATTCTTTACCTAAATGCAATATCCAATCTTCATATTCCTTTTATGCTTCAGAATAGTACAATACCTTATTGTTCTATGGGAAGTTGTGCAGAGTTTTCAACTGCTCTCTTGGTGATTCACAATTGTTTCTTTAACTTATAAAGAAACTTTGCATTATGTTACACTATCACCATTTATACTCAAATATTATAGCTTTGCTGATTGAAGTCAAGTTGCCAACTATTCAT
Organism: Laupala kohalensis; assembly: GCA_002313205.1. NCBI lineage: Eukaryota > Metazoa > Arthropoda > Insecta > Orthoptera > Trigonidiidae > Laupala > Laupala kohalensis. Next base: position 207,538 of record NNCF01127197.1, read on the forward strand.
GAAACTTGGAAATATTCACTAAAGGAGATCTTATTTATTATTTATTAATTCTTCTAATTTTTACAATATGATGACAATTATTTTATGATTTTAAAACTTGATAATAAATTTGGATTCTTGTTTGACAAGGGTTGCATTGTCTCAAGTTACATGATGTGGCTAACATTTCCGGTAGAACAGTATTTTCCACAGTTTTTGGTAAATTATTCTTGTAAATGCCCTATGGGGTATGAAAATCTTATCATTGCATTCCATTTGCTATGTTTAAGTGGGGTTTTTTTCTATGTTAAACTGCTACTTTTGCCAGAATATCAAGTTTCTCCATACAAGTCCATAGTAATGTAAAGACAAATTATTCAAAATTTTGTGCTGTAAGGGTATGAAAATTCATCACCCTTGGATACAGAATGCTTCAAACTATCATTTGAAACATTTTTGGGGGTACTAAAGCCTAGTCACGCTGACATATAATACCTTAAGCAATTAGTCAAATAACTTTAGGATGTTTGAAATTTTGTTTGTTGTATGAACTTACCTATTTCCTTGTGTTGAATAGCTTCCTTTTTACTTGCTGATACAGAGAGCAATGGCATAATCTTTCATGTGTCCAAATTTTTTAATTAGGACCATTGTTTCACATTTTCAGTATGTTCACATGAATCTCATTGAGTTTTAAACCTGCAGAAATCACATAAACCTCAGTTTGTTGGATCTTTCTGTTCATACAATTGAATTGACCCCACTGTTTACCATTCTTACCCTTATTGGAGGTACAAGGCTCATAATTTTAACTTCTTACATGGGTGGAAATTGTGTATTACACAGTGAAAGCACAAATGGGTTATTTATGTTATAAATGTTGGAAAAGGCTCAAATACTAAAGCAGTAGAGTCTAAAGACTAAATTATGATGAAATGGTACTACATATCACAATTTCTCATCTGACAAAAGAATAATTTTGTATAACATTTTGACACACACTTACTCCCAATTATATCTGGGGAAAAACTAGCTTTGATGTGGCTAACATTTCCGGTAGAACAGTATTTTCCACAGTTTTTGGTAAATTATTCTTGTAAATGCCCTATGGGGTATGAAAATGGATGACTAGGGATTCAATGATATATATAATCTACAGTGCCCGCCTCAGAGGTAGCTGGATTATTGTGAAATGAAACTAAACTAAGATGAGGAGTGCTTTGTTCAGCATAAACTGTCGAGCACAAACAAATTTAGTGAGATTTTCTTCTTACTTGTACTTCTTAATACATTAAGGCCGGTATTACTTATATTTCTGTGTCATAGATCTATTATCAAATACCTTGGATGAAATATATGACTATGTTATACACATTCTTTTATCATAGTTGAATTATGACATGTGTTATCTCTTTAAGGAATCTTTGATAACAGATCTATGAGATAAAAATGTGTGTGTGTAATAATGACCTAAGCAAGTAGAGAGGAAGAATGTTTAAAAAAATTAAAAGTGTGTGAATATAAACGTGGATCTTTAAGGATATTATTGTAATTAATATTAATTTGAACTTTGCGTCTATGTATCCTTTCTCTTAATACTATGAAATGCATTTCTTTGTCTTTGAAAGTTCTGTTCGATAGTTTTTCTATTTATATATTGAAAGAATTAATTATTAAATGTAGCAGGGTTATATGAATTTTAAAATGTCCGTTGGCAAGAGGAAGAGTGCAGAAAACGTTAGAGCATTGTAGGAGGCGAAGGAAGGGGTCTTCACCACAACGAAGGAACGCTGTGATGCTATGATGATGGTTTCAAAAGAGTCATAAAATTGAGGGGAATGGGAAGAGTTCGACAGACGAGTTTATTTTTGTCAAAACGCAGGAGGTATTGAAAAGAATTGATAACGTACGTCGTAATTGATCGCGTCGTTTTGTTCAAATTGAAAATATCAATGGAAAAGTACAAAAATATAATTTGGAAGAATGGAGGTCAACGTTAGAAAGAGACAACGCAGAACACATGGCGTGAGAGCCGTAGAAATGGAAATCTCTGTACAAATTTAAAGGGACCGCAAACGGCGGCGACCAGAAGACGGGGTGGGGGCAGCCCAACCCATGCTCGGAAAAACAATAATATAAATTCTCCAAAGGCTGCGATCGTTGGAGTGAGTTGCAGACGCAGCGGGTGTGAAAGCGTGTAAGCGTGGGTGGCGGTTACAACGCCGAACGTATCCAGACTTGCGAGTCCTTTATCCTAAAAAGCGTTGCGTGAAAAGATGATTGGAAGAGACGCCGCCGTTGGAGTACCGATTTTTTCAAAAAGCAATCTTCTGGTTGGCCAAGGACTTGCACTCGTTATTGAAATTCGCCGAATCATACGAACTCCGCATGAAGTGGAAATTTCACAGTATTGGCAGAGCCTAATCATGTGATCTTTCAAAATTTGTAGTCACGTGAGGGGGCGTCTAAGGAGAGCGGGGAGCAAGTTGATAAAAGCGGACGCAGAGACGGTCCATGATGGATTATTGAGGCTTTCCTTAANGCATTTTTATTCTAGAGGCCTTTTTATTATTGTTGAGATTCTCGAGGACATCTCAGATCACATCAGCTCAGATAGCATCACATCACGAGAGAGACAGATTTTGAGATGACGTCTCAAACTCATCTCGTGTTTTCTTCTCAGCGTATTCAGATCTAGGTGATAACCGTATTTTTGAACTCACATCTTGATCTCAGACTTAGCTGATTCTTACTGCTCATTCGAGCGTTAGATTGCAGCATCATGCTACGCTCAGGTTAGCTGATCTTACGCTCAATCGGTCGGTCAGAGCTTTATGTTCTATTAAAGTTCATGAAGTGAACTTCGGGACTCATCCGAGAACTATTAGGATTTTCAGTTTGTTTCGCAACAAGTGGCGATAGGAAAGACTTTTTTCGCGTCGCGTGGAGTGAATGAACTTCTCCAGAACATGATTGGAACGAGCGCGGTGAACGCTGCGACTCCGAAGATGGGGAGATCCCGGCGTGCGCTGATAGTTCCTAGAACCGTGGGGCCGGTCTACTAAATGGTTGGTTATCAGAGACGAGGAAGGACGAAAGGGGCAAGCTGAGGTGCGCGTACCTCCGCACCCATTGTTTGCATTGATCTGTTCATCTTGGTGAAGTTAATATAAAATCACTGGTTGCATCCAGTATTAGTAATTACCAGCGTCAATAAGATCGAGTGCTACGAATTTGAATCATTAAGACCCACTCTCAGAACTTTTGATACTATGTGAATCTTGAGGGCCTCCAGATGATGATGAAACTATTGTCAAAAATGGAGTACAAACAGCGTATGACCACGTGGAGGACAAGAAACTAATTTACTCTCCGAAAGCAAGCAAGGGACCATCCCATCAATTCCGATCAAGGACCCTAAAGCAGAGGCGGATTCAAATATTTCAGCAAAAATTCCTAGATAAGATACAAAGTTAGCTGCGAGTTATAATACATATATAATGTCAATATGTTTGTAATTTAAGGCAAATATGTTTGTAAATTTACATGTACAAGTTATTATCGAACTATAGATTATTCTGAGCATAGTGTTTAAAAATCATAAGTGTTGAAAAAACACTAAATTCACGATTTATTGTTACAATAAACATGCCCCTAGACAAAGTCTAGAGAACCTGTATAAGAAATCCGCCTCTACCCGAAGGAAAAACGGAGAAAAACCCGGGCCAGGATGGGGCTACAGAATTAATGTACACAACCGTTCCAAAGTTGGGTATACACAAATCTAAATTAATATGAGCCATACGGCAACACAACCATGCAAGAAAATAGTTCTTGAAATTGTTATAAGTTATTTAAAAAGTGCTACAGCAATGGCGTGATAAAGTACAAGACGAATTTAACTTTTATTAAAATCAATAAATTCTTTTACAGTGTAGAAGCACTGGTGCAGGAGGTAGTTTTTATCCGCTAATTTGAAGAGATTCAATTTCATAATATCTTTTATTTTCGGGGCAAGGAATTATATAGAACGATTCCACAATGATACGGTCCTTTTTGGCAGAGTGGTTGAGACTCTAGGGCAATGAATATTATTACTATTGCGAGCATTGTGTTCGTAAACGAGACTGTTTCGTATGAAGCCAGGGTGACCCTTCAGTAATCGACTGTTTCATAAATATAAATACAGGGAAGTGTTAAGATATTTAATTCCTTGAATAAATGTTTACAAGAGTTTCGGGGGTGAGATTTACAAATTATCCGAACTATCCTCTTCTGAATTCTNGTCCGAACTATCCTCTTCTGAATTCTGGAAGTTTGAATACTCTGACCGGAATTGCCCCAGAAGGTAATGCCGTAACGTAAATGGGAGTAAACGTTTGCAAAATATACGCAACGGGAAATACGTGGACTAACTACGTTAACTAAGATTCGGAATGCGTAACACAATTTGCTTAATTGGGAATTAAGATTGTCAACGTGACAATTCCATTTGAGGTTGTCTTGAATATGGAGACATACGAATTTTGTATTCGTAACAGTTTTTAACTGAGAAACCTGGGGTAAAGATTTTGTGATACTATTGTGAAATTTCATAGACACTGTTTTGTCAGTGTTTACAATGAGACGATTTGCATGGAACCAAGTCGAAAGGTTAGACAAAACGTTTTGAGCGTTGGCGTGTTTACATAGTAAATTAGTGTCATCAGCAAAAAGAACCATTTTGCAATCTGATGTGGATGATACATCGTTCACATACAATTAAAAGAGTATAGGGCCGAGAATTAAACGTTAAGGTACTCCGCAAGTAAGTGGTTTTGTTTCTAAAAGACAACGCTCAAGTATTTTATTTTTAGTATAGGATATTTCGACCTGTGTCGGTGAGATTAACTGCAGGAAACTCGAACACACTATCTTCGCAGAAGTTCTCGTAGTCTGGCAGTGGAGAAGATAAAATATCATTACGAACGTAGATAAACGTACCTCCTTGGGGATTTTTTTCCTTTAAAATTTTTCCGACAGTAAGAACTGGCTAAATAATAATTAGAAATAGCAGCATCGTTGATGTTGTTAGTTGAAAGCCCTATCGAATGGATTTTCATGTACCAGAATTTCAATGTCTGTCAATTTGTTTGAAAGAGATTGGACATTGTGATGAAATATAATTATTTTATTTTCGCAAAGAGTTTGTGATTCACGAGAAATGGAATCGACGTTAGATTGTGGAGGGGAATTTGAATTTTGTACAGTTTCTAGTTCCGCATAAATCCGCACACTGCACCCGAACGCGGTTGTAACCTTCGAGTACCACATCGTACTCCTGAGCGCAAGTTGTAACTGTGTATGGGGGCAGCAGGAGATGTCGATGGAGGGATAGATGAGGACGTGGCAGATTATGAAGCAGTAGGTGAAAGAACGGGGACAGGAGAAGAAATGGGTGTGGAGATAGGAAAAGGAAATGGTGATGAGGGATGTGGAGGAGGAGCAGAGGGAGGTGTAGGAGTGGTAAAAGGGGCAGGTGGATGATGTGAGGTCAGATGTGAATCTAGGAGATAACCAAAGTGATGTTTCCCAGACTGTCTCAGATGTAAACCATGCTGGGTATAGTCCTTGGCAGTCAGGTGTGGTAGCAAATCAAAAAAATGTGATTTTTGTGTCTGCCAGGTGATGTTTTAGGGAGATGTTTGCCAGGTTAATTTCGTGGTTTATTTGTGGAACGTTGAAGCGTGGAGGCAGGCTAGAGTGTATTATGTTTGTGTGCAGAGTGGCAATTTTTAGTTTTTGTAGATGTTCAGACGCGTTGAAATGACCACCCAAGTTAATATCGTTCTGCCCACGTATGATGATTACTGTGTCCTGCTCAGTGAGTTTTTAGTGTAGGTGTCCAGTTCTCGAATAACTTCAGGCAAACGAGCGTTTGGCTTAAAGAAACCGGAGACTGAAAACTGGCTAGGAACCAATCCACGCAACGATGAGCGAATGTCAGTATTTGTTAAATTCATTGATTATTGTAATGATGTTTACTAACTTGTTTACTAACTAATGATGTTTACTAACTAGAACTCTGTGTTATTCTTACCTAGTAAATAATTCAAACGAGCTTGTCAGGTTTTGAGGTGTGTGTGTGTGTCCGTGTGTGTGTGTGTCCGTGTGTGTGTGT
>NNCF01127197.1:229787-278095 GCA_002313205.1 Laupala kohalensis
GTTTTGGTAGCGATAATGTCACTTCGTCATTAAGGTGATGGCTAAATGAGAACCATTTGTTTTTGTGTCTTTTGGGGGAATTTCTGTTTGTGTTTTGGTAGCGATAATGTCACGTCGTCATTAAGGTGATGGTTAAATGAGAACCATTTGTTTTTGTGTCTTTTGGGGGAATTTCTGCTTGTGTTTTGGTAGTGATAATGTCACTTTGGCATTAAAGTGATTGCATAAATGACGACGATTTGTATTTGTGTCTTTTGGGGGAGATTTATTTAATTAAGGGATGTTTTTAGCAATTAAAATAGCTTTTATTAATGGATTTATTTGTCTTGCGTTTTCCTTAAGTGGAACCATTGCATGGTCCTTTTCCTTCTGATAGAAATCGAATCCTTTAAATATTGTGGAACCCTGAGAGGAGCTAGCCGAGGCATTTACATTTTAAATTAAATATTCATCATTATTAATATTTTCAACCCCGTTCTGCCACAATACGTACCTCGTATTTGTTGACTTCGATCAGGATTTTGACTCCGTATACAGAAATGAAATGTTTAATTTCATTAAGAAATACGGCATCCCCAAGAAAATTGCTAATTTAATAAGAAGTATCTATTAGAATTTATCATTCTGTGGTACATGAAGGTAAATTATCAGGTCGTATACTAGCTGTCACAGGTGTAAAACGGACGCATTCTCTCTCAAAGTCTATTCCTTGTACTGATGGACTAAGTTATGAAAAGGCTAGTGGAAGAGAAGAGGCATAGTCTGGGGGATATTTGATCAACTGGAAGATTTGGACTTTGCTAACGATATGTGCCTACTGTCGTCAGGGGCGCACTCAAAATTTATTTATGGAGGGGGGGGGGTCCTAGAGGAATGTGGACATAGGTTCGATAGAATATAAACGGAGGTGCCCACCCTAAACCCTATGAAACAGACCCTCCCCCCACAAATTGACGAGACTCCTCCCCAGAAAATTACACCCCGCCCTTCCCTTTGACTCACAATAAAATCATATTCCAAAAATTTAGAAATATTTTACAACTTTATCTCTCTTATTTACTCTAATTCCATATTAAACCCTGTTGTGGTACAAATGCACACGCTTTCTCATACACTTTTCACTCTCTTATCTATATAGTTCGCAAACTAACTTTACAAAGGAAAGAGCAACCATTTTCACACATTCTATATTGATGTTTAATCTTATGCGTATAAAATAAAGTGATTGCTTGAAAATGGCTAATGTTTGTTAACATTTTTCTTGAAATTTTCCGCAGAATACAAAATAAAACTATTTCTTGTTTTTTCCCGCACTGTAAAAAATAGTTTGCACTAATTGTAAGAAATATCCAGTAGGCGAATCATTCCGATCGCGAAGGTAAAGGTTGGTTTGAGCGAAAGGTTATGTGTCGGAGAGCAACTCTGGGTCAAGACGTTTTGGATCGAAGAATTGGTGCCGGAGAAGGAGACCAGCCACCTTCCGATATTTTACAGCTATACAGTATTAGGCACGTCGTTTTTTTAAAAAAACTTTTGTTATCAGAGACACAAAACCAAATATTTCCGTCAAAATCTCGCAATTTTTTTCCTTGGTTACAATAGTATCTAGACCACGTGTATGAGAAAGTAATAAGAATGTTCATCACCTGTATCATTTTACTGATATATTTAAATGAGATTACGAATGCATAATTAGGGTTTAATTTAAATTTCAGCAGTTAAAAATTAGGAAAGTAGAGTTTGAATTTTTAAATTTTCAAAGAACCATACTCAGATTCCATATATATTTAGATTCATAAGCGCTAAACTGAGATTTCGAGGTTTCTTACCTTTCATCGAATTATTGCACTGGATAATCACCTTAGATACATGTCCGCTACTTCACTCGTAGCAAGAGGATGAGGCAATTAGCAGATTTGTCACTCGATTTTAAGAAACGTAGGCCACGTAAATCCTCAATAAAAATGTTGCATAATTTGTAACGAGTTGCGTGACTGCAAATAATGTGCGTGACTGCAAATATTCGTGAACAAAATTTGTAATAAAGAAGCAAATACCAACGAACAATTCGAGAATATACAGTTTTTCTTTCACATCTCTTGTTACCTTAAACCGAACGTTGTAGCGCTTGACGCTTTATCAGACTTCGGCTCAGAAGATCCACTACTGTTGCACATCACTTAAGATATTTTGATTACTACATTAATTTTTAAATATTTTGTAGCGAAGTTCTATCCACTTGACATATCTAACTGGATACGACTCACAAGAAACGCAAAATCTATTGTCGACACAGTAAAATTGATTGATTCCTCACAAATCGGGTAAAGCACTAATACAAAAACATGCAGGCTCCCGAACGGCGATACATGGGAAAAAGAGACCAGATACAGAATTCAGCTCCGTCCTTGGTCACGCACAGTAAACTTGTACACTGGAGGCAAAGCAATGAATCTCCAGTGCAACTCTTTTCTAGATCGGCCGTCTGTTGAGTAATCTTACCATTGCAAGACAGGCAGGTATCTGTTGTCACTTCTTCATTTACGGGAAGACGATGAGTCTCTCGGTCTTTTGATACACAGGAGATGACCCCCAGACCCGTATTCCACGCTCGCGTCTATTTATTCAGCAGTCCCGATCTCTGCACAGCATGTCTTTTTACGATTTATTCATCAGTTTCGAAAATTAATTGAAATTATTTCTGATATTAAAATGTCCGTTAACTCTAAAAATTAATACGACATTGTTATGATTTTATTTTAAAATATGCTGTTTATTTATTACTTAACTACGAAATATTCTAAACTTCCCCAAAAACCTCCATTTTTCGAACCCCTCCCCCAATTGTGTGTTTTTAATAGTTTTAAATATTGTTAGAGACATTACTCACGAATAGGGCATATTAGGTACTCCTTAATTACGTATCTTTATAGATTTTTATCACGCATTTTGATGGGATTTTTCGCGTTAGTATATAACATAATCTTTCATACTAAAGCACCAGAGCTACTAATAGTTGAATTAAGTATTTAGTTATATTTATCCCAGAATAATAAGCTGTGTAGCAGTAGAACAGCATGAAATATACATATGAAACAGCATAAACATATGAAAACCTTATAATAGAAAATCGGGTTATGAATTATACATGCGAGAGAGTGACTACTCGAGGGGAACCCCGACAGAGGATACTGAAAATGCTATAATGTATTTGTATGAATGAGAAATATTTTTGATGTCACCTTAAAGCGTAAAAGTTACGCAAACACGTCCGCGTGAAGGAAGTGTTGACCCCTGAGAAGGAAGGTTAAGAAGGACGTCTCCGGAATGAGACCTGATTGTATGCTGATGTGTCTGTTTACGTTGTGAGATCAACAGAGACACTTGTTGAGCGAGGAATTCGCGACTGGAACCTGGGTTCGTCAAAAATTTCTGAGGTTAATAGTTTGCTCGAAGTCGGAGAATTTACATAACCCTCATATATGTCTATAAATCAATTTTGATCATAAAATTATGCTCTATGTAGTTTCCTTTTTGGTAGTTATATTTTTTATTCGTTTTACAGAATAATTCTTAAATAGATACTGAGTCTTTAGCCCCCCCCCCCCAGTGAGTGCGCACCTGACTGTCACATTCTTTCAACATGATGCAAGAGAAACTAAAAGACCTAGAGGAAAATGGAAAAAAAGTTGACCTCAAAGTAAATAGTAATAAGACCAAACCCAAGTCTATAAAAGTCAACGCCAAAAGTACCCGAAAATTCCTAATACAAGACAACGACATCGAAAATGTCGAAGAGTTCACATATTTGGGGAGTATTGTGATGGAAAATGGCGGTGCTGAAGAAGTGCGATGCTCAATTTAAAAATTAATTCTGCCTTTATTCAACTATATCCCGTGTGGCGAGCACGAGAAATATCTCTGAGAACTAAGCTCAAAATAGTTACCAGCAATGTCAAGTCAGTGGTGTTATATGGGTGTGAAACAAAGAAAGTAACAAAGAAAATATCTAGTATGTTACAAACATTTATTAATAAATGTTCAGGAAATATTTTGGCCTGATGTAATTACCTATGAAGATCTATGGAAGAAACTGACGAAGAAGTCGTACGCTAAGGAAAGCATCTTGGACAATAGAGAGGCAGGCGCTTAGATGGAACTCCCAGGGATAGCGGAGAAGACGTAGACCACGGATAAACTGGAGAACAAGTATATAGGATGAAATGAGGAGAGTTGGCAAAGTCGCGTCCATGGCACAAAATAGAGTTAGATGGAGAAGCTTCGTGGCCGCCCTTTGCTCCGAGGAAAAAAGTAAAGTCTTTTTCGGTATTTGTTGACACTCCCTCGGAATTCGATTTTCTCTTGTAGTGCCCGTACCACCAATTCCTCTTTGCAAGGGCTCTAATGACCTTAACGTTGACGAGTCTTAAAATCCCAAAGAAAAAAAATTCCTCTTTGCTTCTAAAACACCAGAAATTTAATATTAATAAATACATATTTAATATTAATAAATACATTATCAAAATACATATTGTAAAGTCAATCCTCTTGCTCTCAGGCAATTCGTCTAACATTCACACAATGGGAGAGGCACATTTTCCACATTAATTTTCATACTTTTCATTTCTTCTGGAGTTTTCTCCTTGATACACTTCAAAATTTACAAGGTATCCCTTGCATGTATTTATACACGGCATGTATTTGTTCCCGAAACTGGTGGACTTTCATTTTAAAAATTGTGCGCAGCAATGTCTTCCGAAATACTGAATCATACACTCGACATAGTCCAAATTTTGTTCAGGTTGGAAAATTTTCATGAATTATTCATTCAATTTGTCAATTATTGAACGTAATTTCAACATTTTGTCATTAGAAATTACAGTATTGTTATCACAACAATGGACTAACCTCATTATATTCTCAAACCTGTTTCTCCCCATTGCTTGATAAACCTCCTCATGGCGTAATTTCGCCCGAATCTCACAGATGTCTTCAGCTTGGATGAGAATTGTATCCTGACAGTATAAGAATGGCAATGAACGACGTCCTATCATTGGGGTTTATTTCACAATTCTTGACAAGTACGCAGTTGGTCGCATGATGCCCTTGACAAGAAAACCTATCAAATCAATGTGCCAAAATAACGCGAATATGTCTTAAGGAAACAAATTTCTGTATTTCACGTAAGAAATCCTTCTGCCATTAACTAAGGCTCTACATTTTACCGCAGACTTAGAAGTAACCTTTGTCTGTATTGTGTTGTCATGTACATTGCTGTCATTGTCGGCTCGAGGCTAGTTTTAGGATGGAGCGAGATCCATAAGCCTCTGTCTAATGTATATATTACTAACATTCATGCTCATTGGCACTACACTGCTCACAGTACCTATAGGAAGAGGTGATGTAGAATAACAAACAGTTATGTAGATGTGAAGGTACATTTATTTATAACAAGAATTACTTTTGTTAGAGATCAATCATTAGTAATCACTTTTACAAAACATCTTATTTACTAAATACTAAAACAAAATTTTGTCAACATTCTTTGATGAGATCAACAGACATAATCATCTTTTATACTGGTACTTATTTATATTAACTAAAAATTGTAACAACGCTTATTAAAAATCTTCACTATTTAAATTATCAGGAGAACAACGTTTTGTAAGTAAATCGCTGCTTACGAACTTTTGCGTTTGCAAATTTGTTTATGATCTCCTCATATGACAATGTCTGAGCTATATCCTTTTCACTGGACAGCAGCGTAGATCAGGAAGCTTGTTTTCAAATATTAGGGAACTTATCTCGCCATTTTATTTAATTCTAGAATCTGAAGGACTAGTATTGAGCAGCCCTTATCATTACCTTAGAACTTCTTCAAACGCATGATTTCTATTGAAACTTCCAATCCCAAAATACGGTTCCGAAAAACTCTGTGACTTAGTAGATTTTCCTACGTTAGAAAAAGCCAACAAAGTTTATATTGACATTACGTCATATTGACTATTATAATTAATAATAAACCAAACGACCCTATTTTTTATGAACAGACGTATACTTATTTTAAAACAAATAAATGAAATAAGATATAACGTTTCAACCTTTTTTGTGGATCATTTTCAGATAAATTGACAACTTAGGGCAATGGGCTCACGTCAGTTGTGATACACGCGTATGGGATGAAACAATGAGTGAAATGAATACAAGAGACATGAAAGAAGAGTATTTTACTAAAGAAAGGAGGTTTTGTGATAAAAACTAGACGAGTTTTAATATTAAATCCATCACTGCCCATGGGTCCTTGATCGGAATTGATGGGATGGTCCCTTGCTTGTCTCCAGAGAGTACCTTAGTTTATTGCCCCCGACGTGGTCATACGCAGTTTGCAACTGCTGTTTTGACAATAAAGTTTATTATTATTTTCAGCTATCTTCTGAGTAAAGAGTTTAAAAAAGAAATCCAGAGCGAGTGTATTAAGAGTGTGGCCGATCACCTGATGCCACCATTTTCCCGGCGAATTGACACGATATTCAAGTATACATTTGAAGACTTTTGTACGAAAAAGATTAATTAGTTATGTGTAGTTTGATTTGAGAAAATATGTAAAAGTATTTTGACACAAATTTATTGAAATATATTTAGAAATCCATATGAATTGAAATGCATTCGCTTCAATTTGACGGAAAAATGGCGGAAACGTGGATACGTATCGTCTAGACTTTTTCTAGACTCTGAAGGAATCGGGTTTTGCGCGACATCTGGAGGAACGGCTACAGGTTACTTGATAGATTAGTAGCACCAGCAACCGCTTGCTCTCATCCTTGTGCTTCCTCCTCCCCATACTCTCTTTCTCTCTTAAAATTTGAAATAATGAAATAATTCTTAACAATCACAAATTTGAAAAAAGGAAAGGAAAATAATATAAATAAATCACCATACGTCGCACGGCGAAGAAGCTGATCAGAAAGTAAGACAGTGAGCAAAAATATAGTTGAACAGCGCCTCGAAGTTCTACTGCACCGTCACATTAATGCGGGACATTCACGATCGCTTCTTTTGGTGTACGCGAATTTTGTAAGGACATTCACGAGCGCTCCACCGTACATTTACAATGTAATACATCTGTATTAACAAATTTTTGGCAACGTTTCGACGATCAGAAAATGTAATTCTAGTAATTTTAAATATAATTCCTATGAGTTAAATGTCATTGGAATTTTAAAGAACAATGTCTAATTTTCTTATCTTCCCTTATTAACTTTTTTCGAAATGAACTTCTCATAATTAGAATCACCTTCTTTACCCTTTATGCCGGCACTTCACCTGGCGTTGAGTATTTGTGTATTTGCCAACAAGGTCAAGTGTAGATGAGCTATTTGTCTGTATTCGATGTATTTGCTCTACTGTGGCAAATGCACGAACACCCGTATCCGTCCTCTTGTCGGGTTTTAGTCGCACATCAAAGGACTGAAATAAGACAAATATTTGCGTGAACCGTCCACCCTTTTGGTTTTGCTCAATTGAGCAAAGCGCGTAATCGAAATTTGTTGACATTCTGGTTCTTTAATCTACATTTTGACTTTTCTTATTCTACAATTTTTAATAAGAGCTGGAACATTTATACGGGATGGAAAAACGGGACAGTATAAATATTTCTTGAATTATATCAAATACATCCCATCCATCATTGGTATAAGGAAGCTTATGTGACATTATTGAGTTATTTGTGTGTTCGGGCCATGTGAGGATGGTATGTGTGTGATTTTTGTGAATGCGTCAAGTATTTAGCCAAATACAGCGAATACGCTACACAAATACCGCAACGCCAAGAAGATGGATATTTGTATTTGAACAGTCCCACCCGAGGTCTGACTTCTCCTTCCCAAAGAGTTGAGCGGTTCCGATGGATTTCAGTCGAATTAGATTTCCAACCGAGACGCTGTAAGTAGATTTTCGCCTTCACGCAGGACTTGGGAATAGCTCAGCGTCATATGGAGCAATAGAGCTATTGTGAATGTCTGGCTACCTCCCTCACTCTGTCACCGCTTCCTCGTTCCGAGGCATCTTTTACCCAGAGACGCTCCCTGACATATAACTTCTCATATAAACGTAGGCTTCCTCGGCCGGAGTTACTATAAACTCGTTTGTCAGGGACAAACCGCGTCTCAGTAGCCAGAACTACCATCGTTTCGGCCAACTTGCTGTGACCTCCTTCAGGGCAATGTCAGAGTCTTACAGACCTAAGTCGCTGTCGTACTCGGATAGATGTTGGGTAATACATTGAGTTACGGAAGTGATTTGGGAAATACAGTAAGTGATTTTGGCGTAACAATAGAATGCGAACGGTTAGCACGTCCTGTAAATATATTCCAACACGCTACAACTCGGTACTTGTCAGTTGAAAAACACATATAGATTGACATGTTCCTTATGCTGGCACTTCACTCGGCGTGGCGGTATTTGTGTAGCGTATTTGTTTTATTTGGCAAAACATTTGACGTATTCACAAATATGCCATCCTCACACGGACTGAACAAGTAAATAACTCAATAAGGCAAATAACAATGCTACTGCGTATAACAATGATGGACGTGAAGTATTTGATATAATTCAACAAATCTTTATATTGTTTCGTTATTCCAGTCCATAGAAATGTTCCAGTCCTTATTAAAGAAATTATAGAATAAAAAAGTCAAAAGTATAGTGTAAAGAACCAGAACATCAGCAAGTCTCGATCACGCGCTTTGCTCTACTGAGCGAAATACAGCGAACCAAGTACACAAATATTTGCCTTAATTGAGTCCTTTGACGTGCGACTAAAAACCGACAAGAGGACGAATACGGGTGTTCGCGTATTTGCCACAATACAGCAAATACACACAAAGAGCTTCTCTACTCTTGACCGAGTTTGGGCAAATATGGCAAATACGCAACGCCAAGTGACGTGCCGGCATTATGCTCAAAGTCAAGATAATTTGCCTAAAATTATTCAATATGGCTACCTTACACAAATTGCCAACCTCTACGAAACAAATCCTTGAAATTCACTCGCGTGCAGGTAGCGGTCCGCAATGTCATTCTCATCAGTTAAGCTTCCCGCTACATCTTTTACGTACGAAGCATGAAGCAAACCGAAGTAAAGACCCGTTTACAAGGGGCAATCTGCGAGGTTGGTTACCTGCCCCGTGTAAAGGGAACCTGTCTCAAAAATGAGGAAAGCTGCCTGTAATTTTATCAGGCAGATTACTTGCCTCGGAGAGTAGATTTGAGACAGATAACCTGTCTCACCCCACCTCTCAAAGCAGCATAAACTGAGGTTAGGTGCATAGATGTTCGGGTGAGTTTCGTTACTTAATTGTGTTATTAATTTTTTTATCTCCATTTTCCATGTTTTTAATGTTTTGATCATCCAATGAACTATAGTGCTCATGTTCAGAATGTGAATTCGGTGTTAATGTTTTTTCATAATATACTAACATTTTGGGTAGAATTTTAATGCAATTTTAACGTGTCGAAAATGTCAAAAAAATTCTTAAAATTATTTATTAATTGCGACGACGAGTCATGAGTGTTACAGCCTCTCCCTAATCCATGATTTCTTCTTTTCTAACTCGTCCTGAGGCAGTTTACAAGATTCGTGTGATGGTTCAAGAAATAAATGTCGTACCGTTCCCCTCATTTCATTCGCACATGTGACCGACGAGCACACACGTCGTGATTTACAGGAAAGATGCCAAGCAGGTTACTTGCCCCGTGTAAACAGATTTCGTAGGCAGGTAACCTTTCTCGCAGCTTGCCGGGCAGGTTACCTGCTAGGCAGCTTGCCTTGTGTAAACGGGCCTTAATTCGGGAAAACCGTATTCAATAGAATGGCTACTATTAAAGAAGAAATAACTAGTGGTGCAAAACCATTACACATAATTTCTCACATACGTTTATCCGTCTGCAGCATAGAGTGAGAAATAATTCTATAGTGAAAGGGTGATTTTTGGCGTGGTTCTCTATATTTTGGTCGTCTTCCAGTACACTATTTATGCTCGAAGTCCCTAGATGAACTTATTACTCTCTTTTATTTGAAATTTGAAAGTAAAATAAATATTTAGAATATTGTTTCAAAACATATAGCAACATATCAATCTTATAAATATCGTAAGTGTTATGTAAATGTAATTTTGTTGTAGATAGAAATTGATGTATTTTCATATCTGCAGTGCGTTTGCAATCCTCCTTTGTATTATTATATTTATCATTTCAGTTTACGAAAAGTGTATTCTACGTCTGATTGCTCTTTTTACACTGCTAAATATTATTCAAGCTTCTTGAAACAGTAAACTAATGTGTAAGTGTAGCAGACAGAAATTATTTTATTGCGAAGTACCGCTTATGCGGATATAATGCGTACTAATTGTACTTTACGTACAGAAAATTTGAGCTAAATCGTTGCAGCCATTTTTGACAAACATTCAAAAGAGTACTTTGACCTTCATGTAAATACCCTTTGTTTTAAAGTAAAAACAAAAATTAGAGCACGTGCATCGACAACTAGTAAATTCTACCATAAATATGAAATGCGAATTAAATCGATTCATCCGTTTGCTCAGAATCGCTGCGCACAGACGGACGGATGGACGCTATGCCAAAAACCACTTTTTCAGAATCAGCGATCGCCAAAACTGATATTTCCGTCGAAATCTCGCTTTCAAATTTTTTCACGATTACAAAAGTTTCTATTTACGACGTATATGAGAAAGTAAAAAAGAACTTTACTACTCAAAATCATGTACCCGGTGAATTTACTCTCAAGTTTTACTGATAACTTCCCGAAAATTTCAAGGAAAGCCTGCTAGGAAAATTTCAGGAAAAGCGTGATCACAAAGAATTTAAGTAATATACAAATAAATTAATAGTAGTCACAAGAGCGACTATTCGCTGTAAAGAAATACAAGTGAATATCACAGCAAAGACACAAGGTAATATTCGTTCCATATGCTCAGAAGGTACAGAATAGCGCCACAAGAGCAAATGAATTGATTGATGTCCGAGGTTGGTAATGAATTCAATTTCAAATATCTTGCCAACATAACGCGAAGTATCCTTATCATTACTCTTATGAACGATGGCGAAGAAGAAGCGTTGGCTACATTGAGTACAGGTTCTATATCAACATAAAGCCAGTTAGACTGACAATAAATAAATAAATATACAAATAATTTATTGTCAAGAGAGCTGTTACAAACTGCGTTGAGGAGTTGAATAAAGTAATTTACCGCGACTAATGATGTACAATAGAGTAATAAACATAGTGTGTTTCCATACATTTTTTTCATAAGTTGAATTTCTAAGGGCAAAGTAAGATGACTTTGAGTATAGGCAGTGTTGGCGTGAAACGTACTAGCCTGTCGTGACGTTCCAGAAGCTTACGGAGTATCGTGTCGTGACGCGTTCTGTCGCGTCGCGTGGGGGCGCCTTCGATCGCACCAGAGCTTATGGCGCGTCCAGGCACGCTAATTTTCCACCCAGTTTCCTTGCGCGGCTCACCAGACGCTGCGCATTCGTCTCTTATGTGATTTTGACTTTAACATGACTGACAGGCTGATTGAACTTGTACGTCAACGGAAAGTATTATACGACACAAAATGTAGAGATTACAAGGACATATCAATTAGGAATGCTGCGTGGGAAGAAATTGCTGAAATATTAAATGAACCAGGTAAGTCGTAAGTATTTTCCTTGATTATTTATCAGAAAATCCACTTATTATTACAATTACAAATTCATTAGATATTTTCTACCCAAACGAATAATTTCTAATTGCCATGGTACTTACCAGTGTTTAAATTAAAGTAAATGAGGATGACGGGAAAAACTATTGAAAATGGTATTTTCGTATTTCAATGCAGTACTTCATAAATTGTCAAGAAAGTGTCATGATATTCAGAAAGACATAAAAAAGGACCTCATAGTTCTTGTGATTTTGTTTACAATATACATTATATGACGAATTATAAACTTATCTCACATGATTTAGTTTATTTTTCTTATAGAAATATTTCTATAGTGTCTTATTATAATGGTCTGCATACATTACTCGTACATGAAACATTGTTGGCACATTACTGAAAATTAATGATTAATTTTTACAATTATTATTGACTATCACGACAGATGCAATTATGTTTCCGTAGTTGGGAATAAACATAAGATGTAGAAGTGGAGGGATGTCAGGAGGGAGGAAATTATAACCGGCGCAACAACTCCCGCTGAATGTGAGGGCGCGGCAGTGAAAGTGGAGGAAAATAAAAGCAATTCTGAAAACATTTGACATTCAGAGCTAAGGGTCTACTAACCCGGCGCACACCTTCCGTATTTCTCCACCGACCATGGAGGTGTGACAACGGGCAATGGACGTCGAAGGAGCGGTGAAGCCATTTTCGGGGGAAATGCGACCATCCCACCCCAGCGTAGCAGGTGTCGCGACAAAATCCCGCAGTGACGAGAACACGCAGGCCAGGTAGAAGGATTAGGGAACGGTCAAGCGCAACCCCGCGGTTACTTGCGGTCAGATTTTCCAGTCCCTTCCTCCTGCTTATCTTCTTCCTTTCTAAAATAGCCCTCCTGTCCAAATGAGGAGGTATTGGCACCGGCGCGCGGTGACTCCGTTGGAGATGAATTTCTTTATTTGTAATAACGGTCCTGCATTTGTATCTTGAGCGCTTCGTTGGTTAGTTATTCGTGTGGTGTCTCACGCTACGCGAACAAAAATAGGTTGACAAGATACGCAAGCATCTCCTCAACCTATCATATTAAAAAATCTAAGTCTTTTCTAAATGTTCTTGATAGAGATGATAGTTAATTATGAAATTATTTTATTTAGACGAAAACTGTCCCCCGTAACAACTTTTAAGCCACCAGCGTAACATACGACAGATAGTCCTGTATAATTAAATTAATAAGGATAATTTTCAGATTCTATTGTGGTTAGACCACAAAATATGTCACCTATTTGACATATTTTGGACGAGTCTAAACTTCGCTATTTAATGCCATTCAAGTTCGAAACGGAAACTCATTTTGCAAAACGCGATCGACATATTCCATTCCTGTTATATTAATTTCAGATAACTTTAATTTAAATATATACTCGTTTATAACTTTTAAAATAGATGTGTTCTTCGTTATTTACCCCGTTTTTTTTAACGTATGATAATTATTGAGAGCTATAATTGTATGAACCTCATCTCTGTAATGATTATTTATGTTAAAAAAGAGTTCATACGTTTCTAGTTGTGGTCACATTGTCTGCTTAATGGTCTAGTTATTATTAAATAACTTTTAAATGGACAAGACGTACATCAAAGCGACTTCATGACTAATTGAATTTCGTCAAAGAAGATCTTATCTTCTTATTGAATATAAACATTAAGCCCACGATCTTTCACTGATAAATTAAGAGATACTGCCCGTCGTCGAATGAATGAAGGGCTCAATTCAATCTGTCTACTCGATGAGAGAATTTTCGTTTTTAGTGTGGCTTTCTGAAAAAGAAAATGGACGTATTGTTTCAAGATTGCCTGGAGCGGGCTCAAACTCGGAACACGCGTTTCAAAAACATCCTCGTCTCCGCTTTCCCCCTTCGCGACAGGAAAGTTACGTCTTACGCAGCGATAAGGAAAAGATCGGCAGGAAAACCCCGGGGTTGAGATCGACCCTACCCCAAATGAGGAATGCGATCTCCTGTACCTGAATCCCTTGAGCGCGGGGTTGAGCTGGGCACAAGTCAAGGATTATGCCAACCTTCCGGTGAGGAGGGGGAAGGGAGGAGTAGTTCATTGCGCTCTCATTTCCTTTTAGGTAAACCCCAGTTCAAGATGCGAAAAAAGTAAACATTAATATCACGAAACTAAGTGATGGCTAATTTTTCTCGTCTACAATAGACGAATAAAACATAATTTCAATCACACTTCTATTCTACTTCTGTCTCATTTCTGATATAAGACTACGTTACTCAGAAAATGATATGTACTCCCAACAATGTTAATTCTTGATTATTTCCTATGTTTTATTCGGTTAAAATAATAGACTATATAATTTGATTATATTTTGGTTCTATTACTGACTCTCTTGAATTAATTTTTGCAAACTGCATCAAAGCCTTTGAGCGACTAAATGATAGTTGTACTTCTAAAATTTATACTCTTGTGGGCATCCCCTATCCATCTCCAGCATGAATTTTTTGGCCCTGATTCCAGTACCGTATATCGTTCATCAAAATATGACCTCATTAATCGATTCAGATTATCCGTGGATAGAAGGATGGTTTGCTTTTCAATTGTCACAGCTTTATGAACTGGGACCTTGAAGTGAAAATCTACGATTTTTTTCTGGCCCCGTCGGTCATTGAACACTCAATGGCAAAGCTCTATGTAGAGAAAGAAGCGTCAGAGATGTCCCTTGCTCTGATTGGCTTGCGTCAGGCGACCATTTTCTCTCTGAGTCTTTTTACGCGCGAAACTGATCTTGGCTAAAGCTCTAAATAAAATATTTGTATTGGGCTCTTTATATAGCAGTTAAGTCTTGACTAAGAAACTACACTTGATTTGAGATACTATAGCTCTTTATATAGAACTTGAATGTGTCACCGTCGCGCGTACATGAAAGCCAGTAGACGGATGTGTAAGTTACACGCGCACTGGGACTGTCGGCCCCGCCGTCCCGTATTTCCCAAAAGTTCTTTCCATTGCTTTGCATTGGTATGAACCTACTGAGCCGGCACGCACTTGCCGCCGTTTGCTAAAACTCCTGAGAGGAAGATCTTTTGGAGTGTCGGGAGGGCTGTAAAACTTTTCGGGAGACTCATTAACAGTTCACGACTGCGGGCACTTGCAAGGACCAGGCATTCGCTACTTTGATTGTATTAAGTGATCAAAATAGATTGAGAAGCAGGTAACACGCGGATCCTAATCCTCTGTGCCTTGGAGAGTGAACTGTCTCTTCACCCAATAGGGTTCCGAAATTTCAGAACCAGTGCGCGCAGTCTTCCGCCCTTTTGAAATGTCTGTTGACGTCCCAGTGCGCGCGAAGCTTTACTAGTAACTTCATCAATTCATTGTCAGCCTTTAGCTTCTATGCGTTTGAGTTATTTCGCACAATCTTTTCAATTAGTTCTCCGCAGACCTGAAAAAAAAATCGCGCGATAGAATGTTTTTCTCTGCAAGTACTGCCTTTTTGATAACTCGCTGTTATACATAAAAATGAATAACCACAACACACAAGACGGTTATCTATTGAAGTACGTAACATTCCGAATACTACAGACGGATAAATCATGCGTTTACTTACTCAACCTCGTCTCAAAGAGTTGCTCTTCTCATGCTCGTGCGCGTAAAATCTCCGCGACGGGCAGCTGTGGAAATCCATTATTATAGTTGCCATATTTTTTCGAATTGCGTCACACACTTCTTGTAGACTCCTATAATTCTCGTACCATTGTTGAACGCCAAGGAGTGAAAACTTTTTAGAGTGGAGTCCTTTTTTTTAGAGAGAACCGACAGCCGCGTCCATAACTTTAGAGCACGTAAATTCTCATAACAGTTATATTTACTATCCACAAATTCTCATAATCCTTTTGGCGCCAGCTGTTAATCGATTCTCTCCTCTTATTGGTTGAGTAGGGAGAAAGGGAGGGATACACGACACAATCATGTAACAAACTACAACTGATTGACACCACTATGAGAAACGCACGTGATATTTTCTGGAAATATGAGAAATTCCGCATCACATTTCCACCCCTGACGGTTCTCTCTTGATTAAAGTCTCTAGTTTCCATTAGCTAAAAATCCGTAAAGAAAAAATAATTGTTTTTATTTTTACTACAGTTAATAAATGCAGAGAAGACTGGACGAAGCTAAGAAATGCTTTCGCCAGCGCTTTAAAACGGCGAAAAATAAAGAAGAGTGGACAAGCTGCGGCAACCTTCTTACCCTGGAAATACGAAGAGAGCATGGATTTTCTTCTTCCCTTTATGGAATCCAGAAATACAAGAACAAATATTATGCCGCCACTCGAAATACGTCCTATTGCGACAAGTGATCCTAGCAAAAACCCTCCGACCAGCACAGGTTATACTCG
Organism: Laupala kohalensis; assembly: GCA_002313205.1. Taxonomy (NCBI): domain Eukaryota; kingdom Metazoa; phylum Arthropoda; class Insecta; order Orthoptera; family Trigonidiidae; genus Laupala; species Laupala kohalensis. Next base: position 245,919 of record NNCF01127197.1, read on the forward strand.
AAATCACGAGTCACAATCCAGTTTGTGCAACAAACCCAAACTACAAGATTTGTACGATATAATGAAATCATCTAACGATTTAAGACGCCCGAATGAAAATCTTGGGCAATATACGGATGAAACCGATTTATTCTTTCTGAGCATGAGCAAAGCTGTAAAGGCTCTGCCAAAATTAGAACAAACAAAAATAAAACTAGACTTACACACTTCTATATCTCAAGCAGAAATACGCCAATATGAACGTAGAAGAAAACTTCTAAGATCTCCTGCAAACATAAAATCTGAAGAATATATCACACCACATTTGTTTAGACTGAATAAACAGCCGAACCTACCACACGCTTCGTCACCCACACATATTCAAGATGGCACTCATATCCAATCATCTACACACGTTGTCACCAAGTAAAATTCAATCAACATTTATCCATTCACATCTGATGCACAATCGACCTGAAAACGTATTATAACAATCTAAATTTTTATTTTTACCACCGTATGTTACTGCAGATAAGACGACGTATAAATGACGTCAACGTTTTATAATTTTTGCATATCTGTCCTATAAGACAACACCCAAACTATCAACGGCAAAGACAAACAGTGGGGGATGACATTGAGGACGATTTGTTATGGTTTACTGATGACAAAGAGGAAATCGACTCTGTAGGTACAGAATGGGGCACATATAACGAGCTTCTCAACAACGAAAGTGAGGATGTACTTGAGGAGCTAGTTACCTCAGATAATAAATGAGAGGATTTTTACAGGATTTTAAATGCATTGGTGAGTGATTTGTTTATTTTATAATGGTTTTAATATATAAATTTTAATCTAATTTATTTGTGTCTGTCCTATAAGGTGACCCTAAATTTTGGGGGTCATTTTTATGATTCAACTATTGTCTTATCTGCGGAAGAATATAATAATTATTCTTACGTGATAAAGATGTCTTAGAATCAACATTCAAGTTGTCAAACTAGGAGAATTATGAAAGTTATTTTCTTTTTGTAACTGAAGACAATTACAGTAAAAATCACTGTTAAACTTATTAAAGATGGTAATACATAATAGTTGGTTTCTTTATGGAAAACTGAGATATAAATGCTGTAAGAATAATATTATTGGATTAATAAAATTTATCTTAAAGATACAGCAAGTCCTCTTGTAACTTCGCAGTTTCACAAAGTTAAGTATGTACTTATTTAATATCCTGATACACCATTGAATGGACTTTCTCAAATTGTTCTTTGTTCATTCTGAAATACTCATGGAATCTCTCTTCATCACGGTCTTATTCCTTAACGAGACAATGAAATTCCCTTTATTCTTCCTCAGTTTATTTACACGGTGAACCCAGTACCTTTTTGTTTCTCTCAATAAGTTTCATTCATAAACGATATTGAAGATCCTCTTCAAATTCACTCCTTGAATCAGAAGAAAACATTGTGTTCGTTGGAACGCTTTAAAGGCTCGAACTATTCTGTTCAGAAATAACGTTAGAGATGACACATAACTGTAGTCCCAGTTCGACATAGTAGTACGGACGCTCACTGTCGCCACAGAACGTATCATTTGCTCCTCTGGTGGCTCTGGGGCTAGCATGCTTGCACGCCTCCGGGACACTTCTGGTTGGATTCTCAACAGTTCTAGAAAAGAATGTAGTTTTCACTTCAATGTCCCGGTTCATATATAGCTGTGACAATAGGAAAGCAAACCCTCCTCCTCCTCCTATCCACCTCCTACTACTCCTAGTATCTATTACTCTTTGCTATTACCAACTACTCCTACTAACACCTCTACGTCGGCCACGTTGGCGGTAAACCCAGCTAACCGCTCCACCCAATAGACCCTACCACCCATCTCCTGCCTCGTGTAAGAGAAGCTTCATAGCACTAAGCTACATTTTCCGCTTACAAATACGACAATGGAATGGGAAAAAGATCGTATCACAATGCACCGGGACACACTCATAGCATATTTTAAGTTATACACTAGATGTCACTAGTGAGAGACGTAATGCCGCCATATCTATATGTGCTGGTGCCAAATATGAATAATAGTTATGAAAATCAGAAAATTCTGCTAGGTCCATTGTGACTTCAATTATTATGACGTAATAAATTAACAGTATTCTCATAACTCTCCCCCCATTGTACCTCCGCAGCCGTCCAGATTCCTTAACACATGCTCTGGACATACCGATATTATTCCAGCCATAAAAGTGAGTGGGCACTTCAAGGCCTTGAAAATAAAGGAACACCTGCTACAGAAGTTAGCTTTGACTCATTGTTTCCTGTTTGATCTAAAATTTACAAAGCATTGAAATGATGACGCTCGACGGTCATATGTCTATGCGGTCATGTCTATCATATGTCAAAGATGTGGCATAGGTTCTCTAAGCGACAACGCACGACATAGGTATATGATCGTAGCTCAATTATTATCAAAAGTTGTGTATAACACGGACATACGTTTCAGATACAGTACATGGAACGCACATAATGACGTCGTGTTGTTTATAATTGTGAGTTTTATATATTAAGCTGGTACGCATATATCAACTTGAGAATTGTATTTTATAGTGAACACCGAATTAAAACCCTATCGTTGTACATGCATTTTGCTACATATTGAACAAGTGCTTAAATTAATGTGTAATAAACTGATATGTCATAAATTAAAAATCTAACATATCAGGTTTTCTTTTTCCCCTCCGTGCATACATAAATATATAAGCGAAATACAACGCACATACTGGCTGACTAATTACAAAATCTCAGGAACTATTAAACCTACAACATTGAAAATTGACAGGTAGGTTCCCTTTAGGGTGTACAAATCTGGTAAAAAGGATTTTAAGAAAATTCATTCCTAAAGGTGTGAAATAGATGTTTTATGTACGCGTCCCACCATTACTCTGAAGAAACTGGGCCGATTTCAATAAAATTTGATGCACTTATTACTGACTATTTGACAAAAAGCACTATGCGGGTAAGATATCCCTGGCGTCATTAGGGAAGTGGTGGGAAAAAGGTGGCATGTAAAAATAATGGAAAAATCCGTTCTTAGATTCGAAACCATATTTTTCGATGCCGATAAGATGGATAAGGGCATACCTGATGTTTTGTAAGTCCACAATTATTGCAGACAATATAAATATTGCAGATAATCTCTAGAATCCCTGAGCAGGGGTAAGAAAGGGGGACAGGTAAAAATAATTAAAAAAACAACGATATTGGTGTTGAATACGTCATTTTTAAAGCTCAGAAGAGCAGAGTCACATTCTCAATGCCGCATTAGTTCACGGTCGTCCCCTAAGTGAGAATATACTCGCTTTAACAAGGGGAAGAAATATAAATAAACCACTTATACTAGTATTCGAAGCCGCTCAAATTAGTAGGGACATTCCCGAAGACGCTGAAGTCCACAATCAGACCGTACAAGTACCCCTAGGGAAGAGGTTGCCATGAAAACATGATCGAACATGCCATACGAGTGAAGGACGAGTCCACTTATTCGGCGTCGCTAAGTTGGTAGTGAAATCCCGATATAATCTAAATTCAGCCCTCATGGAAGATAAACACCTCTATCTCCCCTTGTTGGGGGTTTAGGTTTATACAGAAAAAATATAAAAACAAATTTTGAAATATGAAAAGTGACACTTGCATCGGTAGTTTCGACACTATAGTTTTAGGATCGATGAGATGTTTGATACCGTTGAGTTCAGATTGAGATCACATAGGGGCTCGGTACGGGGCGAAGGGTTTCACCATTTTGCCTCTCAGCGAGTACCCACGGCCAGGCACACTGTGACGCCATCGGCCGTACTTCAAGCACCCCGCTCCACACAGCTACGGATTTTACTACAGATTGCGGTCATTTGCCCACCGCTGCTTACACTTGAGGTTGTTATATAAACCCCCCAACACACACCACCCCTATCTTCTGTTAACATTCATTTCAATATTTATTTTCTACTATCTAATTCTATTTCCATTATCTATATTAGGGTAATGTTGAACTGTTATTGAAGATGTTGTCCAGATCACCCCATTGCTGCAGAAGTAGAATGTATGGATGTTGAAGATGTCTGATCTTTCTCTGGGAGTTGGACCTCTGGAAGGAGTTTCAAGTTTTCCTTTCAGCATTGCAACTCCTGAAACGGAACACTGCCCTGCTGGACAGTAGCCGTTCCATCTCAGGGGAGTCATTGGTTTCAACCCTCATGCCTTACGTAACTCCAGCTCCCGGTGTTGAGGATCCTGGGTTGACTTCTCCCAGCACAAGTAATTTAACTTCCTTGCATCATTCATCCTCGAGGCTCAATATGTTCTATTAGTATTATAACTCGCAGCTAACTTTTTATCTTATCTAGGAACTTTTGCTGAAATTTTTGAATCCGCATCTGCCTTAGGGCCCTCGATCGGAATTGATGGGATGGTCCCTTGCTTGCTTCCGGAGAATAAATTAGTTTATTGTCCTCCACGTGGTCATACGCAGTTTGTACTGTTTTTTGACAATAAATTTATTATTAATAATAATTTCTATGAATTTTCTAGGAAAAATATTAGTTGTCAAATTATTTATCCCATCTCTAAACAAAAAATGAAAGTGAAGTATGCTGCGCAGTTATTTAGCGTCAATGTTTACTCAGCTTGAAGAGATTATGCAATAGATCATAATAAACCTCTAGCTCTTCCCCTTGCAGAGTTCATTAATATGATAGATGAAATTTTTGATTCATTCAAAGGGTCACCCACGGGAACTTACGAGCACCTGTAGCTCGCGAGTCCTCTCACCAACGCATGTGGAACACAGTGGACAAAAGTATCAGTGATTGGAAATTTGTGGTACGATCTCTCGGTGTCACGGCACCCCGGAGTAAATGCTACAAAATAATCTACTACAGGCGCAACGTCATTGCAGTTCAACTGTTGTGGAAGAAGCTTGAGAAATTGGATGTTGATTCTCTTAGCACGAGGAATCTCAACCAAGACCCTCTGGAGAGCTTCTTGGCGTTGTTAGAAAGCTAGGAGGCAGTAACACGAATCCAAATGCAAGGTTTTCACAGAGATTTTAAAAATTCTTTGCACCTTTTAACCAATAAAAATTGTAATGTAGTTCATTTAAACATCTCGATCCTTTGAAATTTGTTGAATTCCATCTCTGGAGTTTCTTTGGCTATCCCCCTTAGTAGAATCGACGAAGGGTAGGGAAGCTCTTCCACTGCCCAGTTACAGACATTTTTTTCTGTTGGCAAGGATGTGGAATTTAGCACTAGATGAGCAAAAAACTTACCATGTGATATTGATACAGAGGGATTAGAAATGGCCAGGAATCTCTTTTATTCTCTTCTTCGAACTAACCATCTCTCTGAACCACAATTTTCTAGTTTCTCGTTTTCAATCTCCTTTCGACTGTCCCCATCCTCAACCATCTGGTCTTTCTACTTGTGAAGAGTTTAGCTGATCAAATTTATCTCTAGAAAAAGAACTTTTCAATTTAAAAAAATTTTTAAAGTGATTTTGGGCAGTTTTGGACTGAACAACTACCTGATCACGTGCTGGGAGGAATCTTTGACGTATGCTTTCTTGTGAGACTCATGGAAATATCCTTTTGAAATTTTTAAGAAATTTGTGTTTAAGAAAAGTATTGAAACGCGACCATTGCCGGTCCCAAGCCCGGGACCTCATCTCGCAAGAGGGGGGAGGTGGAGGAGTAACACCTCGTTATAAAACCTGGACGCATCAGGCTCCGGACGGTAGCACCTTGTAAGGACCCCTGCCGCCCACGGTTCTCAAAGGCGGAAGAGGAATCTGATTTCCAACCGTGGAGAGAGCGGATGACCCTAGTGAAGTTCACCATGAATTAAAAATCCAAATTTCGGACTAACAATCCGATCTATCAAATCAAAATTCAAGAGCGACTGTACTAAAATTGGGCGGCCTTTGGTCAGCGTCTGTCTCCATGTAAGGGGTGGCTGTGAATAATCCTCCGGACTTAACAACTTCGGTTTTAAAAAAGTGGCTCTAGAAGCCACCCGCAGAACAAAAAAAATTATCAATCATGGAAAAGTGTGATGACAAACTAATTACCCTAGGTGGACATTCGGATTCTGAGGAGTGTGCAACGTCACGCAAAGACGAATCGGAGCGTCTTGGATCCTCAAACAAAATAAAATACAGGAAAGCAAACTACTTAGTCACTTTTAATACAAATTCGCTGTTGAAAGTGGGGAAACTTAAGACTTCTACAGATACACTAAATAAACATAATCATCATAACGGCTGTGCAAGAGACCAGGTTCCTGGATGAGGACAGCTTTGAATCGGGAGGATTCAGGATACTTAAGGGAAAGACGGGGACAAGAGTTATGAAAAATGTTCCCCACCTTGGGACCGGTGTCGTAATTGACAAGTAAGTACAAGACTCCATTATAAGCTTCGAGTCTACATCTGAAAGGCTATCTACACTCACATTCAAGTCAAACAACAAAGTGTATTCAATTGTTTTACTTCCACTTACTTGTGATATGCTCCTTCCTTTCTCTTTCCTGACCTTCCTTGGTCACTTCTTGTTCTTTTCGATTCCGACACTATTAGAGCTAGGGTATCTTTCATTTTCCTCATTTTTTGTCCTCCACTCATTTTCTTTCCTCAGTGTTTTGATTTTGAGATATGTTTTGGTATGTTGTAATTCAGGAGGGTTTTTAGTGGGTATGGTTGAGTCATTCGGCGAGTCCCACACGCGGGGAGAGTCATGTTGGCTCTCCTTAGTGCGTAACTGCATTTTCCCTACCTGCGCAAGTTTTTATGACTCCAATGACCTCGATGTCGACGAGCCGTAAAGTACCACAAAAATTGTGAATGTTCACGCTCCTGTAAACATCGTCAACAACAAAAATAAGGAGAAGGTGGAATTATTCTGGGATAAAATAGATGACACGATCCAGAAGATCCCTGAAAAATATAACGTCATCCTTCTAGGGGATTTTAACGTCCAAGTAAGGAGAGAGAAAAAGTTCTGGCATGTAGAGGTGTGTTACCCAGCATATAACAGGACGAACCAAAATGGTGTTAGACTCATCGAATTATGCCAGGCACACAATTTGGTCCTGAAGTCAACTAGCTTTAACAAATTGCCAAGAAAGCAGAAGACGTGGATATCACCTAACCCCCTCCTGGGAGAATTTCAGTTAGAACATGTTGTGATAAGGAAATTCAAAATGTTAAAGTTCTCAGGGGGCAAACCTCGACTCGGATCACTTCTTATCTATAGGGAAACTGAAGATCGTCTTCGAGTTTTTTTCTTCAAAGGAATAAGCTTGCACAAAGGAGATATGATCCTCAAAAAATAAAGGAGAATAAGTAGGAATTGGGGAAGTTAACCAGCTACTTAGGCCAGGTATGGAAACAGATGGGGAAAAGTCTTATAACCAAAGCAGAGCAGCTTGCTCCTGTTACCAGGATGAAGAAAAACAGGTGGTGGAACGAAGATTGCTATAGACTACTTGATCTGAGAAAGAAGGCGTGGCACATCTGGCAAACCAAAAAAATAAGAGAGCACCTGGCAGCACTTTGTGGAATCTAGGAAGATGGTGTCCAAGGGGATCGAGAAAGTTAAAAAAGAGCAAGGAGACCAACTATTCAGGAAGATAAATTATGACGTTGCTAAGAACAACATGCGAAACTATTATCGGATCTTCAGAGAGAGGCTAAACAGATACAACCTTCCAACTCTCCAACTTCAGGACAAAAAAGGAAACTTGGCGTATAGTAATAGGGGCAACTGTCAGATATTAGCAGAATACTTTAAGGAACTTCTAAATTGCGAAGAACAACCCCAAAAGATGGTGTTAGATGGTGGACGGAAGTCATTCCCAACCCCGACTCTAAGCCCCCATCTATAAGGGAGATCCAGGCGATACTGAACCATATGGGAAATTTCAAGGCGTCAGGGGAAAATCAGATAATAGTCGAATTATGGAAGTATGCTAGCAAAAATGCAATTGACACACTCCAAAACCTTTTTGAGGATATATGGAAGATAGAGGTCATTCCAGAGGAATGTAAAATGGCCCTGATACACCCTCTTTACGAAACAGGTTCGAAATCAGATTCCAACAACTACAGAGGGATTTCACTGGTGGATGTGACCTACAAGATATTGTCCAGAGCATTATTAGAAAGAGCAGTTGGATTGCCAACTTGGGGAGTATCAAGCAGGGTTTAGAAAAGGGAGATCTTGACCTGAACAGATCTTAAACCTCAGAAATATTTTAGCGTACCTGAAGCGGAGGGCGAAACCATATATAGTGAATTTTGTAGACTTCCAAAAAGCTTACGATTCCATAGACAGATAATCGTTGTTCAATATTTTAGAAGAGTTTGGCTTGACAGGAAAACTAAACATCATCAAGGAGACGCTCACGAACACAGATCATGGGCAGTCAACACGAAGTCAGATTCATGGGCGAACTATCGGAACCTTTTGAGATCAAAACAGGGGTCCGGCAAAGGGAATGATCTCTCTCCCCTGTTGTTCAACTGTGCTCTCGAAAATGTTGTGAGGGAAGGGAATGTGAGAACGAGAGGGGGAATAAGACTTGGAACAAAAAACAAAGGAATCACGATTAAGTGTTTGGCATTTGCTGACGATTTGGCGCTGCTCGCAAAAAACTTGGAAGAGGAAGTCAAAGAACAAATCGTCGAATAACAAGAGCAGGCGGGGGAAGATTCGAAAAAGGGAACGAAGATTCTGACGAATGTACAGGTTAGGAGTTTCAAGTACTTAGGGGAATGTATTGACTGGAACAACCATGAAGGGAAAGCAATGGAAGCGAGAAGGACTAAAATGGAACTAGCTTTCCAGAAAACCTAAAACACATACAATAAGAAAACTCTCTCTTGGAACACCAAAATAAGGCATTATAATACAGTAATTAAGGTGGAGGAACTCTATGCAGATGAGACACTAGTCAAGGGGAGGAAAGGGCAAATAGAGAAATTGGAAATCAAGGAGATAAACATTTTTAGGAAGATCATGGTTCCCAAATTCCAAAATAACAAACAAGTTTTCTATAGGAACGAAGCCCTCTACGTAAAGTCGGAGAGAAGGAAAAGGAGGAAACGTACACAGAATGAATCCTGACAGATTAATTAAACAAATCTGTGACTTCTGTTACGAAAAGAAGACTAAACCCAATTGGTTTAAGGAAGTGGAAAAGGATCTGAGAGAATTACAGATTACCATGTTGAAGAATGGTACAGCCAAGACTATGACCAAAGACAAAACTAAAAGGTTCCAAGCCAAGATCAATACCAGAAAACCGATTAAGATATCAGAGGTGGAAAGGAGGAGGAGATCGGATAGAATGAAGAACTATTAGGAGAAAAAGAGAGCACAAGCATCTAGGCAGTGATTGATCTGACGTACCCCAAAGACGGGTGAAGAGATGAAGAAAAGTATTGATTATTATTGTGCTCGCGTAAATCATTATCTCCGTTGTCTTGCAGCAAAGCCTAAGTCGTAATTACTAATAGAGGGAAAATTTTGTATTGGATTAACGTGACATGTTAAATATGCCTCTCTATTAGTAATTTTACAATAGAATGTTATATAAAAGAATTTAATTTTTGTTGCGTAAATCTATTTTCAAATTATTTAGTAAATCTATTTCAAATTGTTAATGAAATTCATTAACTGTAATCCAATTTTAATTTCTTTTCTTTTTTTGTTAATAACTCCTTTAAAAATTTATATTGAAATTTATTAGTGTATTATGTTTAGTTTCTTAATGTTTATAGGGTTTAGTTTCTTGTTGTGTTTTGTTTAAAGTATCATGCTTCACATCTTGATTTGGTGCTTAAGTGTCAAAAGAAAGGTCTCATTTCCATGTGAAATGTTAACTTTTAGTTGAGAATTTAATTTTAAGTTGAACGTAGGACATGTTTTATTGAAAATACTACGAAACATTTTTGCACTTGAGAATTACATGGGTATTGTAATACAGTTGTTAAGAATATAAGTGGTTCATGAATTTGATTATTCAATTTCTTCTTTTAGTGTATTAAACTTGTCTCATTCAAAATTAAGTGTAATGTGTGTAACAAAACATATATTTTATCATTTCCCATGAGTTTCAAAATAATATTCTTACTGCAATACATGAGAAAAGTATAATGAAATGTTTGTGAAGTTGTGCATCATTGACATAAAATTCATTTTTATGAATAAATTTGTACTATTTATTCTATTTCTTTGTTGTTTTTCTTCTCTCCTTCCACAGACAAAGAGTAATTTTCTTTCTTACCTTACTACTTAATAGAGAAAAAATATCAAGCTAGAGAAAATAAATCTAAATTCAAATTAAAAATATTAATATGTGGAATACCTATAAACTGTACAAAGGGATTAAAGAGCGCGCCAACTTGAAAACTGTAAAGTATAGTGCTTAAAATATGCGCTTTGGGCAGGGCAGTCGCGCCTTCACGCTTCACGCTATTAATATTGGACTTTTCGCGGCCCAAACATAACCTGTTTACAGCCCGTTACAGCCCATAGCAGTTCATAGCGTTGACTTTGGGGCACAGTGAAATAATATATTTATTTCTAAGGTTTTTTTCTCTTTTGAATCATTGCCCTAATTATGGGAAAACGTTGCTGCATCAACACTTGTATGAATCATAAAATCGAATCCAAAAATATCTCGAAATTTAAAGTTCCTAAAAACGATCAGTTGTTGTCAATATGGAGTAGTGTCCTTGGGATGATTCTTGACAAAAAATATTACATTTGCGAAAAACATTTTAAAAAAGAAGACATTAAAGAGGAGCATGTTCTAACTGATCCTACTGGAAATATAATTTTTCGGGTAGGTACACCTAGAACAGATTGACAGAAAACTTTTTTGCAGTAATTGTTTGTTCATTTTCCTCAAATTCCTTTGACTCATAAATATAGTTTTGACAACATATTTTATTTGTTGGTATAATAATTACAGAAAAAGTTGGAGAAAAAACAACTAAAACATGGAGCAATCCCATGTTCTTTTAGTAATGAAATTAATCAGAAGTCAGAACCAGAATATGCCATTTCTCCTAAGGGTATGTACAGCATTACACTGTTCTAATAATGAACATTATAGAACTATTACATATGTGAGGAGATTATCAGAATCTATTGCTAATACATTAATAATACCAACAGTTGATTTATTACACGGTAAGGTTCAAGCCAGCTGGCCTGCTCTTTATTTCTGTTCATCTTCTATACATAAATACATTCATATGTATATACATTCATAGTAATACCTATAGATCTAAGTAATTTCATTAATTAAATCATTATCAAATAGGGACTATTTTATTACTCTACTCTGGGCTTTCAATGTAGCAATCATCCGGTATTATCTTTAGCAATTGAGAGAACATCCCCCCCCCAAAGAAAAAAGAANTGTGAAATACAAAGAGAATGATTACAAGAAAATAGAACAAAGTATTATGGTGAATATTACTTTGAAATTGTAAAATTACAATTTTAAAATTTACAAACTCATAAATTTATTTCTTCACTGGTACCATTAAACATACTTAAATTTATTTTAGATTACAATTCAATAACTTTTAAATGTTTGAAAAAACATGAAGTTATCTAATAAACAATTTGGTTGTATTAAAGTATTAGGAACCAAAGGTGCTTTAGCATACATTACGAATGTGATATACAAGTGCTTGGACAATACTAAGCCAATTAGAGCTACTTTCCTTGGTTTAGTTAAGGTTTTCAATACTGTCAATTCTAAAATTTTATTAGATAAATTGTATTGTTATGGAATTGGAGGTAGTGCACTGAAATTATCTAGTTATTTAACAAATGGACAATAAAGAGTTATGGTAAATAATGTATCAAGTGAGTATAAAGAAATGAAAACAGGTGTACCACAAGGTACTGTCTCAGGCCCGCTTCTTTTTGTTCTACATGTCAATGATCTACTGGTTGATATCACTGATAAAGATATTGGATCATATGCTGATGATACATCTGTAATTTCTGAAGGAAAAACAAGGGAAGAAGCTAAAAATAAAATGAATGAATTGCTGGCATAAAATAGATTTATGCCTTGAGGCTAATAAACTTACACTAAATGTTGATAAGACTGCCTATATTAGTTTAGGAAATTGCTGCAATAGTGTACCAACTGATATGAGAATTAAAATTAAAAACAAATTACTGAATAGAGATGAAAGTTGCTAATACTTGGGAATTATGATTGATTACAATTTAAAATGGGACAAACATATTGAATATATAATTAATAAAACTAAATATCTTACTTTTATTTTCTATAAATTATCCAAATTTATGGAAAACTCTTTTGGTAATATACTAAGCTCTTTTTCGAANTTATCCAAATTTATGGAAAACTCTTTTGGTAATATACTATGCTCTTTTTCGAATGATAATGAGTTGTGGAATAATTGCTTGTTCTAAAGCATATTCTAATAATTTAAATAATGCTACAACAGCTTCAGAATAATTATTACAAATTATATTTCAACAAGTTCAAAAAAACTCTTAAAAATAATAAACAAGAACAGTTTCATTTATGAAGGATATCCACTTAATGTGAGCCAATCTTTTGCTTTTAACTCCTTATTATACCAATACACAGATCTATGCTTTGAGTTCAAAAGGTCTACAAGTAATATAAGGAACTAGAGTATTCCAGTGCCAAAAATGAAAACAAAACTGTAATTAGCAAAAGTAGTTATATAACATCTATTAAACTTTTCAATCTACTGAATTAAAAACCATGAACAATATTAAATCAAAAGTATTTAAAAATAAGATTAAAAATTGGGTTAGTCTGAAAGTGTAAAATCACTGTTTCTACAAATTTATTTTCCAATAAATTTCCAATAAAAAAAATCAAATGTTTATTTTATAATATTTCTTGTTGTTTTAAGTTTGGAATAAGATCCATTATTTGCCATTTGTTCTAAATTGATAATTTTTTAAAAGCGCTTAATTAATAATTTTTATATTGTTTGGTATAGCATTTATATTTGCTTTTGTCTGTATTTTGGTTTCTACTTTGTATATTTGTATATTTCTTTTTCTACCTGCCCACGCACAGATAACAAGATTATCTCTGTGGGAGGCAACCTATGGCGTGATGCTGTATATATGACTATTTTATGGTTAATAAATTAAATATATTAAATAAATAAATAATAAATCTAGCAAAATAAGTGCTTTGTAAACATTTATAGTTTAAATCCATAATAATACTTACTATTATTAAATCACAATTAACGAATTACAGCTATTTTATCACAAGAGTTTTCATAGGATTATTAGCTTAATCTTTGCCTGGACCATCCAGCTACTTCTTGATTGATTCTGATCCATTACATGATAATTTTACTTTCACTTTCTGTAACAGAAGGATGTTAGGGAATCAAGTTTCTTTTTAATTAAACAAACTATTCGTCTCAACAAATTAACTTGTGTGGTCTATTCTGTGAGGGCTGTGACAGCAAATATATCAGTGAAACAGGTCAAATGTTACTCAAAACAACGAAGTTCCTCCGGTAGGTCAATCGCTAGCATGCTTGCCTGCCATTGAGTCACTCGGGATTCAATTCCCAGCAGGGCCTGAAAAAATTTGTAACTTTGCACATTAATGTGCCAGTTCACATATAGCTGTGACAATTGAAAACAAGCCGTTCTTCTTCTAACCTCCTCCTACTATTTCGAGTATCACTAACTTACTATCACTAACACCTCCATGTGGGCTAAGTTGTTGGTAAACCCAGCTAATCGATCCACCTACTAACAATAGCCTACCACCCACCTCCTACCTACTATCGCCCCATGTAGAGACGCTTCAATAGCACGCTACATTTCTCATTTACAAATAATACAAAATGAAAAAAATGCCGCTCAGCATAAGTTAGACTGCAACTAAGATTATGCTCACTCCCCTCTTGCTCAACATGCTGTCACAAGTAAACATAATTTTGTATTTGAAGACATGAAGGCTTTGGACAGAGAGAGTGATATGCCCGAGGAAGATTAAAGAAGTGATCGACGTATATACTGAGGATAATATTTGTTTCAGGAAATCAGATAGGGACAATTTGAGCAGTATTTATGCTATTGTTATCAACAAACAGATGGAGAATATTCCTCATAGATGGTTACTGACTATAGGAGTGAAATTCTGTTTCATGTTGGTGAACATATAATTCCAGTATTAATATTATATTCCAATGTATGTTAAGCCACATGAGTAGGATTGTCTATGTATGTATTGTATATCCTAGACCCTATTATTATTGTATTGACATGATTATAAGTTTAAGTTTTTAATTGTACGTTAAATTTCAATTTATTTTTCTATACTAGAATAGGTACATAATTAGAAGATATAATATTTTTTCAATGCACATTTGTTGTTTGAACTGATTGGAGTTTCTCGTCCTAATACTTTAATGCAAATTTATAAGCCTTGTTAAAATATTTATTGTAAATATGAGACAATAAAAAAATTGCATTTCTCTTGCAAAAAACCTTGACTTTTAATATAAATGTTCAAAAATTAGTTAGTCAAGTTTCAAATGAAATTGTAAAAAAGGGTTTGTTAATCTTGATGTCTATCGCTGCTATGTGGGTCATTGAGAGTATAAAAAGTCAAAATTAAATACTTAGTTGTAACATGTGAACATTAAGGAAAACTATATATGCAATGTGTGAATTGCAAAAAAAAACTTTTGCGTGTGTGTATNATCAAAATTGGCAGAAGTTAACAAGCAGCTTGTTTCTGCTTCTTCTCTTCCTTTATTCAGAGAGTATGTCAGTTTGTGTGTGAATTAAAATTTATTTTGGTATTTCTGTGATTTGTAATTAATGTTTTTGAGGTTCCGGGTCTTCTGAACTCTCCCCTTAGAGGTATCCCGGTTATGTAATATCTTCCCCCTTGGCTGAAGTCGCTATGAGATTTTTATGGAGCAAGGGTAACCCTTATCCCAACCCCACAATCCAGACGTAATTTTGTCCAACAAATTTCATAGTGAAAAGGTGTATAATCTTTTTTACATATTCAGAAGAAGAATCCATGGAACTTGGAAGCCTTGAGGAAATCAAATCTATAAAGGAAGAACCACTATCAGAACCAACTCCTGTAAATGATGGTGACGGAAGGGAAATTTTCACTTCCTTTTCCTCTGGAGGAAACAAAATACAATTACCTTTCCGATCATGGAGTTACCATGTTGAGAAAGAACAAAACATAATAGTGTTTCAAGGAAATGCTCAATATAGTGAGAAACGAACTCCCTGGTATAAGAAACAGGTAATTTTAAAACTTCCTGTATTTCCAACCCTGTTATTCATGCTATCTGATTGGTATTCTGAAGCGTAGGAATTATGATATTCTGAAACGTTGGCAGTATAACATAGTTTTATTCATGACATACTCTCAAATAAAAATACCAATCAGTTAGATAATTTTAATGTGCCATGTACGGTTTTGGACTGTCAGTAATAAATGTTTTATATATATTTTCTATCTTCATTGCAGATTGTGCTCCACCCAGATCTCAAAATGGATATATTTCTGTTGCAAAAATTCCATACTTCCCTTACACATTTGAATTCACAAGCTGACATCGAAGCTGCGATTGATAATATTAATAGGATTAATCTTTGTTCTGGAGGTCCGCCCACTATTCAAAATGAAAATGCTCATACAAGATGTGCTTACAAAGACATGACTAATCATTGGAGACATAACCAATGTATATTGCAAGTAGACTCCCCAGGAGAAATTTGCAAATTTTGCATGTCTCTCGAAGATACCTTCCGAAAGCATATAGACCAAAATAACAGAAAATATAGGAAAGACCATGTATACATTATAGGAATATAAAACAAAATTAGAAAGATCCATTCTCTGAGCCAAAATGAAAAATGAGTAATATTTTTCGAGGTTTAAAATTTCAATTTTTATTAAAAAATATTTTTTATTTACCATTGGAGACACACCCAGGACCCCACATCTTGGGGCCGCGAGGCAAACTGTCCCCCCATCTCAGAGGCAGTGTTGGATACTACCACAGGCAATGGAAAGAAAGAAACATGCTGTAGGACAAACATGAGTTGCAGGTGGTGGTTAAAGAATTAAGAAAACACCTAAGCAAAAGACAAAAATCATGAACTACTTATGACGAAGCAAATTAACGAAACTGGAGTACATTTGACCTGTATTTTTGAGAGTAATTAATTTTGGTCATTTTACTGATTAGTTGATAATAATTTTTTTTTTTTTTTATTAAAACATAATAATAAAATGTATGAAAAGGATCCAATATTTCTTTTTTTAATATTTAAGGAGTGTATACTATCAGCAAAATGTAAAATAAATTCAGAGTTATCATGAGTGGATTCTTTTATGTTAACCATTGAGAATTATGCCTAAAGGAACTTTACAACTTACTTCGAGAAAATAAACCACTACGTGCAATAAGCCCAATCAAATAGTATTTAAAGATAGTGCACAAGGTCTTCGGATTTGAGAAAGACTTTTCAGATGCCGTCAGTAAGAACTGACGAATCTACCATAAAGAGCGAGGCAAGTAACATTATTATTGGATGATATGATCCAAAGAAGTGTTGCTCTGAACTCTTCCACATCAACATTTGACAGTCTACAGAACAATGGCAACAAGTGTTCAAGTACTTCTAAGGATATGGCAGACGAAGCGCTTGTTTTGTTCTATTCTCTGGAAGCAAATTTTCAGCCATCAGTTGCCACATTCACAAGGAAGAATCCCACTTGTGGTACTAAACAATGCAAAAATATTTCTGTAAGTGATAACTGAAGTTGAGAAAGCTGGTTGCTATGTAGATGACATAGTTTGTGATGGGTTCATGACCAATCAAAAATGTGGTCAGAGGTAAATATTAGTGGTTCAAAGGAAAATCCTTCCTATTGTTTTCACAGTGGATTCAATGGATGAATGGTCCCTTTGTACTTTACATAGAAGATTTACAAAGTACGCATAGGAAAAAATTGGGAAAATTTACAAGTAAGTTTATATAATAATTGTGTAAATACATTTACAAAATGTTTCATCACTGAAGATGTCCATATACATTTTAGGCTCTAAGAAATCATCAATATACTAAGCTCATGGCAGCAAGAACTGATTGGTGGGAAAACGACAGGAGACCAATTCTTATCAGCCAGAACAATAGGAACCCATATTACGAATTTTCTCGACTATATTTCTCTGTAACCATTTTCCAGAGACTGACGAGAGGTAAATAATCCTAGATGTATCTCCTCTTTTTTACATTTACTTACACTTACACACTTGCACTTTTACTTGTCTCTTCTGTGTTACATTTCATGCCTGTAAAATCATGTAATTGGTTTTGGACCACATCTCAAAATAATTGGACATACCATTGCTCTAGCTAGTTATTGCATTTTAGGTGGTATAAAAATGTGAAACACAAAGACCTCGCTATGGCCAAAAATAGACCTTATACTTAACAAAAAAATTAGGAAAGAAATGAAATATCAAAAAAATGTGAAGTAATTCATTGAAAAAACCGTGCTCATGATATGTATGTTTTGCTTGCAATACCTATAGCCAATTTTAGTTGAGCCGTGTGATTGAGAAACAAGTGTTCATCTTTATAAACTGTGTACATTATTATAATAAGCTCCACTAACCAATGCCAAATGAAAGTACATCTGAAAATTTGTACTTTATTTGTCTAATGAATATTTTTTGTGTTAATACTTTGTTCAATAAATATGTAAAAGATGTTTTTTATGGTCAGAGATTGCATTCATCTTGAATCATTTTGTGGAGTTAACATGTTTGTCTTGTACTAATCTACTTAATTGAATAATATATCTTGTGATATCATTCTTACTACATTTGTTATGGTATGTGGAAAATAAGCTTCAGTACCGTACATTACATCGTTGGGATACTGCCACTACTGAGCATCTTCGTAAAAAATTTATGGATTGATAGTTAAATAAATAAATATACATTAATAAAGTATAACTATAAACAGTGATATAATACTTTCTCAGATGATTGAAAAACTACAATTCCAACTGAAAATATTCAAATTTTCTATTATCAGAAAGTTATTGGAAAACATGATGACTTGTCCCCCAGTGACTGATCAGGAGCTACAGAGAATCCTCGGGAGAGGCCAAGCCACCCCCCCCCCCNACATTACGCAGAACAGAGGGAGTGTGGGAAGGAAACAAAATATTGAGAAATACAGTGGAGGTTTGAATAACGTTATGCCAAGCTCATAGGCAGGGAGACCTTTGTCAGGCGACCTGTAATTTGAGCATTGATGAGTTGTGTGGCCACTCCACTATTGACAATGAGAGTTAAACATTTGAGGCTTGCATTATTGGAAGGTTGGTCTAAGACAGCGCTTGTTCAACATTTTTTATGGCCAACTAGTTAAACATTTTACATACAATTCTTCATGAAACGTTGGGGAAACAACTTTGTGTTATAAATCTATGCTGTCAGAATTAGTATTTGACATGGCATCTCCATTGAGAGAAAATAGAAAATTGTGTTTGGAATATACCCCAGGATACATTACAATACGGAAATATATTTTCTCTCTAAAAATAGATTAATGCAATATTTAGTTTTTAAAGCTTGAAATAGTATAAATTCAAACATAGTATAAATTTGTTGATACAAATGAAAATACTCGTTACAAATAAATAAATGTGATATTAGTTTTTCCATCAGCTAATGTTTTGCCAAATCCCATCTCGTGCTGTTCCAATTAACTGAATGTGTAAAGAAAATGTCCCGTGGGTTAAGATAAGTTGGATAGCACTGGTCAAGGAGAATAAGGTTCTTCCAGCCCCGAGCCTAAGTTGATGGCTTCCTTGGTGATCTTCCTTGCCTACCATTCTTCATATCCACATGAAAGCCAAATGTGCATTTATATTACCTTGTAACTCAATCATATCTGTTTTTTTAAGGAAAATGGTGAAATATAATGAACAATAGGTAAAAATTACAATAGTTTTATGTATTGTTATAAATAACTATTTATTACTATTTTATTACAAAACTTTAGAAATGAAATAAGGGAAAGATCTAGTATTCGTGAGGGTGGATATGCGAGAATATAAAAACCAGTAATTTAGCACTCGAGCAGACGCAGGCAAGACCGGTGGTACAAGGGTCTGTCTAGAGGCACAGAAGAAAAGTGGAGTGGGGGAGACGGCACTCACTGGGGCGCGTGTTTCCGGCGTACTGAGTGGGTCGTGAACACTGCCGGTTGTTGCGTTTCCAAGTACATCGTTAGCAATTTTCGAGGAAAACAACGTAAGAAAGACGGGAGAAGCGATTGACCACACGCTGTCAAAGTCCAGAAGAAACGGGTAGTTGCGATATTTCGTCTTAGAAATTCTGAAGGAGATCTGTCTAGTTTCAAATAGACGAAGAAGTGGATGATAGGTGACGAGGAATCGTAGGAAGTGGGCTGAACTTTGTTCGGGGATGAATGCAGACTTGTGCAGAGACTCTGTCGTCAGAACGCCACTTAATTAAGACGGTGGGCGGTACGTGATGGGTGTACGGTAATTAAATAGTGGGAAGGGGAGCGACTATGCAGAAGTAGTTTAGGGTTCGAAATGAAAGGAGGTGAGAGTGACGTTTGGCAGACACGTCAAACGTAAGTGTTATTGTCAGAGTGCAGGGGGATGAATTTTTCCGTTCATAATGAATAGAACCTTATGAAAAGAAGTGTGTCGCAGATCTGTGGCTCGTCAAGGCGATGACATTTATGGAAAGGTACCAGGGTTCGGAGTGGAAAAGTGTTAGTATGAAGGAGCTTTGTTATTGGCCAAAAGTAAAAATACGTCGTAGAAAGTTAAACCAATCAGAGACATGTGAGAGCATAATTGGCAGTAATTGACTAGAGAGAATCGCCTACGTCAGAGGAGGTGATGCTTGCTCGCCTAATTTTTGGGCAGAGTAGGGATATGATTACTTAGGTGCGAGCAGAGGAGATTTTTGGAGATTATTATTAGAGCATTCTATCAGCATTGAACGCACAGTCATTAAGTCATTGAGCATTCTATGCTTCATTCCGATGTTTCGATTTATCATTCTGTTATTCATTGAGCATTCTGATTGTAATTTTTCTGACTATCGTTCGGAACGTTACGAACATTTTCGATATGAATTCGGTGAGAATATTCCGAGTATCATGCAGTTCGTCGCGAATATTATGAACATCACTTAGAAATTTTAGTGACTTGATCGGATCGGATTAGTTAATACGATCTGCTAAGTGATTGACGAATAATTCGATCTTATGATCAATGGCAAATTGAACTTTACGAGAGTCATTAAGGCATTTACATCTTCACCAAGTTGTGTTTGAGATGGTTCGATTGACTTCCTACATCCAATGCGGGGATCAACCTGGTGGGCGCCACAGCTAAGTTGGGGAAGTCATAGGCTCGGACAGGAGCGAAGATGCGCGAGGTGGTGGAGACATCTACGCCATTCAATGGGCATTCCATGACGGTTTCGTGCTGGTGATTGCCATCCTACTAAAGGTAATTACACAGAGGACCATGTTCGGTACCTGGCTTGCTCTACCAAATATCAAAAAAACTTCATCAAGTGTGAGTGGTTGTAGGCCAAAGACTTTTGTGACATGTGTATCTTTATCACTGTTATATTGTAATAAAAGATAACAGATTAAAACAATAGACAGTGTTTACAATAGCCTAATGAACTTTCGTGAAAAGATCACTAACTTAAATATCTGCTAAAAGTTTTATTATAATCATAACCTACATTTTTCAAACTTAACTTTACCATGTAATATTGTTATGTTGGGCATATTTAATATTATGAACGATTGAATAAAATATGATGTGTTTTTTAGGAACATCCAGTAACCCTGCGATATTGTTTTAATCTGATCAATATGTCACATATTGGTGAGGTGAGTGNATTGTTTTAATCTGATCAATATGTCACATATTGGTGAGGTGAGTGATGACTGGTGGAGAATCCATAATTATTTTCTGCTGTTTCTATTTCATTCTAAAGTTTATTTTTATTTTAAATAAAACCGTTGAACATAAAAAATATTTTTTACCTTTTAACTTATTATGCTAAATTATTATATATCACTACTATATAATTTAAAAAATATAATTTAAAAGAACGAATGAAACACGTAACGTGAATTGACATCCGATGATGTTACTTGCAGGCGTTCTGGAGTTTTTCAATAATTGTTTTGCCTGTTGAAATCCTGGTACATTCGTCACATACAAGTAAAATAAATCCTATTACTTGTAAGTACGAAATATAATGTAAAATTAGTAGTTTTATCATTTAAAACTGGTGTCAATAACACAAATACTCATTGTAAACTGTATTTCCCACCTCACATCATTTAGTTATTAGCACTGCCACGCACCGTAGTCTCCGGTCATGTTCGTTCTTCGCGCCATTTTGAAAGCCAGTTTTGGCTGACAAATGATTGGTCGATACTTTTCCGCCTAAACTCAGATGCGCAGAACGACACCTTAAGTTAATTCCACCATGCACTCACTCTCCGAATTCAAAGACTTTTAGCTGCAGTTGGTCGACGTACTGACGCAACATACTCTTGCTCTGCCTGCCGAGCACTGGAGTGAGGGTACAGGGGTGAAAGAGGAGAAATAAACGCAGTTTTGAAAACATTAGTCTTCTCGGATTTGTGAGAGCGAAAGGTCTCCTAATCAGAGGCATGCCTTCCTGGCTTTTTCCCAACGGCCATCGAAGTGCGCCGAACGGTAGAGTACGCTGAAGGGATGGTGACGCAGTTTTCGTGAAAGAGCGACCATGCCACCCCATTTGCAGACCAAGTAGTAGGTTGCAAGCTGGCTTGTAGCAGTCGGGTCAGAGTGGGAGTTATGTAGCGCGGGTTAGTCGGACCACCGGGAAAAGTGGCTGACATCTGTTGGCGAGAGACTGAACTAATATTACAGAGACTAGCTGGTCTTAAATATTCTCCAAGTGTCATATGAAGTTCTAATGTTGCTGCAACTGAAGAACTGAGCACATGGGCAGCATATTTCACCATTTTTTGTTTCCTTTTGTATTTATATGTTCGGTAGGTAATTTTGGTAAATTCCGGTAAAATAGAGTTTTACCCAAGTCAAACACCTGAACAATGTGATCCCATTTTGCGAGTCCTCTGTCTCTGTTCTCACCTATATAAATGCTACACTCCACATTATAATTGAAAAGTGCATTTCTGGTACATTTCAAGAGGTGAGGAACATCAAACAGAGTCACAACCTTCCTACCTTCAATGTAAAAAAGGGATGGTCTGGAGAAAAACCTAAATGATGAAGTGCTGCCCTATTATTGGATCCCATATTACACACTGTAGCCAGAACTCTAGTCCGCTTCCCGACAATGTAGGAGCACTTTTTTCAAGACCAACACAAGATCTGATGATGGCATTCCATGGCACGTGAAATAGAACGCTATGGGCTGCTTTCATTGCTTGGCCAAACCCCGCAGCATGAACACCAAGGCAAACTTTGCATTGCGCTCAGTTCTCCCTAGATGTCCATGATCCTCCAAACCTTCAATGACATCCAACACCGGATTGAACCGCAGGTTTTCTTTGATCGATACTTCATCAAACATAAGAAAACACTGTCGGTCCTTCTCTGGCATTGCCTTCATTGAAAGCACAAGAGCGGAAAAAATTCCGTCATCGCTCCCTGTATGAAGAGTAGCTCCTTGGAGCTATTTACGCAAGGTTCTAGGAGTTGGAAGATAAAGTAATTTACATAACACGATATAATTTAGGACCTCTCTTGTACAGAGCCAGACAGGAAAGTTTGTCATCGAAGGACCATCCCTTGGGATTCTTCCCAGTATAGAGTATCACAGACCTAAGCAAAAAGCCAGCAGTACTTGTCATCAATTTCTCATACAATTGAGGTAAAGAACTTTGAAGATGTTGCTTTAGCAATCGCTCATTTGTCATACTTCTTCAACTTCCTCAAAATATTCTCTTTCCGCTTCCCACATTGATACAAGTACCTCTTGCGAGGTGTCAACTCATTGAGACGAGTGGCATCAATGTCAGATAGCTTCAGAGAACAATTCCCAGTTGTATCACGTGATTTCAAGTTAGTACTTGAATCACTTGATTCATATGGTTGAGATGAAAAACAATACTGCTCCCAAGATTCCAAAGGAATTAATGAATCAGATGCATTGGAAAATGAAGTAGGTTTGGACGGAAATAAGAGCTGTTTCTTACAGGGATTAACAGCAGATGACGAAGAGGGGGAAGACAAATGGGAGACAGAGGCAACAGAAGGCAAAGAATAGGGTGTAGAAGACAATAGATGATGACTGAGAGAAAGAAACCATTGAAGGGCAGTAAGGTTTGACACTAGGCACAGCAGTGGGTTTCAACCGTCCAGAAAAAAATACATTAAAATGTTTCAACATTCTTTAGATGAATTAAATAATAACTAATAAAACACATTTACATATAAAACACGTGTGTAAAAAAATTATAATAAATGTGGACAACACCAACAAAATAGTCATACAAGATTATTAATCAAGGATACAGCTTGTTAAAAATTTGACATGTCAAAAATAATATTACCAGATAATATGTTACAGTAATATAATAAATTGTCATCTCACATATCCAAGAAATGTTGCAGTATTCCAAAACATATAGCACATGATGGATGATGATAAATAATAATCTAGGTCAACTTAAGATGTTTAATTATAGATTCTGAATCTATCATAATGATTATCATAAAACATTACAATTACTTGTACTTGAATAATTAAATGGAATACCTTTGAAGTCATCCGCAGTAAAATGTTTGGAACAAATGCGGCTAGCCCTTGAGGGCACAATGCCATCGGCAAATCTGATCCACTCTTCAAGTCTGCAGTTTACGATTATCAGAAACAAAGTAGATCTTACGCATCTTCATCTTTTTTACAAAAAAGTACTTAAAGAAAAATTCAGGATGCATTACCAAACAAGAAACCACATTTTCGTAACTCCACAAAGAGAATAAATGCTTATCAATAATTTTCTAATAATTCTGTAGTAAGTAAGGTTTGCCGTCTTTCATTCTTGGAAAAACAGAAGAAATATTCCCCACAGCCACTTGAACTAAAGCATTGTTTAACACAACATACATGCTTCCTCGACATTTTCACGTCGCCGTTGCTTTGCCGCCAGTGTCATGGTATACGCGCATGCGGTAGTATACATACTTTGTTTTATTGTAGTGCTAGTCCGTGCATGTCGAATCCCCAGGAAATCCCGCACCCGCACGAGTCGAGTTAGAGTAGAGCGCGCAGTCGTAGTCATTGGCAGAGCAATCTACTGGGAGGGCTACATATTACTTGAAAACAAGCTTCCAAGTCAGTGGGAGTGACGGTTGGAACACATGGGTATCACGTTGTGGCTTGAACTAACTACTCGAGCCTGACTCGAGCCAGTCTCGAGCTCTGTGTGTTAATCAGTCTGCGCAACTGTTCGATTCAATTGTTTGGAATTCCTGCTTCTGAGTTTTGCAGTTTTGTAGTCTGCTACAGAATGGCACCGCGTATTCGATTTAAAGTATGCGATGTACTACATTGCAGAAATACATCTGAAACCGGTGTTTCGCTATTTCAATTTCCTGTTGATCAGGAACGGTAAGTTATGTTTCAAATGCTTCTGTAATTGTAATGGACTTGTGTACAATGTCGTTTTGCTTTACAAATCATATTTATCAATGGATAATAGTTCTATTCTAAGAGGTTGTTACAAACAAAATTCCTGTTATCGAATTTTCCGAGGAATTTTTGCCATTGAATACTTTTTTGAATCCGCCTCTGCCTTAGGGCCCTTGATCGGAATTGATGGGATGGTCCCTTGCTTGCTTCCGGAGAGTAAATTCGTTTATTGTCCTCCACGTGGTTATACGCAGTTTGTACTGTTTTTGACTAAATTTATTATCACCATCTTTTTTCTTTCGTAAAATTGATTATACGAGTAAATGTTTTAGTGTTCCTTTTAAACGATATGTATGAGCATGTTTTGTGATCATGAGAATTATTTCTGCATATTAATATTTTTCTTCCTTTTCTATCAAATATTCCTTCATTGTTGCAGCTAGTGGGGACTTGATGGGAGTATTAAATGTTTTACCTTATGCTGATTTAATTTTGTTAGTCTTTAAATAGTTTTGTTTTTTCCTGTAGGTGCAAATTGTGGAATACCAGTGTGCTGTGGAAGGATTCTACAAGAAAAATGAAATACGCTTGTAGCAGTCATTTCTCAATTGAATCTTTCTCAGATACGTTCAGAAGGAGGTTGCATAGACATGCTGTTCCAACAATACAGTATAGCTCTAATCATAATGTGGATATGTTGGAAATGGACGTTTCTGTGAGGTAAATTTCTTATGCAAATCATATTTCCATTTCAGTTACTTAATTGAATTTTTTTATAATAAACATAATTTAACGATAATACAGTATGACCATTGTTCTTTAGAGAAATGGGTTCTTTAGGAATCTGTTCTTTAGGTATTAAATAATTGTATATCTCGGTTATTGTAGGTCTGTTTCACATGAAAATACTCTATATGCTGATACCAATGTACCCGAAATGACATTAACCCCTGAAGTGCAGCGTTCACCTCCACCCGGATGTGAAACTCAAGGTTTGTGTTTCAATAGCACACCAAAAACCAAAAGAATAAATTCTCTGAAAATGACTGTATGTAGACTTAAGAAGAATATAAGTTGTAATCATTGGAAACTACAAACTTGACGTAACAAATTATTGCAGCAGCTGAAGAAAATATTACTACCTAGTATTTATACTATTGTTGCAAGTCGGGTGACAAATTCTCATTTGAAACCAAAGGGGCGGAGGTGGAGTGTGGCTGATAAGACATTTGCCTTAACTATTTATTTACGCAGTCCTGCTGCATATCTGGTTCTCTTGAGATTTCTGTCTTTACCTGCTGTATTCATATTAAGGAGGGTAATTGCAGGTGTCTTTGAAAATCCAGGCTTCTGTAATATGTTGTTCGGGGCTTTGCAAAAAAAGGTTCCCACCTTGGATGCTGAGCAGCGTCAATGTGTTTTGTTTCGATTAAATTTCTATCAGGCCATCTTTGCGCGATCATAGCATGAAAGATAAAATTGTGGGATTTGCTACAAAATGATGCAAGTGAGAATAATGTTGCTACACATGCTCTTGATTTATGATATTCTATAATCTGGTTCTAACTGATCCTACTGGAAAGATAATTTTTCGTGTAGGTACACCTAGAACAGTTTGACGGAAAACTATTTTGCAGCAAATGTTTAGAATTCATTGTTCATTTTCCTCAAATTCCTGAGGCTGATAAATATAGTTTTGACAACACATTTTATTTATTGATATAATAATTATAAAAAATGTTTGAGAAAAACAACTAAAACATGGAGCAATCCCATGTTCTTTTAGTAATGAAATTAATCAGAAGTCAGAACCAGAATATGCCATTTCTCCAAAGGGTATGTACAGCATTACATAGATAATAAGGTTCTAATATTGAACCTTACAGATCTATTACATATGTGAGAAGATTATCAGAAGCTATTGCTCATGCGTTAATAATATTAACAGTTCATTTATTACGTGGTAATGTGCAAGCCATCTGGCCTGCTCTTTTTTTCCCGACTATCATCTATACACAAATACATTCATAATAATACCTATATATCTAAGTACTTTCATTAATTAAATCATTATCATATAAGGAGTATATTATTTTTCTACTCTGGGATATCAATCTAGCAATCGTCCGGTATTACCTTCAGCAATTGAGAGAGACCCCCCCCCCCAAAAAAAAAAAAAAAAAAAAAAAAAAAAAAAAAAAAAAAAAAAAAAAAAAAANAGACTTCACATGTAATAAGGAATAATTATGTGAAATACAAAGAGAATGATTACAAGAAAATAGAACAAAGTATTATGGTGAATATTACTTTGAAATTGTAAAATTACAATTTTAAAATTTACAAACTCATAAATTTATTTCTTCACTGGTACCATTAAACATACTTAAATTTATTTTAGATTACAATTCAATAACTTTTAAATGTTTGAAAAAACATGAAGTTATCTAATAAACAATTTGGTTGTATTAAAGTATTAGGAACCAAAGGTGCTTTAGCATACATTACGAATGTGATATACAAGTGCTTGGACAATACTAAGCCAATTAGAGCTACTTTCCTTGGTTTAGTTAAGGTTTTCAATACTGTCAATTCTAAAATTTTATTAGATAAATTGTATTGTTATGGAATTGGAGGTAGTGCACTGAAATTATCTAGTTATTTAACAAATGGACAATAAAGAGTTATGGTAAATAATGTATCAAGTGAGTATAAAGAAATGAAAACAGGTGTACCACAAGGTACTGTCTCAGGCCCGCTTCTTTTTGTTCTACATGTCAATGATCTACTGGTTGATATCACTGATAAAGATATTGGATCATATGCTGATGATACATCTGTAATTTCTGAAGGAAAAACAAGGGAAGAAGCTAAAAATAAAATGAATGAATTGCTGGCATAAAATAGATTTATGCCTTGAGGCTAATAAACTTACACTAAATGTTGATAAGACTGCCTATATTAGTTTAGGAAATTGCTGCAATAGTGTACCAACTGATATGAGAATTAAAATTAAAAACAAATTACTGAATAGAGATGAAAGTTGCTAATACTTGGGAATTATGATTGATTACAATTTAAAATGGGACAAACATATTGAATATATAATTAATAAAACTAAATATCTTACTTTTATTTTCTATAAATTATCCAAATTTATGGAAAACTCTTTTGGTAATATACTAAGCTCTTTTTCGAAGAATTATGAGTTGTGGAATAATTGCTTGTTCTAAAGCGTATTCTAATAATTTAAATAATGCTACAACAGCTTCAGAATAATTATTACAAATTATATTTCAACAAGTTCAAAAAAACTCTTAAAAATAATAAACAAGAACAGTTTCATTTATGAAGGATATCCACTTAATGTGAGCCAATCTTTTGCTTTTAACTCCTTATTATACCAATACACAGATCTATGCTTTGAGTTCAAAAGGTCTACAAGTAATATAAGGAACTAGAGTATTCCAGTGCCAAAAATGAAAACAAAACTCTAATTAGCAAAAGTAGTTATATAGTGTCTATTAAACTTTTCAATCTACTGAATTAAAAACACAGTACTTTTGAAATGAACAGAAGAACGTCAAGACTCAGACCCAGCAAACTAAAGAATAATGAACAGCAAGATTCATGATTTGATCGTATTGATCATTTGGTAATTTGCCAAGGAAAACAGTCACGATCCAGGAAGTGCCATCAAAAGTGCACAACCCGTTGCAAAAATGCAATGTTGGGTTGCACACAAAATTCTTTGTTTTGTGCCAAACAAACTTCTAAAATATAAAATAAAAACAAATTTTATCAACAAGTTTTATTTGTGCTAAATAAATTTTCTTGCAGTTCTCAATATTTTTCTTCAATATGTAACATGTGCATGTCTATTATCCTACCATCCTATGTGTAGAACGGCCTTTTTTATCTGAAGTAAGAAGAGGAAACTTTCAAAATTAATATATACGTCATAACGAAGGACTAATTAGTATAAAAACAAATAAATATTGTTAAATTTACAAAAAATAATTTCAGGATGCTCTGGGTTAATGGGAGCCAATCTTTTGCTTTTAACTCCCTATTATACCAATACACTGAACTATGCTTAGAGTTCAAAAGGTCTACAAGTAATACAAGGAACTAGAGTATTCCATTACCAAAAATTTTTAAAAAAACTAATGAATAAAAGTAGATATATAGCATCTATATAACTTTCAAGTCAGTTACCTATTGAATTAAAAACCATGAACGATATTATATCAAAAGTATTTAAAAATAAAATTAAAAATTGGGTTGGTCTGAAAGTGTAAAATCACTATAAATTTTGACTTCTATAAATTTCAAAGAAAAATATTCAAATGTATATTTTGTAATATTTCTTGCTTTTTTAAGTTGGGAATAAGATCCATTATTTGCCATTTGTTCTAATTTGATAATTTTTATATTGTTTCACATACCATTTGTTTTAGTCTGTATTTTGTTTTTTACTTTGTATATTTCATTTTGTAAATCTCCCCACACATATAAGATAATCTGTGTGTGGTGACATGATTATAAGTTTAAGTTTTTTACTGTACGTTAAATTTCAATTTCTTTTTCTATACTAGAATAGGAACATAGTTAGACGATATAATATTCTTTCAATGCTCATTTGTTGTTTGAACTGATTGGTGTTTCTCGTCCTAATACTTTAATGCAAATTTATAAGTCTTGTTAAAATATTTATTGTAAAAATGTGGTATTTCTCTTGCCAAAAACAAAAAATTAGTTATTAAAAATTTTACTTGAAACTTGACTAAAGTTTTGTTAATCTTGATGTCTATCGCCTGCTGTGTGGGTCATTGACAGTATAAAAAGTCAAAATTAAATACTTAGTTGTAACATGTGAACATTAAGGAAAACTATATATGCAATGTGTGAATTGCAAAAAAAAACTTTTGCGTGTGTGTATGGGTGGGGGGGGGGGGAGAAGTTGGGCACCCAAACCCCAAATTTGGGCCGTGACTGCCTTCATCAAAATTGGCAGAAGTTAACAAGCAGCTTGTTTCTGCTTCTTCTCTTCCTTTATTCAGAGAGTATGTCAGTTTGTGTGTGAATTAAAATTTATTTTGGTATTTCTGTGATTTGTAATTAATGTTTTTGAGGTTCCGGGTCTTCTGAACTCTCCCCTTAGAGGTATCCCGGTTATGTAATATCTTCCCCCTTGGCTGAAGTCGCTATGAGATTTTTATGGAGCAAGGGTAACCCTTATCCCAACCCCACAATCCAGACGTAATTTTGTCCAACAAATTTCATAGTGAAAAGGTGTATAATCTTTTTTACATATTCAGAAGAAGAATCCATGGAACTTGGAAGCCTTGAGGAAATCAAATCTATAAAGGAAGAACCACTATCAGAACCAACTCCTGTAAATGATGGTGACGGAAGGGAAATTTTCACTTCCTTTTCCTCTGGAGGAAACAAAATACAATTACCTTTCCGATCATGGAGTTACCATGTTGAGAAAGAACAAAACATAATAGTGTTTCAAGGAAATGCTCAATATAGTGAGAAACGAACTCCCTGGTATAAGAAACAGGTAATTTTAAAACTTCCTGTATTTCCAACCCTGTTATTCATGCTATCTGATTGGTATTCTGAAGCGTAGGAATTATGATATTCTGAAACGTTGGCAGTATAACATAGTTTTATTCATGACATACTCTCAAATAAAAATACCAATCAGTTAGATAATTTTAATGTGCCATGTACGGTTTTGGACTGTCAGTAATAAATGTTTTATATATATTTTCTATCTTCATTGCAGATTGTGCTCCACCCAGATCTCAAAATGGATATATTTCTGTTGCAAAAATTCCATACTTCCCTTACACATTTGAATTCACAAGCTGACATCGAAGCTGCGATTGATAATATTAATAGGATTAATCTTTGTTCTGGAGGTCCGCCCACTATTCAAAATGAAAATGCTCATACAAGATGTGCTTACAAAGACATGACTAATCATTGGAGACATAACCAATGTATATTGCAAGTAGACTCCCCAGGAGAAATTTGCAAATTTTGCATGTCTCTCGAAGATACCTTCCGAAAGCATTTGGACCAAAATGAAAGAGAATTTAGCAAAGACCATGATTACATTATTGGAATATAACATAATATTGGAAAATCCTTTCTCTGAGCCGAAAATGAAATATTTCAATTTTTATTGAAAAAAAAATGTTTATTTAACATTGGAGATGCACCCCAGGACCCCACATTTTGGGGTCGCATAGCAAACTCCACCCTTATCTCGGAGGCAGTGTTGGATACTAGCACAGCAATGGAAAGAAAGAAACATGCTGTAGGACAAACATGAGTTGCAGGTGGTGGTGTTGTGAAGCGCACGTATGCACTTTCTATCGAGGACAGGTTACACGTCACAGGCAGTACGAGTTATGTAGGGCAGCGTGACGCGGCTATGAATGTATATAAATATCTCACGAGGGGGAGACTCGTTCTCAATTACTCTCACTGTGGTCATTATGTAGTGCTCTCATTTGTCGTCTCCTTCGTCGCACTGCGACCTCTCACCACGCTCACATTGGCTCATTTTTGGCCTATCCATCTCGCGACCAGCTCGCCACTTGCTACGTGCACGTCGGTTCGACTGCCGACGAGGCCACGTCCGAGGGTGCGACCCCATCACCTGTTTACGATGGAACCCGATACTGCCTGTGGCCACGTCCTTGCTTACTAGTGAGTATTAAAACGCTTACACATGCATGCCATTTCTCTGTCGAAACTGACAACCCTTCATTCTCTAACACTCCTACTTCACCCTCTCTCTTTTCCTTCCCCTCCAACCAAATATAAAAATCCTTAGAATAATTAGAAGTAGAAAATAGATTTTGGCCCCGGATAAAATTAGAAATTTTACACATCCACAGTATTCTAAAAAACAACAACATTTCCCTATTAAATGAACAAATCCCTGAATTTCATTCCCCTCTCATGAAACTAGCCTTCAAATTCCTTCCCTCTCACCCCCAACTCTTCAGGACACTGCACCCNTCCAACAGTTAAAACCCTTGGAAATTCTATCCGTCTTCTGCTGCCAGTTCCTGGAAAACTCCGACAGCCCCTTTCCCCCCGCCCACCCCGCAACTCCCCTTCACTTACCATATAATGACCTCCGTTCGGCGTACTCTGCGCATTCGCCAAAAATATTCCTCAATACCCAGGTACATAATTTTGTCGGTTTGCTCACTCTGTATTTGTTTTCTTTTATTCATTATTAATTGTTCTTTCCTTTCTTTATTTCAACAACAACCAAAAATACACTTCTTTCGATACTGTTTCACCCAATTATTATATACTTTCATATTATGTATCTATTTTTAT
>NNCF01127197.1:281209-307888 GCA_002313205.1 Laupala kohalensis
CCCCCCCCCTCCTGTAGCGGCTCTTGCAACTCTTGGACATTTGCAAAGAAAAACAAAATGCGCATCAACCCCACTTTGCCTGTAAGGAACAGTTCCATGTAGATGGATCTCATGATTTCATCCTGTACTGTCATCAATAGCCTTGGAGGGTATCGAGAAGCACACTAGCACACTCTCAATACCCATCTATTTCAATAGAGATTAGCGTTTTGTTGAAAGATACACAGAAACACAGACGTAAAGAATTTCTTTTTATGCATCTCTATATAATTATGTGAGCTAAATATTATTACACATTTTCGTCTTTGTTCACTATTATTTTTTTAGCAAATCTAAAACTTGTTAAATCATTCATCCATATCTGCATATTCAATTTTTACTGTTTTATTACAATTTTGAATTTTTAGTGCTTAATAAAGTGTGTGTATGTATCAAATCCCCCCTCCCGTGCATTAATTAATCATTTATTGAATATTTTCTTTTATTGCAGCAACTTTTTGGGATCATAAGGCAGGACCATCTTATTATTTTTTGATTTAATGTGTGTATCAATGAGTGAGTTGGCGCACAATTAATATTAATGTAAACATTTTCAATAAAAATATAATACCAGCCTCTGGAAGAAATTATTTAATTTACACCTGAGACCTTTAGCAATATCCTTCTCCATCCCTGTGAGTGGCAGTTTTTTCAGTTTTTTCTTTGACTATGACTGTACTCTTGTGTTTCATCTTTTTCGAATACTTGCCGGGGAAATTACTCTCCTTTTATCTTACATTTGCAAACGCTCGACTTTTTTCATCATTCCACTTGAAGAGAGTCCTTTCTTCGGTTTCGCTTTTAAGCTGGTATTGTACATTACGCAGAACAGAGGGAGTGTGGGAAGGAAACAAAATATTGAGAAATACAGTGGAGGTTTGAATAACGTTATGCCAAGCTCATAGGCAGGGAGACCTTTGTCAGGCGACCTGTAATTTGAGCATTGATGAGTTGTGTGGCCACTCCACTATTGACAATGAGAGTTAAACATTTGAGGCTTGCATTATTGGAAGGTTGGTCTAAGACAGCGCTTGTTCAACATTTTTTATGGCCAACTAGTTAAACATTTTACATACAATTCTTCATGAAACGTTGGGGAAACAACTTTGTGTTATAAATCTATGCTGTCAGAATTAGTATTTGACATGGCATCTCCATTGAGAGAAAATAGAAAATTGTGTTTGGAATATACCCCAGGATACATTACAATACGGAAATATATTTTCTCTCTAAAAATAGATTAATGCAATATTTAGTTTTTAAAGCTTGAAATAGTATAAATTCAAACATAGTATAAATTTGTTGATACAAATGAAAATACTCGTTACAAATAAATAAATGTGATATTAGTTTTTCCATCAGCTAATGTTTTGCCAAATCCCATCTCGTGCTGTTCCAATTAACTGAATGTGTAAAGAAAATGTCCCGTGGGTTAAGATAAGTTGGATAGCACTGGTCAAGGAGAATAAGGTTCTTCCAGCCCCGAGCCTAAGTTGATGGCTTCCTTGGTGATCTTCCTTGCCTACCATTCTTCATATCCACATGAAAGCCAAATGTGCATTTATATTACCTTGTAACTCAATCATATCTNTGGTTTTTTAAATAAATGTGGTGAAATATAATATGAGCAATAAGTATAAAATTATAATAGTTTTATGTATATATACAATAATTGAAGTTTTATTATAATTATAACCTATATTTTTCAAACTTAAGCTGACCATGTAATATTTCTATATTGGGGTTTATTTAATATTATGAACGATAGAATAAAATACGATTCGTTTTTTTAGGAATATCCAGTAACCCTGCGATTTTGTTTTAATCTGGTCAATATGTCACATATTGGTGAGGTGAGTGATGACTGGTGGGGAAGCCATAATTATTTTCTGCTGTTTCTTTTTCATTCTAAAGTTTATTTTAATTTTAAATAAAACCGTTGAACATAAAAATTCTTTTTTACCTTTTAACTTATTATGCTCAATTATTATATAACACTATTTTATAATTATAAAAATATAATTTAAAAGAATGAATGAAACATGTAACGTGATTTGACATCCAATGATGTTATATGCAGGCACTCTTTTGCCTGTTGAAATCCTGGTAAATTCGTGATTGGTGAAAGTATACATCAGGGGATTTTGTGATATCTGCCAAGGTAAGTAGAGGTTAAGTGCCCCGCCCCCCCTCCTTCAATTGATTGTCCTTTTAGCACTCTGTCCATTTGTATTTATATAAGAAGACATTGGAATGTAAGCCTTCAGATAAGTTCATGTCTGCGTCACAATATTGTGAAGTTCTTTCATCTCTCTTGAATTTAATGTTGTGTGAAAACTGGCAAATTCTTCAAAAAGATACTGCAGAAGTAGAATGGTGAGTTTTGAATGCATTATTGATTTATTTATTTAATATGTGTTAAGGTGAGCTCTTCCACCTAACCGTGACTTGGGCAAGAGAATTGGGAAGGAGAGAGGCTTTCGTTAATTTAATTTTAGTGAATTAATGTATTAACTATTTTTATGGAACAAATAATTCTGTTGAATTTTCATTGATAAAAAAAGTAAAATAAGGTTTAACCAATACCAATGTTTATTTGTGCCATTGTTTTCCTTATGTTTTTGTGAAAATTCAAAAAGTTTGATAAATCCACATTTTTTAATTCTTTATACCTTAGAAACTATAAATCTGATAAAAAATGGTAGCTACAAAAATGTTGGAAATTAAATTATATATTTTTTCAATAATAACTATTTTGGTCGTAACTGGTACTGGAAACGAAATAATTCCGAAAAAAGTAAAACTCCGCCTTTATCAAAGATGGCGCGAGCGACAAAGATTGGAGGTCGAAAACTCAGCATTATGTCTAGTACTACCATCTCAGGACCAAATATAAACTCTCCGGAGAATTTTGCAACGTCGGCCTACATAAAAATCCCGGGGTTCTTTGACTAAATGGAGATTTACGTCACACACACACAAAAAAACTCGTAACGACGGGTCGGGTCTATGCCCCGGGGTGTAACGTCACCCAAAGTAACCCTAATTGGAACACAAAAGCACGTTGCCAAAGTTATGCGGAAGACTAGGCGCAGTGTACACCGACGAAACGCCTTTTGCGTTACCCATAGACATAAATATAAAATAGACCGAGTGCTCTCATGTACCGGTTGTCCCAAGGGGAAAACGAAGGAAGGTGTGTCTGTCTTTCTCGCACATCGATTTGGGTAGGGAGACTGACTACTGAAAAACGCTCCTCCTTCTATCCACCTCCTACTGCTCCTAGTATAACTTACTCTTACTATGTCTACTCCTACTAACCTCTCCACGTGGGACAAGTTGTTGGGAAGCGGCCCATCATCTTACAATAGTCTACCGTCCTCCTCCTATCGCTCCATGTAGAGAAGCTTCAATAGCATGCCACATTTTCCATTTAAAAATACTACAATAATAAATTTGGGCAGGGGAACTCGATTGACTGCTGACTATTGCGCATAACCCATTGCACTCCTCCCCTCCTCCAAAGTGGATGTGCGAGAGAGAGGGCGAAATCTCACTATCTTCTGCCATATTATCACGGACAACCTACAGCAAACACCGCTGAGTCTATTTTATATTGAAGTCTATAGTTCGTACGGCTGTTCTCACCTATGAATCTCCGTTGCATGAAATCCCATTCCTTATAATATAATTTTCTCTTTTTTACTCAATAAAAGATGAAACTAATGCCAAAATATCTCCACAAAGTATGAAGTACTGGTTTAGTTAAAGCAAATTGCCCTCTAATGTCTTTCACAGATATTTCTCCAGTGCTTCATCTGGAATTGTTTGCATGTTTCCAAACATAAGTTTTAGCTGCATAAAGTCAGTGGCAGATCTAGACCGTAATCAAGCGGAGAGGGGGTAGGTTAACAGAAGAGGGATGTGGGGAGCATGAAATAGTCATTTCTGTTTGAAAATTATGGTTTTACAACATACATTATACAGTAAAGTCCCGCAAACTCGGCACCCGATAACCCGGCAGTCCGGATTTCTAGGCGGCCCCGTGAAAATAATAAATTCCTTTAAACGGAAAGAATTTTCGTGTAATGTCCGCAGGTGTTGTTTACGACCGCTCTGGGATTCCCTGAGTCAGTGTCGCGGTCAATGCACTTAGTGGCCCCGCCCAACCTTCCACTCCAAAAGTAAATCACGTATTTTCTCCATCAAGTTAAATTTATGTATTTCAATGTTATGGCATTGTAAATGTAGTATATATGAGAAATAAAAGAAAAACTGTACTTATTGTGTCTTAGTTTTTATTTTTGACCCTTATTCCCGATAACCCGGCGTTTCACAAACTCGGCACCCTTCCGGTCCACATTACGCCGAGTTTACGGGACTTTACTGTATTCATAAAATCTGATGAGTTGGTGTTTTTTATTTAAATATAATATTTATATTTTTAATCAAATATATCAACTCATCAAATATATATAATTAACAATTTATTAAATAGTGGCCAAATTTATTCTTTTTTAATGGCAAATACATGTTAACGGATAAGGATTTCGTGACCAAATCAGAATTTTATAACAATATATTTATCAAATAATTCATGAAAAATATATTTAATTTAGGTATAATTAATAAACAGCAAATAAATAAAAGTTATAAAATAAAATCCCAATCGAGAGTTTTGTTTAGGATATTTTCTTTAAAACGTCTGTCTTGACTAGACGTCTGTTTTTTAATTCGACCACCAATAAGGAAAGGCTCCACTAGCGAGACACCTAACAAACAGCCTACAACGTATCTAGAGACTGCACAACGTATGGAAGGAAACACGCATCCCGTAAATAAATAGAAATCTCCATATCGCCTATTGATGACATGCAAGCGCGGATACAAGGCAAGGGGGTTACGACCGCCCCCCTAAAATCCCATACAGAATTAGTTTCTAGTCGCGGAAAGGCGTTTATGATTTTCAAAGACGTCGACGCATTTGAACGATTTTTAATTAGTAATTAGTACTGCAATATATTTGTAGAACGATTTAGCAACGCACAACGTGCCATGCCCAGTTAGACAAAGTTGTAGTGGCGACGATGGTGGTGCCATTATGGTCGTGAGAGTGGGTGTCGATGTGAATGACAGATGATACGCTCGTGGGGAAGAAAGTCGTCTTCGGAGGTCCACGAGTTATGAATGGCAGTTTTGTTTTAGCGGATCGGAGCTCGGCAACGCTTGTCGATACTGCAGCATTTGTTATTGAACGAGGGTTCTCATAAGCTGACTGCAGCCATTATGAGTAGAGATAAATAAAAATCTTCCACATAAATAATGTTAATTTGAGAGCACTCCCTCACTATTTGATAAGTATTTTCTATTAACATTGGTAGTAAATTGTTGAATCTCACCAGCCCGTGGTGGAAGAATGAACAACCACTGGACAGTAGAGACCTACATGTAAGAAATTATATTAAGATTACTTTCGAGATTATTCTAAAATGTTTGTGCGGCAGGGGGAAGTATAGATGCAAAACTTTTATTGTGATTAAAGATGCAAAAATTTTATTTACCTTCTTGAGGTACAGAAACATTTAATTTTTTAAGATGAAGAACAAAATTACTGGAGAAAAATGGCGCTAAAGCTGCGGTTATTGAAAAATTAAGTACAAGTGCTGTATACAAGGACTGTATGACTGGGACTGTGGAAATATGGCTAATACTTTCTCTTTATACACAATGTCGAGTTACGAAGGCACACGTTCGCGTAGTAGATTTTATACTTCCGTCCGCATTGTTACGTTCGCGTCCTGTCCAGTGATTGTTCTTTCAATCGCCACGGGCAGGTGGTATTCAAGAATGTTAATAAATAATGCTGATCAAATAGTGAGGTAGGGATGATTTCTTGGACGTACTATGCCCAAGACTATATCCTTTTGTTATGACTCCCCCTAAAATATTAGTCGTATCCACCCCTAATGACATGAAGCATGTAGAAAGACAAATTTCGAACGTCTCAAGACAGCCTCACCCTCTGTGAAGCAGATAAATATCTTGTAAACAAAGACGTCGCTTTCTGCCTCCTCACAACGCGTTGGAAGCTAGCCGTGAGTTGTGCTGTCGGAAATGCGGTTACTTTATATCGCGTATACAATCGCTTATAGTTTAGCCTGCGAGGAACACCCCTAGTTCGATGCAAGTCTCTTCGACCAGTGCGTGTAATACGCATAAATAATATTACAAATTGTATAACGTTTGCCTTCAACATGTAAATTTAGTGTGCGGAAAATGTGGTAACAATTTTATAAAGTATGCCTTTCATCAATTTCATCTCTTGAGAGTTCAGATCCAATGGGGAGGGGTCTAAGCGGATTGCAGCCGCTTATCCTATAGGGCCATATCCGCCTCTGTTCCACTTTGATTATGAGAAACTAGTTGTAGGTTTGGGCAAAACATATCGTTATTTATCGTCGATATAATTTTAAGTGTCCTGCGTGTATCCGAACTTGTAAAAAGTAAAAGTTTCTAGTTTACTGATATGTTCTGACAACTGTAAATACGAGTGATTTTATGCGCAATGTGTCAGCTTGGAGTATAACATTTACTCTTGTATGAATATGTACATTCCATAACGTTAGTGAACGTGTTAATAAGAAGCGAAAATCTGATACTGTAATGTTCTGGATAGATCGTCGGCATTTTACACCTATTTTGTCAGATATCGCACAAAAGTACGTGATTCGCGAAGCCTCTTCTGTATAATCCGAAAGAGTGGCTTCCACTGACAACTTAGTGGTACCAGATAATATTGCATTAGGCTGACTTTATTATATCTGCGGTAGGCTGACAGGGAAGCACAAAAGAGTTCTCTCAACCAACAAATCTGACAAATATTGGCTTGGTTATTTTAATTCCAAATACATGTCGGCCCCTCTGATGGCTCAGGTGGTAGCGTTCTCGCTCTTCACCAAGTCATCCCGTGTTCGATACCAGAATCCAGAAAAAATTTGTAGCTTTTCACAATTATGTCCCAGTTCATATAGCTGTGACTACTGAAAAGCGAACCCTCCTTCCTCTATCTAGTACCAATTACAATAACTATTATTAACTGCCTGTACTAAGCCCTCCACAGGGGTCAAGTCGTTGGTAAACCCAGTTAAGCGGTCCACCTACTAACAATAGCCTACCACCCAACTCCTACCTCCTATCGCTCTATATAGATAAGCTTCAAATGCACGCTACATTTCCCATTTACAATAAAAAATAAAGTTGTGTTGTCTTATTAGATTGTTCTTGAAATTGTACTGAATTATTAAAGTAATTAATATTGTTATTTCATGCTGTTGGTTATTTTACTAAGATATAATAGCATTGAAATAAAGCAATTAGAAATATTTCCATATATTTTTGTAATTTTGATTAACATTTTTGTCTTTACTGATATTTCTATCTCGATAGTGTCCATAGTTTTTGCAAATATCGATATTTTTTTAACAACTGGCCCATCCCTAATCAGAAGAGTGAGTGTACTCATTACCATAGATCCCCTCTTAACCGACCTCGAATCAATGAGTTCAGTTTCATGAAGATCATTTCATTGGATTGCACTGCGGTTTAATGTTTTTACGGTTCCACTGGACCGAGGGGCGCAATATCATTCTAATAGTCAATTACTTCATGGAGCTAAAATGAAACACTAAAGCACTGTGTTACGAAGAATGAATACAGTCCAGGGCCTCAGTAAAGGAAAAAGCCCCCCACTGCTGCTAGACACGTTGTCTTATCAGTTCAAGGTTTTCTTATAAATCTGCCGAAAGCAGTGCGTAACTTCTGAGGCGGGCAGAGGCCGGTTTATTTAGACGCTAACCTAACAGCAAACAGTTGCCCGGAGGAAATCCTAGTACCAGTTTTAAAAGCTCCGGGAGCCTTGTACGAAATATTACAGCTAGTCTTGTGTGTGCATAATTATATTTTGTATGTATCACTGTCACACAAAAAATAAATATTGGTCTGACCTAAAAACTAGAACTATTAACATGATACCTACGAATCCAGCATTCCATCACCCTCACCTCCTTTTGTTTTAAACGCGAAATACCGCCCTTATAAACAAAACATTGATGGAATGCTGGATTCGGATTGAGCGCGCCAAAATACATAAGAGTACATAGGTCTAATATTTGGGTCAGACCAATTTTTACGTTTTGTGTCCCTGTGTTATTATAGCGCCTTTCTCAAGACCAATTAGGTATATAATTGCTGTAGATACCAAAGAGCATGGGATAACCAAGAGAAAAAAACTATCTTACCCGAAACAATTGCATATTTCCCCTAGTAAAATTTAAATCCGGCAAACCATTGAAATAACTAGCCCCCTGTCTGGAACTCATTGGGCATGTGATGAAATGGTTCTTATATGGGAACCATACTTGGCCCTTGCAGGGTATACACCGGGCTAGGCATACAACGAGATACGTTCAGCTCAGGGATGTTCTACATAGATGGACCCGTTCGGGTTTTCATGGGTCAAGTTTAATAACGATTCGAACTTCAACCAGTGCCACAATGACTGTGAAAGGGAGTGCGCATGGGTAAGGTTTTTCTGAACACGTTGCTGAAAATGTGAATGAAATGGAGAGGTACAGATGAAAAAAAAGTGCTTAACGGAACGTGTGAGAAAGTGTAGTGGTATCTTATACAAAAAAAACTGGACAATGAAGTAATGCAATCATGTAAATAACGCATTTTCTTCATCGTTCTCTGATTGTGTTCATCATAGAAGTACGTTCCGGAAAGTAAACTTATTTTGTTTCGGAGGCTGATGATATTGAATTACTATTTACCGCCAAATTCTATTAAAACCTGCTTGCAATAGGCAAGTACTAGACTTATTAATTAACAAAATGTGTAAAAATTGAGTGTTTTGCTTAAACATCCTCTAATAACTCTGGAAGTGTTTGTTTCTGAAAATAGGATATAGAAAATTGTATTGGAAAGTAACACAAAATTTAAAAATGCTTGTTAAATCTTACCATATTTTCTTTTATTTATTTGAGGCATAAAAAATAACATACTTTTGATTCTGCCTCCACAATGATATAGTACAATTTCATGAGGATCAATCAGATGTTCGCACATTCAGTTTTCACATAAAAATTCAAGCAAGAGAATAAATTCTTATTTTCCAGCTACGGTTAAAAAACCTACCTCAAATGAACTTCAATTTTTCACATGTACTATGAAGTCTCGTCTATTGATTTTCGTTTTCTGATATTACAATATTTATACATTTTGCAATATCTTGTATGTTTTGGAAATAAGTTGCCGTAAAAAATTTGAATTATTTATATTATGATATTTCATTGACAAATTGTGCTTGTAAATTACCTGCGTAAAAAACGAGGTGTATTTGTAAAGTAACGATAGATTTTGTGGTTGATTATTCAAGGGATTTATATCTTTGAGGCGTCTCGAACAACGAAAACAGCAACAGAGTAATTAAGTTGACCTGCGTTGAGGCTACGGTTCCAAAACTTGAAAACCTCCGTCAGGTTACACGACTGCGATTTCTCGCATCACGTGACCAGCTGATCGGAAGGCACTCGGAGTGGGTGAACTGAAACCTCTCGAAAGGATGGGTGGCGTCTTGGAATATTTGAGAATTCAATGTACGTTCTTGATAGTACCAGTAACGTAGAGGATGAGGATATTTCATTCAAATCATTATTCGTTCGGGCAATTAGTTTAAAACTTTAGCTAGTACATGCCTGATATAGCAAGTATTGACTCGATGTTTCACGAATAGCGCCTTACATTATCATTATTATCAATTTTAATCATTGTTATGTTTATTTCTCGTAGTTCATTAAAATCAGATTTTGTTATTATCATCATTCTTACTTCGTTATCCAAAATTTAAAAAACTCGATAAATACTGAATACACTTTATTTATGTTCTTAACGTATTAATTGCAAAATCTGTAAGACTGACGTGGGTGAAAAGGATTTATTTACCTCACAGTACAAATCATAAACAGCTACAGTATCCGGAACATATCTTAAATTTTAGTGTTTAAAAAAAACGGGTGTATGGTTTGATTTATTTCATTTTCAAAGTTCGCTTTTTTGCAATACGATTTTTAAAATTAATTTGTTTTGCTACTTCTCCCGACATGTACAGAGTTTAAGTTTATACAAAAGCTTCTTAATTTTTTTCTTCTAATGGCGACTATCTTACAACCTACAAAAATATAACAATCTCAATGAACTATTTTTAAAAATTTAATGTAGCATCTTCATTTTTACGTAATGGTACATTGCCTCGATGTTTGATAAAAAAGAACGTAACGCATTTTCAACGCTTTCATGTACGATCGAAATTTCGATTTTACAATAAACGTTGAAGTGATATTTATATATTATAAATCTAGCTCTCCTTGAAATTCTCACTTAACATAAAATATGGAGAAGATTGCTCCACAACGTACACTAAAGTATTTTACGTTTAAATCAAAACAGTTTTTATTTAAGGTAATAGTCCGATTGGCCTGATATTACAGAAATAACAATGTAGTGTTAAATAATTCATTATAATTTACACAGGTCGAACAAATGGAAGAAACTCTTGTATATCACATTACTGGATTCAGAGTGTCCTCTCGAGATCATAGAAAAAGCTCTTTTTTCTCCCTGATCGCCTCAAACAAGGCACGGACCCAGTCCTCCCCTACTTTCGCTGTGAATTTTCTAAGAAATGCGCCGACAAAAGCGCAGTGGACCGAGCCTCACTTTGACTATCCCCACTCTGGATGGTGGCCCACTCACTCTTGTTACTCATTTCCAAAGGGCAATCTCGTCAAGCCACGTACAAGTGCGGTGTCGCATTGGAGTTTCCAAAAAGAATTTCGTTCGCAGGCTTCTTCCGCTAGCAAAACCCCTCAGCTAACAGTTTTTATAAAATATTTTTCGCTTTATTGAAAAATCTTGTCGTCCCCTTTGCTCTACGCTGAACCTAGTCGGACGAAAACAGTTTCTATTTAATTGTTCTCATTTTACAGGTCTTCGAGAAAAAAAATCAGTAAAACCAATGAAAATATAATTTGACAGGCCTTGGGAACAGTCATCGGGTAAACCAAAGATCAAAACGGCGGAAGAGCAGAGAGAAGAAGAAAATGACATTAGTATCTATTATTGTGAATAAATCTATGCAAATTTTCAATTTACTTCAAATGTTTTTCTTTTTTAATTAAGTCCTATGAATTAGTCAATGAATATTGAGTCCTATTATCCCATATATTGATTTAGTGCGAATTATATATTCATGATTTAAATATCATTATGAAAATCTTTTGAATTATTATTTACTAATATTAAACTAATGATTCAATTAGGCTGTCTATTGAACCATGTTGTAACCATAATAATCTTCTCTCATTAATTCATAATTGATTATAACGCTAGTCATTAATATTATTGCAGAATCATATTTCTAAAAAATAACTTTTTGCAATAACTCATTTTCCGCTTTTTATGCGTAAACAATCGACAGAAATGAGGTTTCATTTTTTTAAAATTTTTCTGGGCCGCG
Organism: Laupala kohalensis; assembly: GCA_002313205.1. Lineage (NCBI taxonomy): Eukaryota > Metazoa > Arthropoda > Insecta > Orthoptera > Trigonidiidae > Laupala > Laupala kohalensis. Next base: position 292,824 of record NNCF01127197.1, read on the forward strand.
TTAATTCCCCAATTATTAAAAAAAACTAATAATTATACAGTTAAACAGCTTAAATTCACAAATAACTGTCAAGAATTTCTTGTGACAGAAAATAAATTTGCCAATTACAGTAAAAGAATGAAACATATTCAGAAAGTTTATTTGAAAAATAAAGTGCAGTATATTTTCGTTCCTTTTTCTACATTTCTTCGTTTTTTTGCCCACAAAATAGGTGCAACTTAATATCTTTACACATTTTAAATTATGATAGGATAAGGAAATTCTAAATCTAGTTTTACTCATCTTTAGAGAAAAAAAATCAAAAAAGAAAAAACTCCCGTCTCATCAGCAATAACTTAAATTTGAAGCAAAAACACCATCGCCTTCTACTCGAAAATGTCAAGAAATATCGCTACTCTCAAATACGAGTATCTCACATGCTTCACGGAATGATTATCGCGTTGAAATAAAAATATATTAGGTCAACCCGAGCAATTAAATCACTCGAAAAGTAGAATGTAACCATCATCAGTATGAACATATAAATGTTTATACATATCCTAGCCTGGGTTTTTCTCCGGTTTTCCTTCGGGTAGAGGCGGATTTTTTATAAAGACAGGCTAGGTTGTTGCCTAGAGACGGCATCAATTGATATAATTATTAGGGAATTTAGTGTTATTTAATAGTTACGAATTATAAACAATACTTTCCGAATTATTTATAACTTGATAATAATACGAACTTTTGAAATGAATTTTCTGTTTTATTAAATACAATATTTGTTGACATTTGTTAGTACTATAACACGTGTCAAACTATTATTTTATCGTTAGGAGTATGTTGAAATGTTAAATCCGCCTGTGCCTTAGGACCCTTGATCGGAATCGATAGGATGGTCCCTTGCTTGCTTCCGGAGAGTAAATTAGTTTATTGTCCTCCAAGTGGTTGCCCGCAGTTTGTAATTGCTTCGTAAAGTTTATTATTATTATTATTTACTTTAAATAGCAAGACTATTTTATTTATCTGAGTAACATGGCAGATAATACTTTCCCCCGAACCATCTACATAGGTACGTTTCATACTTAGAATTAGCAATGGAAACAGGATAACAGAACAGTTATGAATATCACATTATGCACAACGGAGCGTCACGTGCAATTCTCTACGAATATTGTTTATAACTTACTGGACTCTCATTTGTCAGGAATCAAGAAGTCAAGGAACATCGATTTCCAGTAAATGAGTCTAGTAGCCTAATTTTTAAATGCCGTTATCTCGGAAAGGAAGACGTGAGTTAAGCAACCAGGTATAGGGAAATTCTATGTTTGGCAAACGATGAATATAAAAGGGAACAACTAGAGCCTTCCTCAGCTCATTTTGCTTCAACGCAACTTCCAACGTGACTACGTCGTGATTAAATCATGGTAAAAAGCTTTTTGTGTGTTTTATTTCTGTGAGCGAACTCCTGGTGAGATCGTGCGATTCTTAAGACCATCTAGTTCGGTCTTCCACAAACATAACTCATGTATAGGAAACCGTAGACACTCCTTTTAATGCTCCGAAGTGCGACAAATCATTTGTGTGATTTGCTCCGTACGGTTACGCTGAAAAGGAACGAAAAATCTACGTGACATTTCTATATTGATGTATACGATATTAATGATATTTTCTCACTATGGACAATTATTAATAGAAGTAACATCTTTGTCTACATTAATATTCGTGTCAAGTATCACGGCTACATTTCGAACCAATAGGTTGTTAAGTTCTTTAGAGTAGAAACCAATATGTAAGGAAATAACCTGATAGACCGAAGGTCTTAGGAACGGGAAATGCAAAAGGAAGGCGTCGAGCTTAGTGAGTCACTGTTATTTTACTGAAACGTTCACACGGATCGTCTGTTGCAAGCAACGACGAGTGATTAGTTGCGGCCATATGACATCAATAGTCGTGAGACGATATTCCTTCACAGCGATGTGTTCGATTAATTCTAAATAATAATTCTAAGAATTTAATTGATCTTATTAGTTTATTGGAAGAAATGATTCAGTCTATGCTACAAATGCACGAAAAAAAACGTTATGTTACTCAATTTTTTGCTGTTGCATTTTTGCAATATTGGCGCGATTATTGTTATCTTTTCTGCGTTCTGCGATAATATCTCTGAAGATTTTTACGTACTTCATTAACTCAATTTTTACAACTTTAAGTACAAATGAAAAATGGTAAAGTGGTTATATAATGCCCCTTTATATCTTTACTAAAAAAAATAGGCCACCACAAGCGACCACTACAACGTCACATACTGCAGAGTTATTTAATGTGCTATCAATGAAACATTTTTACTTTTATTCCCATTATGTTAAATGTTTTGAATTCTACACATAATTCCAATAAAAATGATCCCAAACACGACGTATTTATGACATTACTGAGTTTTAAGCTTCTGTTAACATAGTATATAAAAAGTATTGTAATCGTGAAAAATAAACGGTCGCTGAATTTTGACGAGTGTATCAGTTTTGAGAGTATCTGCTTCCGAGAACAATGTGCGTAGAATTCCAATTATAATTTTCTTGATGCTTTCATGAAGCATATGATTGAAAGGAAAACTATTATTTTGTGTATCGTACTAGAGTAAATGCGTCGGTTCTAGAAAGTGCATCTACGTTTTTGGCACTTCGGGTTTTAGGACCAAATACTTAGGCTTTGGAGAACTTTTTGGCTCCGGTTTTATTTCTGACGCACTATTTATTTCCCTCTAAATCATGAATTGTGCTTTTTATGCAGCTTATGGTACGAATGAAACAATAAGACAGATCTTTGTAACAGCAGGTTTGGTTATTCGTCTGAAGGTCAAAAATAAAAGATTTAGCCGGTAAGAAAGCTTAGGTTTAACTTCGATTTTTCGTCAAAATATTTTTTTTTCAACCATGAAAGTTGAATTATCTTTTGTCTTGAAGTCTTTTATCTCCGTAATTAGGTTTTTTTCCCTCATGAATTGCTCATTTATTGTTGAATTTCTGTTGTTAGTAATGTATGTGCGGGTGTTGACTACAAGAGAGCCATTGCTCACATGTTTTCGGAGGTCGACACATAAAATTAAGAAATGCAAGAACAAAATATATATAATGTAAGAATAATATATAAGAACAAATTGTATAAAGAAATTCTACACCACTGATGTTTGGAAACTTTGAATTCTAGAATTCTCAAGCAATTCTCTGAATAATAGATTTAAGTTTCCAAATCCAGTCACTGTATGTTTTTTAGACAGAAAATATCCCAGTATGTGTTATATTTTATTTTTGTCAGCTATTTTGTATAAAATATATCAGATACTTCTCTAATACTATAAAGAATTCGTTCATGTTCAAATAAAATTTATTCTCTGTAGCAGCAGCTCGATAATTTTTAATTTAAAAAATTACCAGGAAAACAAGGAAGGAGGGGAAAGAACGAAGCTGCAGGCTCAGATTTCAACAATAAACTCAAACAAAAATAAATGACTAAGGATTTCTAAAACGCTCTTTCTTCAGCTTTCCGCTTAAAACTTGATAATACATTTTTAGAACGTAACACCACTGTACCTAAATAATGTAATATTAAAGTTCCAACAAGTTATGTTCTGTGTCATTTTGTCGTCAGACGAACGGATAAGGCTTAAGAGTACTATTGTGCAATGGATCAAAGAACTTACTTTTCCCGTATTTTGATTATAACTTGAGAACCACTTATTTTTAGAGAAAACGTCCTTAAACGAAAATGAAATTTATTGGACGACCAACAAAATGTGTTTTTCAGAGTATTTTTTTTCCGCTTGTGCGCGTTGAACTTAAGTACAAATCTATGTAATAGAATCAAAGTGTACTTTTTTCCTTGCATGGTGACTGTGGTCCGAATACGGTTCGAGTTCTGGTCTTTAATTCTTGTAAATTCACAGAATTGAAAAAAATGACATAGCATTTTATTTCTAAAACCCATTGCTTCAAAGTTAAAATCCATGCACACTGAGAATTGTTGATTTAAAAAAATATATATATTTCTGGTACTTCGGTCGAGTTCGAAAATTTCTGTTCATCATATCAAAAAATTATAACTACCCTATTTGATGCAATTAAATAATACGTATCGACTCTTCGACATAGATGTGCACAAAACTTCCACACACAGAAGAGGATAAACAGATTGTCAGAAGAAGAAAAAATCCAGGATAACGCGTTTTGTAGGACGTTTAATGTATTTCATTTTTGTATGAAGGCATTTTTTCTAAAAGTTTATAGTTCTCAAGTTATAATTTAATTAAATCCATTGTAGAATTTTTGTCAATTTAATCACGCTCTCTAGCAATTATTTTTTTGTGGTGAAGTCAACTCGTTTACTGAAAGAGCTGCACATTGGCTGGGGATTCCCGGGAGGGGCACAGGTAGATCGGTGTAGACCTAATCCTTAAGGAAGTATCGACTTTAATGCTGAAGTTATCCTTCTACCAGAGGATCTGTCGAGTTTAAGTACGCCCATCTGTACGTTGTCTGTGTAATTAGGATTACGGATGTGGAGGAAGGGGGCTGGTCTTATCAAGCATACCAGGGGTAGGTAGTAACACCACTATAGTGATAAAGTTTGCAGATTTTCAACGTTGAAATTTGTGGGGGGCTCAATTACTTTACAAACCAAAATATGGAAGAACCTCTCCTCCTGTCGGCACACCTCAGTTTGTCGCAGCGTATTCTCATTATTTTCCCGAATTTTTTAANGGGACGGGAACAGGTAGACCGGCATAAACCTAATCCTTAAGGAAGTGTCGAGTTTAATGGTGAAGTTATCCTTCTATCTGAGGATCTGTCGAGTTTTAGTACGCCCTTTCCGCGAACCCCTCGGGCACCATCGGGGTCTGTTGTGGCGTAGTTAGTATGTATCATGTCATTACTATCTTTCTGCGAACAGGATCTCTTTGGTTGACCTTCCTAAAATATCCCCATATCACACGTTGGCTTCTTCGCCTAAGAACCAAAGAACTCTGACTCATGCGGCTCTGGGTGTCGAGAAGCGAGGCGGCTGTATTCGGCAACGCCCCCCCTCCACTAGCCAGTGTAAACAATTCGGCACCTGCACAGTTGTGTGTTCCATGGCACCAGAATAAGCCCATGTTACCAGTCAATGTGGTCGACGATTGTGCTTCGTTTAAGCGATTACATGATTAAACAGTTTATGTTGGTACTGAAGTGAAATGCCTACCCCTTGTGTAGCCAATAACTGCAAGAAGTATATAGATAAGATATCTGGTTTATCTGCTCATAAGTGAGTATAATGAAGATTAATTATTTTCTTTGTTAGTATGAGATAATTGAAGTGTATTACCACACTATTTGTTAATAGTAGCGCAAAAATTCTAGATAAAATAAATTTTAGTAACTCTTTTGACTTGACAGATCATTATTTAATTTCGTATCTAAATGTTAACATAAAATTTAAATTTCATTTATCGCTTTTCTCGTTAACTATAGAACATTTTTACATTTTAGGCTTCTTTCCAGTAATTATTTAATCTGTTATTCACTTAATCCTTAATGACCTTTATGACTTTAATCCGAATGGAATAGATTTGATAGTAAATTATCTTTAGAATCCTGTGAATAAGTAATAATAATATTCACATTCAAAGGAATTCATGTTATATTAATTGAGTAAGTTTTGTAGGTTTCGCAAAGATCCGGAACTTCGTCAACGATGGATTATAGCTACAAAAGGAAAAGGATTCAATCCTTCGAGCACTTCTAGCCTTTGCAGTGTACATTTTGAAGAAAGTGCATTTGAAACAGGTGGTTTGCGGAGAAAATTAAAAAAGGATGCAGTGCCTACATTATTTCAATTTCCACTCCACTTAATGACAGAGCCACCGAAACGAAGATGAACTTTTAACATAATGACGGTAATATATTTAAATATTTTTATAATAAATATGTTCAAGACATAAATACAGGAATTAGTTAATGTTTAATTAATATAAGTGTTTTAATATATTTTTCTTATGAAAATCCGCTATGAATAAGATTTAGAGGTATAACCCTCTCATACATTTAATTTTTACTGAAGTAGAACAATTGTTGTAGAAAAGGAGCGATGTGAAGAAACTGAAGAAACAACATGCGAACATAATAAACCTGGTGAACAAATTTCAAACCCCTCTACTTCAGATTCAAGCAAAGGAAAACCAAATACTCTAAGATTTTAACTCTTGTAAAACCATATTTAAACATAGGAGTGTATAAAACCTGATTGCTCTTCCAGTGATAATCCAAAACTTGTCAGGTCGAGAAAAAGAAAAACTTATAGTAAAATAATTTGGTGTGTATATAAATATTTTATGTTATAAATGTCAAAATATGACTCATTAATTAAGAGCGAAGGATGTTTTACGAGATATATAAGTGGAGATTATTGTATTGTTGGTTGGGATTTTCTGGACGAGCAAATAATATTCACTGAACATAAACTTATCGTTTAATGGTATTCTTAATTTAACATTTATATTAATTTTAAAATCTAGTAATCTGAACTGACACACCTCCCAGCTATATCTCGTGGTCACACACCGCTCTACTCAGTCGTCCCCTCCACCTTAGGACGAAGGAGATTCTCTAAACACTCGCACCCATTCTCATTCCAGTCAGGCATTCCTGAGAAGACGATATTCATGATCATTAAATTCTTAAATACGTCAACTCTCTTCCTTCCACAGCCACGCGATAACCCAAACAGGCATCTGGCACCCGTTCATTACTTCATTACTTTTACTGCACTTATCTCAAGGGGACACCTTGTCAAAGTGTCTAGTGAAGTTTTTAGATTAGTTTAGTATTTGTACAGATTATTTATGTGTAATAAAGATAAGAAGGCATTTTTTTCAGAAAATGTGTTACAGTCGCGTATGCAATTTGAAGGACGTTTATTTAAAAATCAACCCTTCAATATTGAATCTCGTGACGCTAATCACGAAATGAAGTTATTTATTTTTAAAAACTATGTCTTCTTCTTATGCAAAAGAAAAGACTTCAATAATTAATAAGTCAAAGCTAGGCATGCGCCAAACGCTCAACAAATTTATTTTGTTTCAAAATATGCAATGTAAAAATATTATGACTATAGAAAAAATATATCATGTGCTGCGTGTGAACAACCTATTAAGAAATATATATTAATATGGAATACAGAAATCATTTCATTCATTAAAACTATTACCCATTTTAGTCGTAAGTATTATTTTAACAATAAAACTTACAAATTCGTATTAAAGACGAACAGACGTAAAACAAAAAGTTAGCGGCCCTTGTGTTACGCGGAGCCCTTGTGCCGACCCGACCACTGGCTGGTGGTGGGGGGCATCTGAGCGGCCGGCTCGCTCGCTCGCGCTGCACGGACTCGGCATTCCATAGTTAGAGTTCTATGCTAAGACCCTGCCACGGCGCCGTGAAGTCGACAACAGCGTAGGGTTATTTTCAATTCTCGAAGGGACTAGCACATTCAGACGTTTTGATGATACATCGGTCTGCGGAAGAAACATGAAATTTGGTATGACCCATATATTACAGCTTATGTTTCCGTTCAAATAGCAGGTAAAACGTGTTATTTTTAAATAGTTTTAAATACGCTTAGAGACATTATTCAGGAAGAGAGCAGATTAGGTTCTCTTTAATCACACATTTCATCGATGTTTTATCTTGAATTTTGATGGAATTTTTCGCGTTAGTGTACAACATTATCTTTCATACTAACATCACAAGAACTTCTAATAATTGAATTACGTTTTTAGTTATATTTGTCCCTGAAAATATAATAAACAGTGAAAAGTAGAGCAGCATAGAAAGAAACAAATTATGAAAAACCTCTTCAAATATAAAAGAGGCCCTATACATCAGAGAAAGTACATACCCGAGGGGAACCCCGACAAAGGGTACTAAGAAATGTTTGAATGTTTTTGGTTGGATGAGAAATATTCTTGATGTCGCCATAATGCTAAAGTAATGCAAACGCGTCGACAAGACGGAAGTGTTGACCCCTGAGAGGAAGGTTGAAAAGAAAAAATCAGGAATGAGATTGTAAGCTGATCTTTCGTGGCTGAACCTGGGTACGTCACGAATTTCAGAGGATAATAGTTAACTCACAATGAAAGAGTTTGCCTACCCTTCGTGTATGTCTATAAATCAATTTTTTATCATAAATTTATACTCTACGAAGTTCCGACTTAGTAAAGTTAAGGGCCTACCCTGTGCCTACCGGAGTCAGCATTGTTTTTTTTTTGTTTTTTTAGTATTTGTAAATTGGGAAATATAGCGTGCTATTCACGATATCTACATGGAGTGATGGTGGGTAGGAGTTAGGTGGTAGGTTATTGTTAGTAGGTGAGCCGCTTAGCTGGGTTTACCAACAACTTGACCCACTTGAAGGGGTTAGCAGAAGTAGTTAGTAATAGTTAGAGTTAGTGATACTAGGAGGAGGTGGATAGAGGAAGGAAGGTTCGCATTTCAATAGTCTCAGCTATATGAACTGGGACATTCGCGTGAAAAGCTACAATTTTTTTCTGGCCCCTCGGGAATTGAACCCCGGAAGACTTGGTGATGAGATCGTACGCTACCCCCTGAGCCATAGAGTCAGATTTTTGAGTTCGCATTCTTTGTTTTGAAGCAGTATTAGTTCCAAGTTGTGCCACGAGTAGCGCTCTATTCATAAAAACCCCCGTAGCCACCTCTGCCTTGATTTCCGAAGACAGGGACAAGAGTGGTACACAAATGGAATGACAATGGCAGGGAAGCGACCTCTCTCATTGCCCACGTAGTCCGGAATCGGTGACCTGTGAGCTACGCCCCACCCACACAATGACTGCTCACGCAAAATTGAAATCTCTACTTCATTTGTGGAATATTTTATTATGTTTTAATAATTATTAACATTCTGTGAAGAATAGAAGGAGAAAACATTTTCCTGAAAAGTAATGATAAAATTCTCATTAATGAGAGTTATTAATGTTTTTGTAATTCATTAAGAATTACACTAATTTTTTCATGAAAAATACGATTATATTTAAAAATTTAGAAGTGATAAATGGGACAGTTCATGTTCTAATTTACATTTTCAGTTCTCAGCTCAAGGTATTTGTGTTACATACCTATGACGTACATCATACGAAGAAGCTTCATAAAAAACAAGTTTAACGAAAAAAACAGATTTATATTATTTTTATTGATAAACATAGTTATAATTATATTGTAAATTGCAGCTTGCAACATCGTAAACAAAATATTATGTAATGAATTGTTTTATTTCCTTCTTCTTGAGGGATCTTGTCATTGCTTCCGTCAATAACATCATGAAGTTTAGATAAAATAACTACCGTTTTGGTAGAATCCAAAACCAGATTCTGGGAAAATGAAATAACATCAAAAGATATATTAATAATAACGTATATCGTGGCATAATTTGTGGGTCGCATATTATGTGCAGTTTTCCACTCAATATTTGACCAAATTCATGATAAATTTTCAATTCGATTTTTTCTCTATTAAAAAACAAACGCGAATATTTGAATTCTGAATAGAAATTATGTCATGAAATTGAAGTTAATGCGAACGATAATATTAATTAAAGTAAGTATTTTTCTACATAACAAATTTAGATGAACACGAGCAGTGATGAACGTGAGCAATATTGCAAGAGTTGATTATCAATATTGCAACTTCTAGATTTGCTCGGATTTGCAATATTGCAACCCAGCTTTGCTTGGATTTTTTTAGATTAATCTTATTTTATTCAGCAAAAATAAAATCTATCAATATTGTAAGATCAAAATACTTTTACGTGCTGTTTTTTTAAAACTTGAACAGCATTCTAATTTTTGAAATTCATAATTTTATCATTTCTATTATTAATAACGCTTTATCGATAATTGAGGTTAATTTTTGTAGATAGATAATTGCTATCGCGGACATTTTGGTAGAACTATTTGTGGTAAAATATATTGCAATTCATAGTTCTTTCCTATCACTAACCGTTTAAGCAGCATAAGCTAATATAACTCTCTTTTTCCCTATTTCGTCGACTATTATTGTCAAAAACCATTTCTATCTTTCTCATCAAAACTTTCAGAAATAAAAGTCAGCCTATGTTCATCCCTGGAGATCTAAACTATCTGATTGCCAAATTTCATCGCGATCGGTTCAGTGGTTGAGTCGTCATCAGGTAGCAGACAGACAGACAGACACACTTTCGCGTTACGCGTTTACATAAAGGGCAGTCAAATGAAAACCGAACACCCGCTACAACTTCACTGTGGAAATGTTTTATTCAAAAGTAATTACAAAAAAACGTTGATACATTTATCCCACTGGGAGACGAGACGATCAATTCCAGTTTTGTAGAAAGAGTTTGTAGGTCGCTGACGGATCCACAACCGCAACCACTCTTGAACTTCTTCGTCCGAATGAAATCGAGGTCCACGAATGTCTTTCTTTAGGTCACCAGAGATGTGAAAATCTCGAGGTGAAAGATCTGGACTGTACGGAAAATATTGAAGTGTTTCCCAACCAAATCGCCGAAGCGTAGCATTCGGCAGATTGGCGCTGGAGATGACTCAGACATGACGCCATTCTGTCAATCTTTTGTCCCTCCGTCAGTTGATGCGGAACTCACTGCGCGCAAATTTTATGGAAATGCAAGTGATCTTTGATAATGACATGCACGGAGCCATGGCTAATACCGACCTGAACACGAATTTCTTCTTCCGTGATTCGTCGGTTTTCCCGGATAAGGAAGGAATCAATCCGCTCTACAACGTCAGGGGTAATGGCTCGACGGGTCTGTCCTGGACGCGCATCCTTTTGCAGCGATGTGCGCCCTCCTGGGAATCTCCTATACCACTCGAACACACTCTTGAAGAACATGCAGTGTTCACCATGCGACGATGAATTTCGCGTACTTCATCACTCTCAGCCACCAGAAAACGAACCACACATCTCTGCTCTTCTTTGCTTGCCTCCATTTCTACGAACACACTCGACCAGTCCGCGCACCAACAAGGACATAATCCAACAACTGCGAGCACCTGTGAGTTGTCACTGTGCAGTTCTCCTACCAAAACGATGGCAGTACCAATACATAACAACAACGTTGCCACCTTTCGCGTGGACTGTGTGTTACGGCGGGTGCTCGTTTTTCATTTGACTGCCCCTCGTATATTAGTATGAAAGTAAGGAGTACTTCATAAATGTTGCTTGCGGATGATCCTTTATTATGTGTGCATGTCTAACTCATTATCACATTAGTTGCATTTGTCCCCGTATCCTTTTCTACTTATCCTGTAGTTTTCTTTGGTTTCCCCAAGAGATCTTCAATCCGAATAGGTGGTCCCGTGGTCCCGTGGTCCCGTGGTCCCGTGGTCCCGTGGTCCCGTGGTCCCGTGGTCCCGTGGTCCCGTGGTCCCGTGGTCCCGTGGTTACTTCCGGAAAGTAAATTTGCTTATTTCCCTCCACGGTTTTGTTCTAAATTTGTTTTTTACGACAGTAAATAAAGAAAATATTTTTTTAACTTCTCAAGACCTATTTTTTCGTTCCCTCATCTTACGGCCAGGTCATTTGCAACAAATACGATATATTCACATACAAAACTAGAATAATATAATAATAATAATAACTACCTAACCTTATTATTCCCAATTCAAGTGGGGTCGGCGAATGGGGATGGATATGATGCATCGTTTTTGACTGGAGCTGGGGAATACTAGGGTGCCGGATACCCTTCCTGCCGCACCTCCCCTGAAGCACTGATTATGAATAAAATGGAGGTGAATGACTATGAGTGAATGAATGGCAGGGGAAACGGTAGAACCTCAAGAAAACCTGCCGCGAACACCGCTCCGTCCACTACCTCGGATTCTACTTGGATCGGACCGGGTTTGAGCCCGCGTCCCCAGAGATAGAGGGCGATCGCCTTAGGAACTACGCCACGGGTCGCTCAATATACAAAACTAGAATATTTTATATAAAATATCTTATTTCTAATACACTTTTTTCTAATCAGTCTGTAAAGAAGTAACTGACCAGAAATGACATTATTCGAAGTACAAAATAGCAGAAAAATAGGGTCACAATTATAACTGGATAATTAGGGAATGAGCTCTCTGTTTAAAAAGTAAGATTGCCGGAAACGAAAAACTAAACTAAGAATTGAATTGAAGAAACTGTACAATTTGAATTTGTCTGCAATAGTCCTTTATCTTCTCCAAAACTGCATTCATTGAGGAAACGTCCTCTCGACACTATTATTTTCATTTTGAAAACATTTTTAAATGTATGTGCGTAAGAAAAACATATAAACGGATGAAAGAAATGAATTTGAAGACAAACAAATTGAGAGTGGGAAAAGATGACGCCTATTTGTCTAATTCAAGTGTCTCATTTCAGACTGCAATAATTTCCGAAATCTCATCAAATTAACCACACAAAAAAGTGCTACTGAAACAAAATCATAATCACAACACAAAACTAATTATTCTCCATTAGATGGATTTACAAAGAGAAATCAAAGCTTCTTCAAAAGAAGACCAGAAAATTATTTAAAAATCAAAGTTCCGTTTACATACAAAAGTCTATACGATACATTAACTAATTCTTAATATTTAGGGAAAATTCGAGAATACCTTTGAGCACATTTCACCCTGAATCATCCTTTTGAAATCGGAATTTTAAAATGTTTCTTCTTAGTAAACCTGTACAATGCACGCTCAGAAACTCATCAATGTTTTAGGTTAATGATCAAATGAAGTCCTTTAATATCTTTCCAAACTTTCAGAAATAACTCAATCTTTCCGGTCAACGCACCTTACATTTTCCTTTCCATTCACCAATTTTAAAATAAAAGTAACTAGAATTCTCGAAACAAATTTTTATATACTTCATTAAAGTATCTTTATGTACAAAACAGGGGTGCCTTCAACGCAAACCGCGTCAGTGAAATTTTTTTGAGGTGGGGTCGAAGAACGGAGTTTTCTTTCTTTAAATTTAGAATGCTTAATTGTTAGACAATAAAAATACTTTTATTAATAGCATGTATTACAATGAAAATCATAGCATTATCATTAATGTTTAAACTTAACATGGTAAATAATTTCTATTCATTTTCGAAACTGATGAATAAATCGTGAAAAGTCATGCCGTGCACAGATCTAGACCGCTGTATAATTAGACGCGAGCGTGGGATACGGGTCGGTGGGGTCACCTCTTGTGTATCAAAAGATCGGGAGACTTATCGCCTTCCCGTAAACAAAGAAGTGACAACAAATACCTACCTCTCTATCCGCTCCACAGACGGACAATCTAGAAAACAACGTGGCACTGAAGATTCATTGTTTTGCCTCCAGAGTATTAGTTTACTGTGCGTGATCAAGGTCTCATTTTTTGTATCTCGTCTTTCTTCCTGCGTTTTTTTGTTATCGTACTTTATCCGATTTGTGACGAATTAATCAATTTTTTACTTTATGTTTAGTGTAGGTTTTACGTTTCGTGTGAGTCATAAAGTGTTAGATATGACAAGTGGGTAGAATTTTGCCAAAAACAATTTTAAACATTTAAAAAATTATGTAATAATCAAAATATTGTAAGTGATGTGCAACAGTAGTGGATCTTGTGAGCCGTAGCCTGAGAAAGCGTTAAGCGTCAATATGTGCGGTTTAAGGTAAGAACAGAGGTAAAATAAAAACTGTCGTTTCTCGACTAGTTCGTTGATATTGGTTTCTTTATCACCCACAAATATTTGCAGTTACGCACACCTATACTCGTTACAAATTATGCAACATTTTTCTTGAGGATTTTCCTGGCCTACGTTTCTTAAAATCGAGTGACAAATCTAATTGCCTCATCCTCTTTTTATATTTTACATGTGAACTAGGAGACATGTATGTGAAGTTCTCATTCAGTGAAATAATCCGATGCAACGTAAGAAACCTCGAATTCTGAGTTAAGCGTATATTGGAATCTGAGCATGATCCTTTGAAATTTTAAAAATTCAAATTCTATTCTGCTGCGTTTCTAATNTCAAAAAAAATTTCTATTAAGTTTGGTATTGTGGCAGAACGTGATTTTTATGGAATAAAATCGAATAAAATGTTAAATAACTGATAAAATTGATATCCTAGGCATCTCGGCTAGCTCGATCTCAGGGTTCCACAATTTCTTAGGGCTCGTATTTGTTTACTGAAGGGAAAGACCATGCTGGGGTTCCACTACAGGAAAACGCTATTTTACAAATTAAGTTCATTAATTTTACTCATCAAACACTGTACAACAATAACATGATCCCCATGCATACCCCCAAAAAACACACATCACTTCCTATTTTTTGCATTTCCTGCCGACTTCGGCCTCAACATTACACAAGTTTTAGACAAATCAACATGTTTCTATGAACAGAACAAAAAAAAATTTTCATTAACAAAGCACTGAATTTACATCAATTTACAACGTCCAAAATCATTAGGCGGAAATCTTGACCGGTAATTGGCCTCTTTCTCACAAAGTTCCAGTCCTCAATTCTAGGCCCCCGGCGTTTACTACTTCCGCTTTCCTCTTCTCGCCTATGCGCATTACGATGTACGTTGGACAATTCACAACCGTCGTAAGAAAATACCTGCCTCGATGAGTGATCAACTCTACGGTGGAAAATAGAGGGTGCGTTGACCTTCCAGTCGCGCGAACCCCGCGCCAGCTCCGTCCGTGGTGACCTCCGGCGTTCTCAGGCGTCACGNCTCCGGCGTCCTCAGGCGTCACGCAGCTCGAACCCCAGGCGTCTGGACGATCGCGAACTCCGAAAGTTCATTCGATTTTACACCATTTCGGCTCACGAGCGATCTGGCTCGACGCTCCCGACAAACTCAATGATTTGTGATGCCGCACTATTGTTTTTGAAAAACTGATGAGAAAATAATTCTCACAAAAAATCTGAGTGGGCTAAAATGCCGAGAATAATGCTCAGAAAAATTTCTCTAAATGATCTGGCGAAAATCGCTCAAAATGGTCGAAAGAACTGATCTGAAAATT
>NNCF01127197.1:314723-331452 GCA_002313205.1 Laupala kohalensis
CTATATATATATATATATATATATATATATATATATATATATATATATATATATATATATATATATATATAGTTCGAAGACAAATGTTTGTTTGCAAAAATAAATTTCTTGAAAAAATTAAAATTAGTGAATATTTTAAAATGAGGAACAGCTTTGTACACACGCCGAGCGTCTTTACCTTCCCTCTGCCCTGGAGGGGGTGTGTGGGGAATGCGAGGATCTGGTCGCCAGAAAGCAATAAACAAAACACGCACACACTTTAAATGAACAAAACAACAACAAATATCTCTCTCCCCAATGGCAACCCTCCTCGTAGAATCATTTTAGCATTCATCTTTCAGTAGAGTTGAGTCTGGCATTACTTCCACTTACTTGTGCTAGGCACCTTCCTTTCTCTTTTCCTTCCTTCCTTGGTCACCTCTTTTTCTTTTCGATCCCGACGCTACTAGGACTAGGGTATCTTTCATTTTCCTCATTTTTTTCCCCCCTGAGTTTTTGTCCTCCAATCATTTTTGTCCTCAATGTTTTTGTGTATGTTTTGAGATATGTTTTGATATATTGTAATTCAGGAGGGTTTTTAGTGGGTATGGTTGAGTCATTCAGCGAGTCCCACACGCGGGGAGAGTCTTGTTGGCTCTTTGTAGGGCGTAACTGAATTTTCCCTACCTGTACAAGTTTTTANAAAAAAAAAATAATAATAATCTTTCGGCAGAAACACCCCAGCCCGCCCACCCACACACATCCTTGTCCCGTCACGCCTTCTTCAGTCTCAGAGGCGACCAGATCCTCGAATTCCACACACGACAGTTTTTACACAAAAACGTTTAGAAAAAATATCCTCATACGAAAAAGAAACAAGCATTACACGTCCTACAAAATGTGTTTTCCAGGGTCTTGTTTGTCTGACGATCTGGTTATGCACTTTGCGCGTTGAAGTTTAGTATACATATGTAGTAGAGTCAATGTGTAAATTTCCCCTCGCATATTTTCTTTGGTCCTAATATGCTTGGAAATTCTAGTCTCTGTTGCAAATTCACAGAAATAAAAACAACAACATTGTCACGTCGTTAATAACTGCCACTCGTTAGTAACAAAACAACTTTTATTTTCCAATGAGCCATACACGATCAAATCCCAGAACATAATATAACAGCCGATGGTCGAAGTTCCACAAATCTGACAAAGGTTACAGACAAATGAAGCAATCTTGTGACATAAAAAAATTAACATTGACGGCACAATCTCAGTAAACGCATAATTTCAATAAATGTCCGCTCAGTAAATACACCTCCGTTCACTACAAAGAATCACTCAGAACTACACACACTAATTTAATTTTAGATCATTCACGTCCCTTAGCTATAGTACACTGGGGTCCACAACAACGAAGTGGTGAAGAATACGCTGCTGTTCAAAATGGTATATTGAGAGGGATAGTCTTCAAGGGTGTAAACAGCTCGTTCTTCAAAAGAGGACAGAAATGTGCTTCTCGAAACGTCGAGAAACGTCTTCCGAGGGTGATACGCAGACAGATATCCTTTACGATTCTTATTTTTTAGTTTATCTTTGCAGTTAATGGTTTAGACATGTATTATAGTCGCAAGACAAAATGGCAAAAGGAGATGATGAAAATATGATTATTCCTATGGACTTTGGAACTGAATAGTCTTAAAATATTTTAATGTACATTGACAAAAACGAATGTTTTTTAATCCTAACAGACCGAGGATTCATGGGCTACAACGATGAAGAAAATGTGCCGAATACTGTACCTCGTAGGTGGCGTGGAAAGGAATACTATTATTGAATAATTTTAGTTAATTTCACACCAGAAACAACACTAACCTCACTTTCGGGATGCAAATTACGTGACAGAACGTAACATTGCCATACTACGTTTCATTGTAAACCTTGGGTTGTTTGCAAAAATTAAAAAGTTCTGATTTGCAGTTATTTTATAAAAAATTATTTTTATTCTTTATACTTTGTTGGTCCTTTTTAAGCTTATATTGTTTTAAAATCGTTTGTTTCGAAATGCATTATAATCACAATCAACTATATTCCTTAAAAAATTATCTATAAACATACATATGCAAATTTTAAAAATTAGTAATTAAATGCAAAACAAAGTCTTCTTGATATTTTACAATGTAAGTACTATAAGTATACCTAAATTATAAAACAAAATAGATATTTCATTTTCGTTCGATAATTTTTTCATGGCATCCCCTTATCTAGGGGTGCTGGGGTTTATGCAGGCTGATTGTGGACTTAGACGTCTTGGGGAATGTCACTAGTAATTTCAGCGGCCCTGAAAACTATGAAAGAAAAGTGCGTATTTACTTTCCGGAGTGTAAGTCCGTATGCGTTTGCTCTCACTTGTACACATTGTGGGTGCAACGCAGTATTCATCGTTTTGTAAACCGCGCTAGCTCGCAAATGATGCTTGAGAAGGAAAAATATGTAAGAACCTTTTATGTAGGCAATTTTTATAATGTATGCAATGTATAATCATTAATGATAAAACGCATCGCTGAAAAGAAAAACCGTTTTTCGTGACCTTTGACTTCGAATGAAATTTTGTTAGCACAAGTCGTCTCGACGGGGACTTGCGATATTTCATTTGAAATGATGACCTTAAGATGTGTACCAAATTCCATCTCTACGCGAATTTTTGGCAAACCTCGCCTTTTTTATGTTTGTTTTTCCTGGGCTATCGGAGGTTCATGAATTGTGGTTGTGTATTAGCGGATCGCTGCTCTGCGACGCTTTGCAATACTGCGGTACTTGTTATGAATGAGGGTTCTGAGCAGCAGTCTGCTGCCATGATAACTAGGGAGACATAAAAATCTTCCACATAAATTATATTAATTTGATAGCACTCCCTCATTACATATTAACAATAGTAGTACATTGTTGAATGTCCTTAGTCCGTGGCGAAAGAAAAAACAACCACTGCATGCGAACGTAATAATGGTGATAATGATGATGATGATGATGATAATAATAATAATAATAATAATAATAATAATAATAATAATAATAATAATAATAATATATTATGGATCTCGGCTCCCGTTATTTGTGGCCCATTTTTCTTTGGTCGCGACCCTTTGGGCGGAACCACATTCGCAATTTCGACGTTCCGTCTTCCATATGTTAGTGGAAGCCGTAACTCTGCGTGGGTGCATTTTTCGCCGAGAACTAATTTTGCCGAGAGCACCAAATGATGCTCAACGGATCTTTTACATGCAATATAATCACACTACATGCCGTGTGTGGATTTTTCGCACCCTAGACCAGGTTTGAACTTGGGTGTGAGAGGCCACTACGGTAACCACTCACCCATCGGCGCCGATGGGGTAAATGGGAGAAGAGGTGCAAAGAATTTTAATGTACACAAACAGTTCGTTTTGTTCCTTGTTTGAGCTTGATTTATTAACATGTTTTAATACAAACTTTAATATTCATAGATCGCTTTTTACGCACTTGAATGTTAGTGTTCCGGAATATTGTTAGCAAATAAATTTGTGTTTTTAAGTCTCATAATCTTTTCTAGAAAATTTATGTAACACGTTTTGACTAAAATTGTAAAAGAGATGAATTGTTCCAAATGTTTTTTTCTTGTGTTAGGGCAATTTTGAACATTGTTTGTCTAAACGAACTTACCCACTCGGTCAAAGTCAGTGTCTGTGTCCAATTGAAAGGAACCGTATGCAGCATTTCTACTCAACTTTTTAAAACCGACAGCTGCATCATCACCTATTGCAGCAATTCTGTTGTTGTCCTTGAGAATTAAATTTTTTCTCTGTTTTAAAAAAGTAAAAAATTATTTTGTATCTTTAATTATAATAAAAGTTTTGTATTCATCACTTTCCCCCACCCCACAAAATATTAAAATAATTACGAAATTAGGGCGGAACTGTAGAGATCTTAAATAACACTTAGATGACCTAAATTTACAAATTTCTTTTCTGGAATATCCCATGCCCACGACTCTGACTATATTCTTTTATTATGCCCCTCCCCCACTAAAATATAAGTCTGTATCCACCCCTGATATAATGCTAAAATTGCATTTTGGAAAATTCCTCGGAAATTACTACAAAGTTGTCGTTTACTATTTTGTTCAGGAAGTTTAATTAATAGTATGTATTACATCCACATTAACGGTATTTTTTTTGAAAGTTCGGTATTTGCGCAACAAAAGAATTTCTTTATACACACTACCACATTTATTTACCATTTCAAGTGACTTGAAAACATTTTTTATGGTATAAATATTTCAAGCAGAATGAGAATACAGCATTAAAAAACTAGAATGAATGATATATCAGAACGAAATATCTACTCCGGTTAGGAAATTGAATGATGGTAGGCAAACAAGTGAAATTACCTTTACATGACACATAGTTTGATATTTATGAAACTGAGATATCGCAGAACGAATGAACTCAAGTATTCTTTTATGATGAAAATTCTAAATGTACAGGAGTAGTATGAAAAGAAGAAGAAAAAAACACTGAACTCGCCAACGTTTCGAATATATTCTATATCCATCCTCAGGGCTTGATTCGATATTTCTAAAACCTCATCCACATCTCCATCCGTTACACCCGCACCCGAAGCATATTCTAAATATAAATAAATAAATTTATTGTCAAAAAACAGTACAAACTGCGTATGACCACGTGGAGGAAAAAAAAACTAATTTACTCTCCGGAAGCAAGCAAGGGACCATCCCATCAATTCCGATCAAGGGCCCTAAGGCAGAGGCGGATTCAAAAAATTCAGCAAAAATTCCTAGATAAGATAAAAAGTTAGCTGCGAGTTATAATACTAATAGAATGTCAATATGTTTGTAATTTTAAGCAAAAAATTACATGTAAGTTATTATCGAACTATAGATTATTCTGAGTATAGTGCTTAAAAATTGAAATAACACTAAATTCACGATTTATTGTTACAATAGACCCGCCCCTAGACAAAGCCTAGAGAACCTGTATGATAAATCCGCCTCTACCCGAAGGAAAACCGGAGAAAAACCCGGGCCAGGATGGGGCTACAGAATTTATGTACACAAACGTGCCAATGTTGAGTACACATAAAACTAAATTAATATGAGCCATAAGACAACACAATCATGCAAGAAAATAGTTTTTGAAATTGTTATAAGTTGTTTAAAAAGTACTACAGCAATGGCGTGATAAAGCACAAGACGAATTTAACTTTTGTTAAAATCAATAAATTCTTTTACAGTGTAGAAGCACTGGTGCAGGAGGTAGTTTTTAACCGCGGATTTGAAGATATTCAATTTCATAATATCTTTTATATTCTTGGGCAGGGAATTATATAGAACGATTCCCGAATGGTATGGTCCCTTTTGGCAAAGAGTGGTTGACACTCTAGGGCGATGAATATTACTACTATTGCGTGTATAGTGTTCGTGAACGAGACTGTTTCGTATAAAGCAAGGGTGGTGCTTCAGTAATTCGGTCTTAACAAACACGACCGTTTCATAAATATAAATGCAGGGAAGTGTTAAGATATTTAATTCCTTGAATAAAGGTTTACAAGAGTTTCGGGGGTGAGATTTACAAATTATCCGAACTATCCTCTTCTGAATTCTGAAAGTTTGAATACTCTGACCGGAATTACCCCAGAAGGTAATGCCGTAACGTAAATGGGAGTAAACGTTTGCAAAATATACGCAACGGGAAATACGTGGACTAACTGCGTTAACTAAGATTCGGAATGCGTAACACAATTTGCTTAATTGGGAATTAAGATTGTCAATGTGACAATTCCATTTGAGGTTGTCTTGAATATGGAGACCTAAGAATTTTGTATTTGTAACAGTTTTTAATTGTGTTCCGTTTAAAGAAAGAGAAACCTGGGGTAAAGATTTTGTGATACTATTGTGAAATGACATAGACACTGTTTTGTCAGTGTTTACAATGAGACGATTTGCATGGAACCAAGTCGAAAGGTTAGACAAAACTTTTTGAGCATTGGCGTGTTTACATAGTAAATTAGTGTCATCAGCAAAAAGAACCATTTTGCAATCTGATGTGGATGATGACATGTCGTTCACATACAATAAAAAGAGTATAGGGCCGAGAATTGATCCTTGGGGTACTCCGCAAGTAAGTGGCTTTGTTTCTGAAAGACAACGCTCAAGTATTTTATTTTTAGTATAGGATATTTCTACTTGTTGATATCTATCTTTTAAATAAGAAGTTAGCCATTGATGTGGAAGTCCACGAATGCCTAAAGAATGCAATTTGGTAAGGAGAATTCCGTGATCGATGACATCGAATGCTTTGGATAAGTCAAGAAAAACACCCTGAGGATTTTCTCCACTGTCTAGAGATGTGGTAACATCGTTTAAGAAGGAAAATATGGCGCTTGTAGTGGAAAAGGATTTCCTAAAACCGTGTTGATCGTCAGAGAGAATGTTATATTTTGATAAAAAATCTAGAAGACGCTTATAGAACAATTTTTCTAGGATTTTTGAGAAAGTGGGTAGTAGAGATATTGGTCGGTAATTTCCAATATTAAGTTTGTTTCCTTTCTTGTGTAAAGGTTTCACTTTAGCTCTCTTAAATATATTGGGAAACACCCCTTCCGATAAAGAACTATTAAAAATATTTACGAGTGGATTTAATATAGCGTGGGACGAAGATTTAACAATAAACTCAGGTATATCATCTATGCCTCGTGAAAATTTGTTTTTTAAGGAGCTGATGATTCCCATGACTTCACTGGCGTTAGTTTCGGAAGTGAACATAGAATTGGGTATGTGGGTGGTAATAATTGGAGGACATTGATTTGGATATATTGAGTTCGTTATTTTACCAACTTCTGAGAAGTGAGAATTAAACAAACTTGCGATGTCCTGAGGATTTGACACGATCTTGCCATCGTTTAGTAAAGAAACATTTTCTTCGCGATTTTCAGAAGTTGACGTGTAATTGTTAACAATATTCCACATGGCTTTCATCCGGTTGTTCGATTTTAGTATATGCCTGTCGTTTTCCATAACTTTAGCTGCATAGACTACTTTTCGGAGAATAGTCTTATATTTACGAAAATAATTATGGAATTCGGGTGGCTGGTTATAGCGTTTTGAAAGATAATATAAACGGCGTTTGTTTTTTGAAGAAATTCTTATCCCTAGGGTGATCCATCTATTGTATTTTTTTGTGTTAATTAACTTGCGTTTTATGGGAAAACTAGAGTTGTAATGTTTTAGGAATGTTGAGATAAATACATTGAATTTGTCGTCGGTGTTTTGGCAATTGTAAACATCTTTCCATGTTTCTTCACGCAAATAATTTACGAATATGGATTTATTTATGTCATTAAACTCTCTTGTAAATTTGTAAACTGCTTGTAAATTTGTAAAATTTGTAAATTTGCTTGTAAATTCTCTTGTAAATTTGTATTCTGCTCACTCAATGTATCAAAAGAAGGAATTTTATTTTTATAGGGGGAAAATACGTAGATCACAGCTGTGTCATTGCATGCAATCAATTCAAATGTTAAAACCATTCGAAAATGTCAATATATAATAATAAAATGTAAACAGTTCATAAACAATTACATTTATTAAACAATATGTCTATCTCGGAATTACTCATCATACTATTTTGTGAAAAATTATTAATTTGTTTCAGTTTATCTAGCGTTGTAGAACATTTTGAACCATGGCCACTCGACGTGGGCGTCGGTGGAGAGAGTATCATAATTCACCGTCTTCCTTTCCTGACCACGCTGTTACTAGGTTACAAGCGACTCGGTAAAAATCTCGAATCAGCGGTCTGCGTAATCTACTTGGACCGGACGCACCGCATCGCCGGCGATTCTATTACTCTTAATCACCAACGATCCCTTCCAGCTCGGACTGGGAGGTAGTTATAAACAAAGTTTTACTGTTTGAGGCGCAGACCACCCCAATGAAACGCGTTTCATAAAACCTATTTTGAAAATATTGCCAAATAAATCGGAACTATTTAAGTCACTCGAATTACAACATACACAATAACTATGGAAAAAATTATATTGACGCGCTATTTACGAGCATAGTATCTTTTCCTATTTTTTAAAATAACTGTACTATTATCCTGAAACTAAAATTTACTATTTTAGTTACTAATTGTACTATTTTTTATGATTTTACTTTGGGAAAAGTTAAATCCGCTTTTTGTCGAATGGTTCCTTCTTTGCTTCCGAAGAGTGAGGTAGTTCTTCGTCCTGCTTGTCCAACATAAGGTCACATGAAGTTGGTAACTGATATTTTTGTTTTTACGACTAAATTATAAAGATTATCATTATCATCTACATCACGTGTTCAACACTTGAAGGGGCGGTCTGCGATACCTAGAATGGCAGGTGTTAGAAATTAAACATGATAAATTCCCTTAAACTAGTGGCAATATGTTTGCGTGACATAAAATATTGAATCAATTAAGAAATTGATCGGGTGTTTGCCATAAGACAACAATTCGAATTGCAAAACAGTTTTCACGTCATAATTGTATTATTACTATATTTTTTGTTAATATTATCCTTGAGCTTGAACGCTTTGTATCATACAAATTATGTTATTAGAATGAAAATTAGTTGCCTAATTAAGTTCAAGTTGATAAAGGGCACATAGAAGATATGATTGCCACCGGAAACAGTTATCGAATCAAGCTAGAACAGTCGAAGTAAACTGAACACCTAAAAGTTATCAACAATATTAATTTTTCTTAAAATTATCGACCCTGAAGAAGCATAATAATTACATTTTATGTTTATATTTTCTATCAAAACTTTTCGTCAACTACGCACCTTTCCAGTCAGAACAGATTGTCAAATCTTATTCATGTTACACCTACGCTATTTGAAATGATAAAAAACATTCGAATTATTAGCATAATTCCGTGATATTTAAGTTGTGTGAATTTTGAAAGGTTTGAATAATAATGACACCGACTCACAATTGTAACTTTCAACGCATGTAGAGAATTTGACAATGGCGGGAAAGTTATATGCAGTACGATCCCTGATTGCGGAAAATGAAACTTCAGTATTTAGGAGTATTCGGTCATGATATGTGGTTCATATATGTTGTTATGCGGTAAATATTTCTTTCCACAGTCCGACAGCCACCCGAAGGAGACATTTAATTCGCACTACTGATTCCTGTAAGAGTTCATCTATGCTTTGTTTTGACCGTTGAAGAAGTGACGATCGTACTGCGGCATGCTGCCATCGCCGGCGTACTTGATTTCATCCAACATATGCCTCGCACAGCCCTTGCCGGTAGCAGCACGTGGAGGCGTTAGTGCGGGAAGGACGGATGCGAAGCGATGGTGGAGAGGTCGTGAGACTTATGCTTGATTAGCTTTTGTACGTGTCATCTCGTTTGACAAAAACCCGTGTTTAACTTGGCATCCTTAGGGCTTATTGCCAATGAAGATTGTACGCATTAAATTCTATGTTTAATGACAAAAGAACAAAGCTGTGGAAGAATTGAATTTTTACTATGAAGCGATTGTCATGCAGTATTTAATCCATTCCAAGTGTTTATCTGCTTAACGTAATTTACGACTTATTTTTAACGGTGAGTTTTTGGGAAGATGTATTTTTTTAAACATCACACTGTGTAAGTTTTTGCTTAGATTTGCTTCACAATTAAAAGTTTTTCTTACGTTTGGCAATGTGCAATTCTTATTGAGAAACCCATTGTTTCGACCGTAGTAGCAAATATGAAGTACTTATTAAAAACGGAATTATTTCCCTTCATTACAATGTCTAGTATTTAGGTACATGTCTTACATTCTGACCTGTTGGCGTCGAGAGTCGTCTTTATTGTATTGTGAACTTAATTGTATTAACGTTTTGCGAGTTGTATGAAGAATTTCCCTTTGTAGTATTTTGGTATTCTCCTTTCTGTGTTCATTCAGTGTTGAAAAAGACATTTATGTAGAACATGTTTTATGAAAATGATACCTTTCAATCACTAACTGGTATGTAAAATTTAATTTATCCAATATTGCTTCTGGTACTATTTAAATGTTCTAAATGTTCTGTACAGATTGACTAAATAATTTATTTAAAATGGGAGAAAAGTAACACAATAAGTTTGGTTAAATACACAGTTGCATGTTAATTATATTAACTAAGGAATAGGAGAACAGCTTGTATGAATTATTATATATTTGTTGTTTGCAGAATGGACTTTCTTTGTTTATTTGAAAATTTGTGAAATATTGTCTAATTTTAATGGTTTCACTCTGTAATTAATTTATATCAACTGCTTTAGAAAAAACAATTTATTAATGCCAAATTTTAAATCTCATTTGGAAATTACTTGTCTTTTAATCTTTCATTTATGAGTACCAAGATTTTTTGTAATTGACTTTTATGCATCATATTTTCAAAACATGATTAACTGATGGCAAGGAACTATTCAATCTTGATATGGTGATACTTTTAACTCTTGGAACAAAAATTTTTAGTTGGAAGAGTGAGTCAAATTTGCTTTGAGCTCTGCAGATAATTTGGACGAGATTGTTCAACTAGTAAGGGATATTTTGTTTTACTTTCAATGAGAACCATCCCATCTCTCTTTTTTTTGTTTTACATAAAACCTAGCATATCTACTGATCAAAAGTTTTATAATGTCAGTTAGTGGGAGACAGAATTTCTGGTAAATGTTTTAGTAGTGAGATGCATCTTATGAAATCTTTGAAACTTGAAATATTATTTGAAATACTGATTCATGGTTTTCATTGTGCTGTGTTCTCCTTTAGGCCTCATTCATATCTCAATCCCCATTCATTTTTTGCTTACTGTGCGAGTTACAGTTCCATCTTAATCTACTACTCTTGTCCGCAATATATTACTTCTTTTATAGAGACAGAAAGTTAGCTTGAACTAGCTGAACTTAAAACTTCTTTCAAAAGTAATTTCATGTTAATTGTGTTTTACAGAAAAGGTTCTGTTATTTTTTCTTTAACTATAAGCAAATACTCTTTAGAAAAATCTCTCATTTTGAGAAAGAGTAGTTAAAAGTTCCCCTCAGATTTGCTACTTGTTTTTTTAAAAGAGGAACTTAACCGGAAAGTTTGAGTCTGTAGACAATTCTTGAATAGTGTGCTGGTGAGCTCCATCTTTCCTTTTTTTTAGTTTACTTTATTTGTGCTTTGGAATATCTTCATTTTAATTATTTGCTTATTCAAAGCATTGCAGCAAATTCAAGCTGGAGATTGTGGAATGGATGCATATGTCATTTATAAACTTTATTGACAAAAAAGCAGTTGCAAATAGCGTGTGACCATGTTGGGTATAATAAACAAAGTTACTCTGGAAACGAGCAAGGGAGCATCCCATCAATTCTGATCAAGAATCCAAGGGATTGANCCCAAGGGATTGAATACTTATTTTTAAAAAAATTAATAAAATGTGTACTTCTATCAATTTTTTATTCCAAAAATAAATCATATATTTATATAATGTGCAGTCAAAATTCAAGATTAATAATAACAAAACTATTAAATGACATCTTTCCTATGGATATTGAATTATGAAAAAACAAGATTAAAAAGTTTTCCCCCCTCTGCATTTTCGTTAATTTGAACACTCCTTATAAGCATATTCTTATTTTGTGAATTTTTATTCCGTGAAACGTAATTCACTTTAAAACCATTTGTTATGTAAGTTTGCATGTCTGGAATATTTCCTGCTACGTCTGCAATATTTCCTGCTACATCTGCTTTATTATTTTTTATGTGTAACTACATCATGACCTGTATAATTATATAAACAGTAATTATAATTTATACTTTTAAGTTAGATGACTCTTTGTCAGTGCTAAAATTTCGTGATTTGATAAGACCTTATTTTGCTTTGTTCATGTTTGATTCTACTAATATCCGGCCAGGGATTTTAATTCAATTTCATTTTTTTGTGGGTGGGAATGTTAAAATAATACTATTGTCTGTACTAGTAATATGCAACTTTTCTTTTTAACACAACTAGAGTAACTCCTTTTTGAGGAAAGTTATGAAATAGATGATGTGACTAGGATTTCTGTACATCAAGGATTTCTGTAATCTTTTACTCTACATTGTGATGTTTAAGTTTGTCATTAATATATTATAAAATTATCAACTTTTTCAACCTTTATCAATATTTTGATAATTTTGAGTAATGTTTCTGTTTTGTGTAATTAATGGTTTCATTGTTTTTGTTGAATATTTAATTCAAGATATTACTGGGATACTGTACATTTATGTACTATCACCTGATGAAGTCGCAAACGAGTGGTGAAACTTTGTGAATGAGCTACAGGCAAAGTAACCTAGATCTTGCTTCATGAATAAATTATAGGATGGGATCTTGATTTTTGATCTTCTAAACAGATTGCCAATGTTTGAGTTTATTGTCTTCCTACGATTGCATACTTCAAGGATTTAGTACTGATTTTTTCATACTAGAAAAAAAGATTATTAAGAGAAAAAAGCAACCAAACCACAAAAATTCTAATCGTGAGCAAAGAATAAAAGCAAACTTGCAAAGGAATTTTTTCTACACACAACTAAAAAAAGATTGAGAAAGTAAAGTGAGATACAACATACCTCTACTTTGCTGTGGAAAGGTTTGAATGACCAAAACTCAAGATCCCGTTATAATTACATGTGGTCAAGAATTTTTGTTGATTCGTGATTAAATAAATGGATTTGTTATTTACCCTGTGTGTGCTCATCTTGGCCTTCAGAATGAGCAGCTCCGCTAGAACCTCCTCCATGGCAGCTGGCTCGTCTGGAGTGCATATGGGCAGCAATAGATGGTACCCTGGTGGTAAGGAGAGTGCGAAACCTTTGAGCTTGGGACGAGGCAAGATGACGGCAGTAGCTTCGGAGGAGCTCGACCTGCGACTGGAAAATGAGCGCAAACTGCATGAAATGCGGGAACAAGGAAAACAGATACTTCTGCAAAGGTCTTTCGTTTTTATTCAAATATCTCACTACAATTTTACCTCGTGCTTTGTGTTCTTTTTGGGGATAGAGATTTACAGAGCAGCTTGATCTGTTGTTAAACCCTTTTTAAAAAATAAATTAGAAGTGAAGAAAGCTACTGTAGAATGTCAATTATCCGAACATGTTGTCAAATGTGGTATGAATAGTTAAAAATGTGAATCTTCAACATTCATTTTGTTAAGTGGTGGTTGATCTAAAAAATATTGTAACAGGGTGGCCAGCGAACCTGGAAACCTTGAAATAAAGGGATTTTACAAGCCTTGAAGAATAAATACTGAGGGAGGCCTTGATACAGTAATCAAAACTGTTGTTTTATTTCTGAGAATATTTGTGGAACCAGATTTGAAAAGATTAGGAATTTAATGTAGTTTGATAATAATATTCATTCCTGAAAATTAATCAGATTTGTATAAAATGCTTCTTTTTCCAATATTAAATAAAATTATTTAACGATATATTAATTTAAATGTTACTTTGTAATTCATTGAAGAATTGTGATATGTAATGTAAATAAAGTTTTAGTATTCAAATTTGTTTTGTGTGCTGACAGGTCTTCGTGTGTTCTGGAAATGACAATATTGATACCGTTGTTATTGATTTTGTTANTAATTGAAGGATTGATGTTCGGGTAATAGACTATTGTATATGAAATTTTGTGCATTGTACCAGTGGCACCTTCTTGGTATTTGGTGTACGTAGTACTTTTATTTTTTAAAAAAGTGTATTAACTATCCTTCAGGGCAAGTAGCTCTCTAGTAAATATAAGAGTTGATATAAATCAATGCTTCCCTTGGAGCTGCTGACTGGCTCAGATCCTGGTGAGGTCGTGGATTTTTACCCATTACTTCCAGAGGAGTTAAAAAGCAAACAAACTAAGAAACCTTTTTTTTCTTGTCAATGTTTTTTTATATCTATTCTGTTTATTTTTCTTCTAGTGTGAGCTTTTGACCCTTTTACAACTCTCCTCTAAAGTTTATTAACAAAAACATAAAGAGAATTTGTAATAATGGTGAATCAATACGAAGGGATGAGAAAGTATATACTGTATTTCCATAAAGAAATGTGTTTCAGGTGAGCTTGATAAATTGTTTGGAGAGTGAAACATAGAATTAGTGACAAGACATATTAGGCTGTGTCATAACTGTAAAAAAAGAAAGATAGAAGGGAAAAATCTAATGATAAAAATGTAGTATATAGAATAAATTGTGGGAATTGTATGACCTGTTACATCAGCAGGCAAAATGATATCTAAAAACAAGAATTGGTTAAGGTAGAAGTATTGTTAATCAGAATGACAGAAATTGTGTATTGATATAAAGATCATAAAATGGAATAGGAAGAAATTAAGAAGATAAATAAAGAAACAATTTTCTAGAATAGATGCACATCAGAGATGTATATTTAATCTACCCCAAATTGTATAAATTAACAAACAGATACAGAAAAGTTATCAATGATTGTTTGTTATAAATTTTCTGTATATTTACATAATATTGTTATTTATTTATTTTATGCCTTTTGGCAAAAGGAGGTTCAGCAGCCGTGAGGCACTGAGGCTCTTCCACCTAACAGTTGGACTTGAGTAAGGGAATTGGGAAGATGAAATGTTGGGTTGCCGAGGAATTTATGGTACCGAACTGACATTAGTCTGGAGTAGGTGAGGGAAACCCCTGCTGAAAATCTCACCTAGTTCAGCTGAGCAGGGTTTGAACCCACACTCTACCACTCAGCAGGATTGCGAAAGCAAGGATGCCACCACTAGACCACCGTTGTCATTATTTAGTTATGTCATGTCACTATTTTTTAAAAAGTTGTGGATATCAATTATACCTGAAGAAATAATCAAGGATTGGAACATTGTATAAAAAGTAAAATAAACAGTACATGTCATAAAAAAGGTTAAGTTGAATAAATTTACTACAATATTACAGATAAATAAGTGATAAACGTGTCTTATTTTCTTGATATTTATTAATCCATCGTCTGCATTAATAAAAGCCTTGTTTGTAATAAAAGTAATTCTATTTGTAATTTATGATGTACAATGAATGTTATGACTGTGTCTATGCTACTATTATATCAAAATGAAAAACGAGTCTTGCTAATAGTAATATGTTTAATAAAGTGAAACTTTGCTTCATATATTAGAATATGTATGTATGTATGGTCTTAAAATAAGAAAGTTAACTAATATGTTCAATATTCATATTAATAAGGGTACCATCTCTTGTAATTTAATCTGGAAATAATAGATCTTATTGCAAAAATATGTTTTCGAGAACACACAAAGAAAATATCTTGAGAATGTTAGAAATGTGTGTTTACCTTATTTAAAAAAAGCCAGTCTTGTGTTCTTTTTCCTTTCACTCATACCGTTCTTGTCACAGGTAACAAGAATTTGAAATATTTCATCTGAGACGTAGTACTGGTTTAACATTATACAGTTTCTTATAAATTATTGTATATCCATGTTTAAAATGTTTAAATTTAAAGTTGTAGTTTGTCTAGTAAAGGAAATTAGAAGCAGTGATGGTAAAAATAATTAATTAAAAGAAACATGGGTACAAAAATTCATAGATTTAAAGAGCCACTTGACTTGCTACAAAATTAATATTGCTGTCTTATGGGGTCAAAGGGTCATCTGTTTTGTTAATCATCTGCTTCTCGTGTTCAGACCAAGGAATTGCAGAACTCGATCCTATTTGAACAGATTGAATGTAGGAGGGGCGATTGCAACTGGCCAAATTAAATGTCAATTAACCTCTTAATTCAAGTACATAGTTCATCAAGGGTATATCACTAAGTTTATGCAAATCAAATCACCAACCTTGCCGTGATGTCAATGTTCAAACACAGAGTTATTAGCTTAAGATGCTTGAAGATTTTTTAGAAGATGAAATTGAGTTTTTGTAACAGTAATAGGGTTTTGTACTTTAGTAATGAGCTTATATATTAAAAAAGCATTATTAACCTTATTAACAGTTTGTAATTTTGTTTGTAGTAAAATTAAATGTGAGTGAGAATATTTTGGTAGATACGCCCCTGACCCCAACTGATTAAAGCATTAAAATATTTGGCTTAGGGATCACATGTTGAGAATTGCTCTCTGGGGATTCGTTTCGAGAGGTCCATTAAACCCTAGGGGTCTTAATGAGGTGTAGTGACCAGAGGCTTGTCAGAAATTGTCACAAAAAGTCCTCAACCCCATGAAGCATCAAATAACTTTGTGTGATATTCCTATTGTGTTAATTATGTTCTGTTATGTTGAATGAAAATGGGATATGGGACCGAAATTTATCTCTGGACCCTTAATCATAATGTGCTTACCAACTACACCACAGTGCATCATTGGCAAGCACATCAGCATGCTAAGCTGATGGTCCCGAGTTCGAATCTCTGTCCCGTCTCCCATTTTCATTCAACATAACATAATTAATCTGTTACCTATCAGTGAGGTTCACAGCAATTTAAGAAATTTCTCAGTGTTCCCTTAATGTGCCTGTGGTAGTTCCAGGAGGAAGGGATGGTGTTTTTCAACAATTTTTTTTTCTCTGAAATATTCAGGGTCAGGGTAGTGATACCAATAGTTTCTCTCTTCTAGACTTCTGGGGAAACCCGATTATTTCAATGTATGACTCAAGTTGGTTGCTGTTTAGCTTTGCAGGTGTAGGTAATAATGCATTAGGCATTAAATT
>NNCF01127197.1:335057-376718 GCA_002313205.1 Laupala kohalensis
ATATTCCTATTGTGTTAATTATGTTCTGTTATGTTGAATGAAAATGGGATATGGGACCAAAATTTA
Organism: Laupala kohalensis; assembly: GCA_002313205.1. Classification (NCBI taxonomy): domain Eukaryota; kingdom Metazoa; phylum Arthropoda; class Insecta; order Orthoptera; family Trigonidiidae; genus Laupala; species Laupala kohalensis. The sequence goes on from NNCF01127197.1 coordinate 335,124, forward strand.
TCTCTGGACCCTTAATCATAATGTGCTTACCAACTACACCACAGTGCATCATTGGCAAGCACATCAGCATGCTAAGCTGATGGTCCCGAGTTCGAATCTCTGTCCCGTCTCCCATTTTCATTCAACATAACATAATTAATCTGTTACCTATCAGTGAGGTTCACAGCAATTTAAGAAATTTCTCAGTGTTCCCTTAATGTGCCTGTGGTAGTTCCAGGAGGAAGGGATGGTGTTTTTCAACAATTTTTTTTTCTCTGAAATATTCAGGGTCAGGGTAGTGATACCAATAGTTTCTCTCTTCTAGACTTCTGGGGAAACCCGATTATTTCAATGTATGACTCAAGTTGGTTGCTGTTTAGCTTTGCAGGTGTAGGTAATAATGCATTAGGCATTAAATTATACCTTGGTACATTTTAAAGAGCAATCTAAAAGACAAACTGTACCTTACTTTTGAAGTGGGAAAAAGTTTAGCCACTGTGTCTGTTTGAAAGAACCACATGTCCTTTGTGTCTCATGAGGTGATGATAAACATACGCCTTGTATGTTGAGGTCTGATAAAAAATTTCATAAGAATTGAGAAACAAAGCAGCTCAGACGAGTGATAGGAAGCAAAAAGGTGTTAGCTGTGGAGATGTGAGAGACGAGGATTATGAAATAGACGAAGGATAACTAAATTTATTTTTGGGGGGAGAGAAAGAAGATGTAAATGCAAGAATTAAGAAACTTCACACCTAGAAAAACTGCAAAGCACAACCCATTGTTTCACATAGTACCCAAGGAATGACGGACTAAGCTACAAAAATCTTGAACTGCCAGCTGTTTGGAGAAGAGACTGGGCAAGAATTTTTTTGGGTTTGAAGAAACTGCGAGAGAACCCAAATTGAAGGTGACTGCAGAGAAGATAAGATAAGGATACTGATGATCTTGATCCCTGAGATCAGAGCAGGAGTCTTCTGTCTTCACCCTTTATCGCTCCATGTCAAAAACTTCTGTTGTGTAAAAAAGATTCTTTTGCAGCCATCTGGTTAGTAGTCTTCTCATCATACAGAAAACTGTTTGAAACATTATGAAAAAAATGATAAATTGGGTAGGTAAAGAGTTGTTTTGACGTTGAGAATAAGTACAAAAAGACAATTCAATGAAAACTGATTTGGGGAGGATTCCCAAAGAACGACTTTAATAATGGTTATAATAAATATTCAGCTGAATCTAGTGTGGTGAATTACGGAAGATCTAACACAACTGATTTTATGTAATGCTAGACTCCTATTGCTCAATTGATTTACTATTTTAGAACATTTTCTTAGCAATGCTACTTTCATTGTCTTTTACTTGTCAAAAATTTTTTTACTGTATCTTTATTTTTGAGAGGAAGCATTCTTGTTGAGTTGAAATGGTTATTTTTTTGTTTCTAATCTAATATATGAATATTGAAAGGTATGTCAACTTTGCATTTGTACACCATTAGATGGGTATTTATCTATTGTTGTGAAATGATGTGGAAGAGATTGTACTTTTTCTATTAACCCAATAACATTTTCTGTAATTATGAGTTACTTCCTTATAAATGCATCTTCATGATTTATTCTTCAAGTCTTTTCTTATTTCTATTTTTCTGCTATACTTATCGAACTTTGTGAAATTGTGTGGAACGATTGGAAAGAAAATAATACAAAATCCAGATTGAATTTTGGGATACTTTTCTGGGACAAATATCTATTATAAGTTAAAGAGTTAATCTGAGTGGTTTCTTCTCAATTTATTTATAAAACAATTATATTATATGAATTTCTAGATTAATTCAGTTTTTGCAAAAAAATTAAATCATCTTTTAATTACAAATTCACTATTAAATTGTGTGCTTTGCCATGCGTATATTTTTTATTATTTCTTCAGGAACTGACATTTATCAAAATTTGTACATTTCTGTTTTTTCTTAAACACCCGATGTAGACCAGGTGGTGTGTGGAAGTGTGTATGCAAAATGTGAGGACCAGATTTTATTAATTAATGTATGCTCAATGGGCCTGTAGAAAATAGAGTTGTAATAAATTGTTTTCTTTAATATGAAGTATGGATTCGAATGAATTTACTCTTTTTGGTTAAGAAATACTGATAGATAATTTATGCCCACACGACTCGATGATGCCCCTTTGTGGTATATTTATTTTTGACTGTTTCTGAGCTTGTATGAATTGATAAGAAAATTTTATTTCATGTCTTATGGCTTGGTTTGGGCAATTTGACCTGCTCTTCCACCTAACCATGACTTGGTTCAGGGAATTGGGAAGAGAGATGTTGGATTTTCAGGGAACTGATGGTACCAAACTGGCATTTGCCTGTATGAAGTGAGGGAAACCCCTGCTGAAAACCTTGCCTACTTTGGCTGAGCAGGATTTGAACTCGAGCTATACCATTTAGCGATATCGTGGAAGTGAAGACTCTACCACTAGACAGACCACTGCTATCATTGGTCCTCACATTTTGCTCCATCTACCACCTCCATTGCCTACACTTCTTGATGAATTAAGTTTCACTAGATCTCTTAAGGTAGTACTAGCATAGGTAGAATTTAATCAAAAAAATATCAGAATTCTGCATAAATAAATAGAGCAACATGTATTTCTTGTGATTTTAATGTGAAAAACATCCCTCACCAACCATTGAAATGAAATAATTGCAATTATAAATGATGGTGCAATGCATTGCATCTTATGGAGAAAAACTTATTTTCAAAAAATGTGGAATTTTAAAATTTCGAAAGTGATGGAAGTTTACTTTAATTATGTTGTGATGAATGAAAATGGGAGACGGGACCAAGATTCAAACTCTGGACCTTGAGCTTGACGCACTTACCAACTGTGCCATCCTGTTTGCCTCCTGGGCCAGTCTTCCATTAACATTCAACTTGTGAGACCTAAAGACCTCTGAGGTGGTCTTATAGAAACTATGCTCCTCAAATGAGGCGACTCCCTTAGGAAATACTTTGTTTTGAGTCATATTTTCCAATTCTGGTTCACATACACATGCGAACAGGATGGCACAGTTGGTAAGAATCCCGGTCCCGTCTCCCTTTTTCATTCAACACCACGTAATTAATTTGTTACCTGGCGGTGAGGTTCACCGTAATTTAAGAGATTTCTAAGTTGAAGTTTTCTTTGATTTATAGTAAATTTACCATAGTATTTTTTATTTCACTTATATCTATGGGTCACCTGACATTTGACAACATTATTTAACTTATTTTTGAGGTGAAATGCATGAATTATTGTGACTATTGTGCTCAACCACCATATTTGTACCTGCTCTTATGCATTTCAAACGAGTTCCTGAATATTGTTTGCACTATATTATTAACTGATAGATACAAATTAAATCAGGTTTTTTCCTCAATATGATTCATATTGTTGTGTTTTAAAACAAGTACAATGAAAATAAAGAAAGCAATTGACTAACTTTGAGTGCTGGTGCCACCTTAATGTGTTGTGGTGGTTTTTGCAGCAGGGAGGGTCAAGGTCTTGCAGAGGAAGGTGCTGCTAACCTTTTGGCCCGCTTCCATAACTTGCATTGGAAACGGCAACACCATCTTGACTCTTCTAACCAATCTACCTCACAACAACCTAGCCGGTAAATATTTCTCTTGCAGAATCTTCCATGTTGATAAATATTTCAGACAATGACCTGATTTATCCTTTAAATTTTTTAAATGTATATTGGACTTAAAATATTATACAAAAGAGAGATTTCAAAAATGGCAGCTTTTCTGTTGTTAAATCTCTCTTTCATTTTGAATTTATGTTCACTTTTTTAAAACTAAAAATATTCAAATATTTTTACTGGAAAACAAAATCTACCAATTCTCTCCACTGTGTCTGGGTTAATAATTGCCTCCTCTCTATATGTTATTTACTCCATGAATATTTTATTGCTCCATTTATTTCAATAGCTTTATTTTTTTCTGGCAGAGTTCATATGTTTTGATCTCTTCTAACTGATAGGTACAGTTTGTGTGTATTAAATGATTATGACAGCAGATTCTACCATTGTATTATTTTATTACTAGCTGAGTACCCGCAGTTTTGCTTGCACAAATTTCTATAGTATGTCTCCAGTTTATTCTTTCTCATAGGTTTGACACCATTCATCTCAGCAACATCAAAAACTCTGAACTGATATAGTTTTTGATAATTTTTGTCATATCCTTCCCTACAGTGCTGGGGTTTATAGTGAAGATAGGGAATTTAAGCAGCATTGGAAATGTCATTAATAATCTCAGTGACCCCATGTGGGCTGAATGTAGCCTTACAGTTGCAGGTTGCAATCAAATCAGCAATGCGGTAAACTGTACACTTGTCACTGATATCTAACATTTTTGAAAATTTGTGCATAGCATCCCCTACCCTTGGGGTGCAAAGGGCGTAAACAGGCTGATTTTGAAATTTGAGTTCTTCAACAATGTCACTACTAATTTCAGCTGCCCCAAAAACTATTATCTCAACACTATTCATTTTCACTTATTTTTACATTTCATCCCTTAACCAAATGGAGTACATTGCCTCATAGGGGGTAATTGTGGACTTAAGATTATGACTCTCTTTCTGCAGCCACAAAACTGTTGCATTCAACACCAATATCGGATGTTTTTGATGCTTTCAACTTGCCACCTATTCCCACCCCTACCCCAGGGATGCTAGGAGTTTAATAATTATCTCCAATATGGACTAATTGTGAACTTATGAAGCTTTGGGGGCATGTCATCTATGTCAATGATTTGAAATAAGCTCCATTATTTTTACATGTCACCCTGTCCCCATCCCTTTCCAAGGAGTGCCAGGGATGTCTACTCCCACAGTGCTTATTATAAGATATCTGTGTATAACGTTTTGTTGAAAATACTCCAGACACTCAAGAGTTAGGTTGGGATACATAGATAAGAGTTTCACCCTCTGGGGGGGGTAGAGTTTTTTGTAAAATCCTTTCTTAGTGGATGTTTACACCCTAAACAGAATCTACCTGCCAAATTTCAAGTTTGTAGGCTTTGTAGTTCCTGAGATTTTGTTATTAGTCAGTCAATATGACAGACTGTGGGTAGTGAGTGGTATTTCACCTTTGTATATGTAGATTTAAGGTTCAAGTTGGTTGAAGAGTTTTATACATTGAGAATTTTTGTCATTTAAAAATTACTAACCAGATATATTCTTCAGGAATTCCACCTAGTGAAGTCTTCATAACAGAAAATAACTATTATGTAGTTCTTCACTAAAGTAGTTGATTTTTTTGGGTTGGGAACATGTTTTCTGAAAGAAAGTGTGAACTATGTAAACTGTACAGAACTATGTAAACTTTACATATATACAAACATTTTTTCATTTCAGAATATGTGTACTGAAATGGGAATTAGTTTTATTATTGAACTCTGAAGGATGTCCCTCTAATATTGTTAAATTTATATCTTCACATAAATTTTCTTTTGTTGTTCTTGCTTAGGAGATGTGAAATAATAATTTAATTTTTGTCTCTAGGGAACCTAGGGAAGGTGTTAAAGTCTTGGTCCCTATCAAACATGATGATGATGATTATTTTCCGGGCACTCGGCAGCCCAAAAAGACAAAAACTCCAAGGATTTTTAAGCAAAAAAAAGATGTTCTGCAGCTAGAAGAAGTGGAACCAGTTAATAAGAATATTCTACCAGGTTAGCTGCTTAATTTTAATTATTTATCCTAATTAGTAATTCTTCTTTTGCTTTTTATTTAAAAATAAAACAATTCCCATTTGATATGTTGTTATAATTCTATATATTGACTCTTGATTCAGTATGATACTATGTTTTTTATTGGTTACGTCACTTTATTTAATAGTTAGGGATGCTAATCTATCTACTCAGAGCAAAAAAGCATGGATCAAAGTCTATTTGTACCCAAAATAATCAGTTTTGTGTGTTGCAAGACAAGTCTTCTCAATTTCAATGAGCACAACTTACTGTATTTACCCAAATATATTTCCCCTCCCCTAATTTAGCGCCCCCTTATTTTTGGAAAAAAAAATCAAGTTGAGTAAAATGTCTTTCTGAAGGGAACTGCTCATTCAAAGTTCCATGCGAAATGGATGGCTCTGGTAAATATAATCAAAAGTACTTGAAAAGCTAACTGATGCAGTTCAACTTCTCCTCTTGACATCGCCAGATCCACACGGACTTCAGTTCTACTTCAAATTCTCATGCCGTTGCTTTATTTCCATGTGTCTGAGCATTATTTAGAACTTGCTGTTTGAAATTAGCATCGAAGCATCTACAATTGCTCAACTTTCTTGTGTCGAAGAAGATCCATATCTCTTGACAAAATCGTGTCACAGTCGGCACGGTGATGGCAGTCGACCCTTCTTAGACATAGACCAGTGTGGTTTCCACTTCAAATGAGCATCAAATCCCGCCATCACTGATCGATGTTCTGTGTTACGTTACGTATATGTTTTATGTGCCGTGGTGTGGATATTGTAAATGCCTTAAACCTGAGTTCAGTCTGGCTGCAAAGCAGTTAAAAGAAGGCATCACTGGAATTCTTGCTGCAGTAGATGTGCAAATGATCACCAATTTACAAGAGCGATTCAACATAAGATCTTTTCCCACATTAAAGTATGGCAAATTGTTTGGTGACTATAGTGGAAATAGAGATATAACATCGTTAAAAGATTTCATGATATCTCCTACAACCTATTTGCAAAGTGAGAAAAGAAAGATGAGTTATGAAAAAATTTGGAACATGAGGGAAAAACCAAACATTCCATCCAATGGAGAGTTTATTGAACTTATCTCGATTTTGAAATAGTTCCAACATATCGTGTTTATGCATTTGATTTGTAGAAGATAACATGATCTTGATGATGTGTCATTACCCTCAGCGTGAAAAAATCCAAGGGTTTTGTAAAACCACGTATTTAATTAAAATTATGTGAAGTCGGTAGCTTCCACCTTTAAGTCATTCCTTGGTTGTTCAGAAGCAAAATGGTGTCTGCACTGAACCAAGTTGCTGTGAGACTGTTTTGATTTCATATTCTTCAGAGTCATTTCTGCTTTTGTGACTGAACATCTGACTTTATATGATGAATTAATATGCACATGTAATGAGAGGGTAGATTGATCCAATAGATCTGAAAATTTTATATAATACTTGGTGAATGGTGTTATTTTCTTAAGTTTTGTTTGTAATTTATAAAGAATTGCAAAATAGTTGGTATTATGGAGAATTATATTAAATTAATAAAACTGAAATAAATATTAAATACCAATAAATACCTATGCATCAAGTACCATAAGACGAAGTTTCATTCACAAATTCTGTAGTGAGTTGGAGGAAAAATAGACAGATGGTTTCCATATTTGAGGTATTCCATAAAGAACATAATCATTCAATATAAATGAGAAATTTACGCCGACAATCAAGCTTTGAAGGAACAATTAAAATTTTAAAAATTTGTATCTTGACAATAATGTCTTAGATTTTGCTCACAACTAGCCATCGTTCTCCTAATTCATGTATTGTTCCAAGTTTCTGGTAACTGAAAGAAATTAATTAACCTACTGCAGCTAATTTTGTTTTTTCTCTTTAATTTTGAGGAAAAAATTAAATGAAGAAAGGAAAACTGTTTATACATTTAAAAGTTGTACGGTGTCAAATAAGTTGTATGTATTCATTAAAATAGATTTTTGGTTTAAGTTTTCATGCACCATTATATTGATCTTTCTTTGTAGGGAGTATTGAATCGGTATGTGTATTGTATTTTAAAGGAGGAAAACTTGTAGGTATTGTGATATACTCCTGCCTTTGAAGAATCTGTGATACTGGTATGGAAGCACAGGCATCAGAGGACCTGTGCTATTAGTGTGGTTTCTATCATCTCTTGACTAGTAAAATAGAGGATGTGAAGTAAAACTATTGACAAAAGGTGACCTTTGTGGAACATTAGAAAATTTGCATTTTAAAGAGATATCCGTGAGATTATTTAAGAGCACTGCTGGAATTGTATACACACTGAGAACGGAAATAACTGGATTAATTATTGTGATTTTTATCATCCAATTGTGTGAATTTATTTTGTTTTCCCCAGTAATCGATTAAGTGACATTGAAGTTAACAAATAAGTTTTTTTTAAACATAGTGTGTTTCTAATGTAGTTTGACTAGAAAATACAAAATAGATTGTGAGGTAAAGGTGCATAAAAAGTGGTTTTTTTTGTCAATTAATTTCAGAAGATTTTATCAGAATGCTCTTTTATATCTTATATCTGTTTAACTCAAACATTTTGTGTCTGGTTAACTGAAATAATGCCTTGTTGCATGTTGTAGGGAAAGTTTTTTTCTTATTAGTAAGTGTGTCTGTTGTTATTTAAATTTATCATAAGTGGAAAAGCTGGATATAAAAAAAGCATAATGTACAGAAATCAATTATACACTCATCTGTGTATTTGTTAGATGTCTCTTTATTAAGTGTTTCAAATAAAATAATAAAATTACCATTGCTAAGTTTAGTGATGGCCCGTGACATTATCAACAGGTGAAGGAGCTGTTTTATTTTTAACACCCCATGGAGAGACTAAATAAATAAATTTAAAAAAGCATACACTCTGCAAATCAAGTGTGTATTGTATTTGAAGTTCTAACGTTTAGGTGAAGGTGCCCTTCATTCCTGTCACCTGATGAACTGCCACCAAGTTAGATCTCAGAAAAGAGAGTACATATGTTTTTGTTAAGAAGATCTTACGTATACTGTGTGAGTTCGTTTACTCGTTTTCACCTACTAAATTTTGAATTGGCAGTTTCCCCATCCTAAACCCCAAATATATTACCCCCATGGATTTTTGAGCGACTTTTTCGAGAAAAAAAAGGGGCTATTGTGGGTAAAAACTGTAGGCAGAATTTTTGGCATTAAAAGCAGCAGATCACTATTTGAGCCACATTAAGCAGATGCAACCTTATGTAATTTATTTTCTCAAAAAAATACTGCATGTTTAGCATAATTGGATGAAACACATGTCGTTCAGCTCAAGTTTGTTGAATTTTGTGGCATTTCCTCATCGTTAAGTTCCTTAATGGCTGACAGATGGCAATGAGGAAGTTTATGAATGTTATGATGATAACTGTTCTGTGGTTGAATGTTTGATTTCCCATTATTCTTTTCTATCTAAACAATAGTGTTGCCATTATTTTGAATGAATTTATTGTGATGTTTGACCTGGAATCTTTTGTGATGATGATCATGTTGGAGATTTTGTTTCACAAGAAAATGTGTGTACTGAATTAAATATTTATTTTTGGATGTCCTAATACTTATTATTTCTAATGAAATCAATTATTGTCATTTATTACTCCCATTTTCACAAGTTATTTACATTAAAACTAAACTATTGATGTTCTGTTTAAAATTTGCCACCTTGCGTGCAAGAAGAATAAGATTCTTACCTTAATCCTTTGGTGAAAAAGGAAAAATTGTCAGGAAATGATCAGATTTAGAAAAAATACAGAATCATATTTATGGCTGGGCCCTGAAATAGAAAAGCATATATAAAGGCCTCCCCCCCCCCTTTAGTGTTAATAATAATAAATTTATTATCAAAAAAACAGTACAAACTGCGTATGACCACGTGGAGGAAAAAAAAAACTAATTTACTCTCCGGAAGCAAGCAAGGGACCATCCCATCAATTCCGATCAAGGGCCCTAAGGCAGAGGCGGATTCAAAAATTTCAGTAAAAATTCCTAGATAAGATAAAAAGTTAGCTGCGAGTTATAATACTAATAGAATGTCAATATGTTTGTAATTGGAGCATGTGAGAAAAAGATAGTTCCTATAAATAGTGTTTCAGGAATTTCTCTGTGTTATGAAGATTTATAGAATGGTACACAAACTTGTTAGGGATATGAATTGAATTCAAATTCTTTTCAAAAGTACACTGGTCATTTATAAATATCCTTTGTATTATATTTTATATCTGTGTATCTCCTATGTATTCCACATTTAATTTTAATCTTTTATCAGGTAAACCCGTAATAAAAGTTTTTTGCTTAAATAAGTTATGTCAATAATGATTAATAACTACTAGTATAACTTCACATTATCTCAAAACTTCCTGTATACTGCTATGTATAATAACCTGAAAGTTACAATTATTTCCTTGAAAAATGACAGCCCCCTCTATTTACTGATGTTCTGTGCATTATTTTCTGTCTTTGTTTCAAGTTTTTTGCTTGATGGAAGCAATTTGTTCTGCTAAATGTATATTCCTCCAAAGGACTGATTTTCCTTTGTTAACAAAAGACAATCTATGACAATTGTTGAAGTCATCTTGATTTGCTGTATTTTATGCCATGGTTGTGCTCTTATGGTATAATCTACTTAATTATGTAAAGAATTATAAGAAGGGAGGAGTGTGAAGAAATAAAATTAAAGTTGATCAATTGTTCAATTTTTTTATGTCAAAAAGTTGTGTACTATAACTCTTCAATTTTTTGTCCACCTGTGCAAGCTAAGAGTGTTCATTTTGGTTGTTTATTTTCTGCATATTTTTTTTCAAGCTTGTGAGTGCAAGTGAATTTTCTTTTATAGCTTTAATCGGAATATGTGGTGTTCAGTATTTGTGGTGTGTCCAACTTATTCACTGTTGTTTATTGATGATTTCTTATAGAAAGTGGCAAATTTGTGTTTTGAGTTGACTCTTGTTTTATTTTCATAGTAAGTTTAGCAGTATTTTTCATAGTAATTCCATGTTGAGTGAAGAATTTTTTAAAATTATTTTGGACTCGCTTACCCAAGATTAGAAAGTCCAATGATGAAGTAGGTTACACTGGTGAGATAAAGACTCGTGTACTTACAACTTACATTTCAACTTGACTTTGTAATGATGCATAAAAGCTTTTCTTTTCTATCATACAAAATTCAACTTTTCTTTGAATTAGCATCTTTCAAATATGTGATGTTAAATTAAATCTGTTTACTGAAACAGTTTGTGAATAAGTTAGTAATACTAAATCAAATTATGATGCTTGTTACCATTAAGAAAAGAAAGGTCTTTGTTACCATTAAGAAAAGAAAGGTCTTTGTTACCATTAAGAACAGAAAGGTCTTTGTTACCATTAAGAAAAGAAAGTTTTTTTTATCCTTATCTATTGTTTTTCTTCCCTCTCTGACTGTGACTTTATCTTGTTTGTTCTAGCTGGTTATCAACCATCTACAACTACTCCCAATGCCTGGTCTCTGCGTAAAGGCACAGATCTGTTTGACCACTGCAAATTGAACCTAACAATTCATGGTCCTGATGACACAGATGAGGTTTTGCAGAGAGCTTTGGAAGAAAGCCTCATAACTTTGAGAGAGGAACAGAACAGGATTGTCAATATGTATAGGTAACGATTAATTGATAGGTTATTGTTTCATTAATTATGATGATAAAAAATATTGGGTTGAATTGTATTTTAAATAAAAAATACGGTTTGGCAATATGAAAATGTCTGCTATCCCAATTATTTTTTAATAACTTATTTGCAACTCTTTGTCCACTCTGTTTAAATGATTCCAAGTTATATTTTTTTGGATGCACTGTTTCTTTTCAACTCTTTGCTTTATGAAATAAACTTTATTAGTTAGTCATTATTGATAAGTTAGTATTAGGTGCTTATTAAATCGACTTTTGGGAATTTTTTTTAAATGCTGCTGGTTCTCAAGTTAAGGTGATGCTGATGCAGCAGTTACAGAGTCACTTACGAAAATTGATGGCTAGGAACGATTTAAAATACTCTTCCAGGTTTTACCCAAATATAGTTCCCCACCCCCCTTGTACACCCCATCCATTATTTTAGATAGCAAAACTGAGAAAAAGAAAGAAGTTTAGTAAAATCAAAGTCTATTTGCAGGGAAGTGCTCATTTAAAATCCCATGTGGAATGGTTGACTCTGGCAAGTACAATCATAAGGATTTTAAAATGGAAAGCTAACTGGTGCAGTTCAACTTCTCATCTTGATCCCACCAGATTCACAAGCACTATGGCTCTAATTAAATTCTTATGTCTCTGCTTTATTCCCATGTGTCTGAACATAATTTAAGACTCAGTTTGAAGTTAGTGTTGAAGCTTCTTCGATAGCCCAACTTTCATTGCGTGAAAGGTGATCCCCGCTTCTCAACAGAATCGTTTGTTACAGTCGGTACAGTGATGGAAATTGGTTATCCCTAGAGGACATGGACTTCAAATGAGCATCGAATACTGCCATCATCGATCGCCTGTCACAATATTGTTCTCTATTTTTTATTTCAACAGTTTTCTCTGCATAAAAGTTACTTCTATTGGCTTTGTGGTACGTTAAGTATATGACTTGCCCTTGCAAAACTCATTTTCACCCACAAAACTTTTTCGTGTCTTAAGCACCAAATATAGTCCCTTCCGCATTTTTGGGTGAATTTTTTTGAAAAAAAGTGGGAGATTATATTTGGGTAAATACACTTCAAAGGAATTGTATTTCAGTGGTTCTTGTCCTCAAGAGAAAAAGGAGAACAAGGTTTGGAACCCTCTTCCTAATGAGATGGTCGAGTCTTGGAGCAATGCAACTTCACCTACAACTGGAGCGGGCGATGGAGCATGGATGCAGGGCAATCTAAGAAGGTGAGGACAATACAACATCAAGAAAAGGGTAGAGCCTCTCCACCAAAGTAATTTAAATTTGTTTATGTTCTCACCACTACCTTTTTTAGGTTTTGAAAGGTATTTTCATCGTTGTGAATTCTGGTACTGATGGTTACTCTTCTGACCAATTTAAAAATTAATCAAGTTTTGACTATAATGTTGATGCTCTCCAGGGAGTTGAATGTACTATTTGTGCAAAACTGAAAGTCATAAGTCCTAAGAATGCCACTTTTGATGATTGAACAATTGGTTTTAACAAATTTTGTTTTTTAAATGTGTAGTCTTGGCTATAGTAGTATTTTCTTTAGAGGTAAAGAATTCTTTAAAAGTTTAGGTGCATGTTTGTTATAGCATTAAAGGAGTAAGAATTGAAGAGGAACGTGCATTTATTTTAAAATGTGTATTAAATGTTGTTGGCCACACTCCACTCTCCACTCTCCACTTTCTGTAGACTATTTTTTGAAAACTGTTGTTCCCATTGGCGATTACTGCCAATAATTTTTGCTCTGGTGGATGTGTTTTGGTGAAAACCTGGGTGGTAAGAAAATATTTTAGACATAGTTTCCTTCTTCTACTTTTTTAATATGGTTACTTTATACCATTTTTAGTGTCTCAAATTTCTTAATCTTGTCTTGTGTTCATGTTGAAAGTTTGGAAGAGACCTTTATTTATAGTGGTCTTGACAATATTTTCATATTAAATTATATTCCAAATCTTTTAATGGGATATTTACCTCTATGTATGGTAGACTATTTATTATGGTGTGTTTGTGTTGAATGGGATTAAAACCATATTCTTTAATGTAGTTGTCTGCATGAACATCTTTTCTGGAATGAAATACACGATATCAACAAAGAGGTGATTTTATTAAAACATGTTGCTGGTCACTTTGAACAGCTGGCATGGGAAAGAATATTTATTCACCTCTGTTAGAATTGTTAAATCTTGACGTTCCATTAGAAAACTCATACCGTATTTACCCGAATGTAGTCCCCCCTTATTTTAGGAGGCAACATTTAGAAAGAAAAAAAGAAATTGAATTCTGAGTATTTCTGAAGGGAGGTGCTCATTCAAAATTCCTTGTGAAATGTTTTGCCCTGGTAAGTACAATCATAAGGATTTTAATATGAAAAGCTAATTGGTGCAGTTCAACTTCTCCTCTTAACATTGCCAGTTCTACATAGATTTTGGCTCTACTTCGAATTCTAGTGCCGTTGCGTTGTTTCCATGGGCCGTGGAATAATCAGAACTCGCAGTTTGAAGTGTGTCAAAGCTTTTTCAAGAGCCCAGTTTCCGTAGTGTTGAAAAAGATCCCTGTATATCGCAAGAATCGTGTGTCACAGTGCCACCGATTGGTCATTCTTAAACTGTGTGGACCAATTCGGTTTCCATTTTGAATGAGCATCAAATCCCGCTCTCATCGATCGGATTTTGTTCACCATTTCTTATTATTTCAACAGTTTCCACAACACAAAAGTTATTTCTATTGGCTTTGAGTTACATAACATTTATTGCTTGTGTTCGCTAAACGTTTTGTTTTTACTAACAAAATTTGAATGAGCAGTTTTCTTGTCCTAGACTTCCATCATGGAGTTTTGGGTGACATTAAGAAAAAATGTTGGGACTATATTTGGGTAAATGTGATACATCAGCTGACCATCGCAGTGCAAAATCAATCTGCGGAAGCTGAGGACGGGAACAACAGTTCTAAGTTGAGAGTGTGGTCAACATCACTCAATATATATTTTAATTGTAGTGACTCCACTGTAAGTTCCCTAAGTATTTTACTTTGCATTTATTTTATTTGGATTTTATTTTCTTGGACTAATTCAGTGTTAAGGAAAAGATAAGTGTTGACGTTAGTTTTTTCTTCCAATCTTCATTTCGTGACTGAACTTTAATACTTCAGTTTCTTTTACGTCATTTGATTTCAACTTCTCTTGACTATTAGCTAAAATTGAACCTCTCTCTTAAAATTGACAGCTCCCAAGTATCTGCTGCCAGGAGTCAGTTTGCAAATGCTGTAGATGATGAAACGAGTAATCCTAAATCAAATTATGGTGCTAACCTTCCAGAGAACAGTTCCTACGATAGCCGGGGTCGAGCCATGCCTGGAAGACAGCAACAGAAGTTGAGGTGTGTTTTTCTTACTGCTTTCACTTTGTTTTTGTTTCTTTCTTCTTCTTTTTTTTTNACCAAACTATTATCTCTTGCACCTTTGTCTAAGAAATTCTTATACCAAAACCTGCACGTTTTCTAAAGATTTTTCCTTTACACAGAAAGATGGAATTTAGAATAAGTGAATGCAAAACATTGAGTGACTCATGAAATTTCTCTTGCTTTTATTTTATGGTGAAAATTTTTGTTAATTGAATCGCTTCAGTTCTGTCTGCAATGAGAAATTGTAGTATGGATTATTCAGTGTGTATGAGTGTGAAAAAATCATTCAGAAAACACCTTCAAGTACTTAGAAATTACACTGCTTAATGTAATACTGCAATAGGACACTCCACTGAACTGGTTTATCAGGAGTCTGCATTTCCATATTTAACTATTGCTGGCTCTTTACACACTAGAATTTTTGTGTTCCTTAAATTATCTTAACTTATTTTAAAGTCTTATCTAATTAACTCAATCTCTAGCTATTTTTATATCTCTTGATGTTATCCACAAGTTACCTCGAATCCAGATTTCTTTAATTGTTATGTTGAATTAAAATGGGAGACGGGACCGAGACGCGAGCTCAGGACCTTGAGCTTAATGAACAGTGCGCTTACCAACACCCTGTTTGCCTCTGGGCCCAGTCTGCCATTGACATACCAGATTTCTTTGCCTACTGAAAGTCTCACTTTGAATCATATGGCTTAATTTAACATATACTCCCTTGTGGGAGAGATAATTTGTTGATCTGACTGCATGGGTTCACATCAGATAAGAGCAAATTAATGAGATGTGGCATTCAAAGGGTGAAATATATTACCAAATGATGGGGTCAAGGTGTAAAATGGGACAAGTCCATTGGTTCTCAAAATTAAGAAAACAACGTCACAGGATGCATTGAATATTCATTACATTTATTTCGTGAGTGAGAACCATGCTCAGTCCATAAGAGGAATATGAAGAAAATAAGTTGTTCAGATACAAGGGGTAAGTCCATTACGAAAATGGTGTCTCCTGTAAAATTTAAGCAAGTGGACTTACCACATCATGCCTCGACCCCTTGAGATCTTAATAATAGTACTTAAGTATATAATACTAAACCTAAATAGTTTTATGTATAAAATGTATTGCTTTTTGTGCAAAACTTAGATACTGCATAGTTCTTACTTCATTTCACTTGCAAATTAAATTGTTGCTGAGAGTCTAGTGTTTTTTTTAGTGCTTTATTGTAGAAAACATAGCATGTGAATGAAAACAGTCCTCAAGCGGTTTCTGTGATATAAACATACTAAGTCGTAGTTGGTTCGGCTCTCATTGTGCAATGCTCATCATTTTTGTATTTTGTTCACTTTTATTCTTAAATTTTACTCGAACCATGTAGTATAATACAAATATATTAATTACTATTTATTTTTAACTTTCATGAACATTGATTTTAAGGATAATAACATAAATCATCATATTTGTAATTTTGACAGCAAATTTGTAGAAAATTGATTATGTGATTAAGTACACACAATTGTTTTTGATTATTCATTTGCAGTTTTAAGAAACTGAAATGTTAGTTTCAAGTGTGATACTTCCCCTTCTTTACCTATTTATTTATTTAGTATTTGTGGCATCCTTATTTTATTGCAGTTTCAGGAACCTTGTGAAAAGAGTTTTTTGAGATGGTATGTGATAAACTATAAAGGAACACAAATTAACTAAGATAATAAAGCGAAAGTGTGTTCATTGTTGTAATTCGAAATAAAACTAAATAACTAGGAAAAGAATTAATTAACTAGAAATCAAATTGAAATGTTAGTTTATTGAACATGAATTAATAAGCGTGGAACTTTGAATTAACAAGCGTGGGAAGGTGGAATGAAAAGTGAATCGATAAATGCATTTCTCTGAACAAATAGGTAATTATCTCATAGGAGAGAGAAATATAGATGATAGGAAATACCACTCAATATTCAACAACTTGCGTTACAAAGTACTTTGAATTTACCAGCTGCATTGCAAGGAGGAGCTTTTTCTAAAGAGATTGGAAATTTGACTGTCTGAAGATTGATTTAATGTCACTACATTAAATCGATAAAATATGTTGTTTAGATTTTGATTGACCAACTGGAGAATTACTCAATCCTGGGTTAGGGCTGGTCTCAGCTATAAAGATAAGACTGTATAATTATTTAGAAATTATCTGAAGTTTAGAAATAATATGGAGACCACAAGTTCATCCAATTGTTTCATGAATGTTATTTCATATAACACAGGGTGATGAACGGAGTGGGAGGGAGTTCCCCTGTCAAGGGAAGAGACAGGAGGAATTCAGAAAGCAAGGATCATAGAGAGGACTCTGATGCTTATGGCAGTGGTCCTGGTTCCACAGAAACAAGGTCTGATTGTTCGGGGGCAGGAGATGGCCATTACAATTCAAGTAAGGAGAAGGAGGTCACAAATGGAGGCTGGAAGACAAGGTTAGTTTTTTTATACGTAATACCAAATAATGATAAATATACTGATATTTATGGTAATATATGATTGAACACGAACGTCGGTCACTTAGCACGAATGAGATGTTAAAAAGTAATTTTAAATTATGACAAAATATAAATTGACTGTCATTGTAACTGTCCTTTTGCTTAAAAATGAGGTTTTTTGATGAAAACATAGCAATTAAAACTACTTTTTAACATTTTAAGCAATTTGTGTTCAGCGACCCTGAGACCTATTGAGTACAGTTTTGTGTCAAAATATTGCAAAATAAGAATGTTATATTCAAAAGTATAAAAAAGTACACTTTCCCATTTAAATTTCAACCCCTCGATGGTGCGGGTTATTATTCTCCAAATGGGTTGAAACTTTGCCCAACTCCTTTTTGCATTTTAATCTGATCTGGGGAGGGGGGTGGTTTGCTGAAACTCAAACTTATTTTTAATGGCCACCCATGGTTGTACTGAAATATCAGGAACACCTGAGAGACAAAACAATAAAAATGATAATAATTGATGCAATTACAAAATGAAATGGGTAATTATTTTAGTCAATAAATTTTGTTTTACCTCACACCATGCCAACGTATAGGTATTTATTTACCTCAATAGGATTAATGTTGTTGCATAGTTCAATTACTTTGTAATTTGTATGCACTACATTATACTGTGAATAAATAAAAAATAAATATAATGATTCTTCAAATTGATAAAATTGATAAAATCAATTTTTTTTGTTGACTTAATTGGACCTCTTTTAATCTTTAAATTGAGCCATTTACATTCGAAACAATTTATTGATTCATCTGGGAAAAAAGTGTCAATCAGGAAGTAAGTGTTATTGCTTTAATTAATAGCATTGCCTTTGTAAGAAGCTTACATCTTCAGAGCAATATTTCCATTTTGTATCTTGTAGATACTGCATGTTTCATGTTTAATTTTTTCTTATTGCTTTATACATCAGTATTTACTTTCTTAATTAACAAGTAGAAGCATTCAAAACTAAGAGCTTCATAGTGTGTAAAATATAGAAAATATATTTTTTTACTTAATATGTCTGCTTCTGGCGTGTCTGTGGGATTCTGTTCTCACCATTAATTTACACGAAGCATTCTCATGGTGCCTGTTGCTGGCATCCAGTGACAGGCAATCTTGATTGACATGCCCGCTGGTGGCACATAAATCATTGTAGTGTTTGTAAATGGGGATGTAGTGTGCTATTGAAGCTTATCTACATGGAGTGACAGGAGGTAGGAGTTGGGTTGTAAGCTATTGTTAGTGGGTGGGTCGCTTAGCTGGGTTTACCAACAACTTGGCCCACGTGGAGGGGTTAGTAGGAGTAGACAAGTAGACATAGTAAGAGTTAGTTATACTAGGAGTAGTAGGTGGTGGATAGAAGAAGGAGAATTGCTTTTCAGTAGTCACAGCTATATAAACTGGGACATTAATGTGAAAAGCTACAAATTTTTTTTGGCCCCACCCGGGATGGCTTGGTGATAAGCTAGAACACAAGCTCCTAAGTCACTGGAGGGGCTCCCGCTTTAGAGTGATAGGTTTTCTTAGGGGAACTGGTTTTAACTAGTGGAATATAGATGACTTGGTTGCGACCTTATCTTGAAACTTTCTTTTTATATTGGATTGTTAAAGATGTGAGATAACTTGTTTCTCTAAGATTTGCTATCAACATTCTTTATTGTTAAGTTGTTGTTTGGCTTTCCCTTGGTAATCAAGTTTTCCTCAGAGGTAGGCCTGCGCTAGAAAATTTCAGTTATCTAAAATTGTTTTCTTACAGGAATGACGAAAGTTTGGAGAGTCTTGGATTTGGTAAAACAAGAAGTGGAAATCAGAATAGAAAGTAAGGAGCTCTTCGCTTTGCTTTTATGTTTTATCAGAATAAATTTCATGCTCTGTTTGGATGAGTTTCCTCTAATGTCAGGTAGTGTGAAACTAAATTCAATGCAAATGTAATGAGCTTTGAAGGGACAGCATATTCTCATTGATAAGCCAAACACACCCGGGTGAATTTTTACGCTATATTCAAACTGCTTATGCCTAAGGAGTGCAGCTTCGCAATTCAAAGAGTTTATGGTCATGATAGATTATTTTTAACTTGCAATGTTATCAAAATCATAAAATTACTTTAAGAAATGCACTTACCCCCAAATAGCTATTGAAATATTTGTACATATGGAAAATCTTTGGTAGCTAAACAAAGTATTTGAATTTTGCTGCCATAAGAGTCAAGATTTTTTAGTAGTTGAATTTTAGACTTTCTGGAAATAGATATTTTAGTCATCCTTCTGTGACTGTTACCTGGCTATTCATGGGCGAGAGGACCGAGTGGTCTGGTTTGACGGGATGAGTCTGTCATTCCTCATTTTTTGCGGGCTTGGTCTGTCAGAGGCCACTCACATGACAGGACTAGCAGAGTGTCTATTCTGCAATGCTCCCTACTTCTGTCCAATCCTGCCTATCTTTGAGTAGTATCGATCTTTGACAGTGAGTTGACCTAAAACTTACTGCTAATAGTGTAAGAAAAAAATTATGGTTTGTTTTGGATGGTGGACATTATTGATCAAAAAACTGTTGTTTATATTAGGAATTCCTTGCTTGGCATTATGATTAATTAACAATGAAATCAAACATGTTACAGTAAGACGTTTCAAGTAAAACTCAATTATGTACGATTTACTTGTTTAGACTTTTTCTCTATTCCTAGAAAGAAAATGATTGCACACTGGGAAAAATTGCCATGTCATTACTGTGGTTCTGAACATTTCTATTCTTCACTATCAAATGTATTAAATTTGAATGAAATATTTTGAAGCTTCTTGTTACTATCCGACATACATATTTTTATCAGTAATGTAAAATAACAGAATTTAATGACTTGTTTTAAGAGTACTTTTTTGCAAGTTGGTTGGAGAGCACTCAAGGCAACAGGTTTGCAGCTCTTTGCTAGTTGAGGCCTACTCGGAGTCAGCTGAGGAGAAAGATGACCTATTTACTGTGGTTTTTCCGTTGGGCCAACCCCCTCACAGTCCATGTGTCATTTTCCTTGTCTGTGTATGACTTGGTATTGACAGTGATCTTGAAGGTTGTAGATCCCCACAGAGGAATGACTGAAATATCTTTTGCCAGAATCTCTATGCAGCAACATCTGGTTAATCTCCTCAATGCCAAACTCCTAAGAAATTTATTTTCTTAATGGTATGTTCCTTATTAAGAGAAGAACCTTACATCTATTATTGTCCAGAATTTCTGATGTTGCATCAAATTTGTATTTGCTCTGTGTACCTCTTTTAGGTCATTTCTTGTTGCTCTAAAAATTTGTTTGAGCAAATAAATGTGCTCAAAACTGTCCCGACATGTGGCTGAAATATAGCTACGAATTGTGGAAAGTTTTTATCTAATTATATTAAAACTAATTATGTTTTACTCATTATTACAAACTAGCACTTGTAGGGTGACTTATTTTAATGAATGTTGCATTTTAGAGGGCAAATTACACATTTTCTAATTGCTGAACCTAGTGGTTGTGTTTCTGTTAATTTGCAGCCTTCGTTTTTCGTGTCTACTCTTTCATCGTTTAGAGAAGCCAAACCATGGTCAAAAGACCACAGGAAAGTTACTTAACCCTGCCCCGCCTCCCATCCTGATCTTTTTCTTATTTACTTCTCTTATTTAACATTGTTTTCCTCAGCACATACAGAGGTCGTCAAGATTTTAAACAACCCAACACTGTTCAGAGAGGCTCTTCATTTCAAGATGATGAGAGAAAGAAGACTGATACAAGTGAGATTGAGTTTTTAATTAATAATAGTTGGTGTCCTCGAGTGGGAAAAATGAACTTGGGTACATTTTTAAAATGTATGGTAATCAAGGAAATGTTGTTGGGAAAGAGTATTACATTATCCCTAGCCTAAATTTTGGTTGTTCTCCGAACATGTTGAGTAGTGGAATTTATATTCGGTAATCTTTAGAACTTCAGTGAACTCTCTTATTAGTCGCTTCATTTATTATCATCTCCTATTCAAACAAAAGAACTTTCACCTTTAAAGTTTTATCTGTATGGAAATCCTGTTCCCAATTTCAGTCTGCCAAAGGATAATTAAATATTTTAAACGTCTTTAATTTTGTATACAGACATATTACATGCTTTTAACAATTCTAGCCTTCAAAACATTCCTTGCCAGCCATTTTTGTGAGATATATTTAATCAACAGATGAAATACGTTGTCTCTCATGAGATATGAGATGTGTTAATTTTTAGATTACACATTTCTTTTTCTAATCTACTTATCCTATTATTAGTCCAGTTGGTAGGTATGAACTCATCCATTCTAAACCTTGGTATTAAAAACTGTCCCATGGTGCAAAGGGAACTAAAAGCTGTTTCCTTTCGGTTAATACTAAAAACAAATACCTTTGGTTAATGCTTAAACTTGTAGTTGTTATTAAGGTGGTAGCACCCTTAGAGGCCAAGAAGTATTTCTGTGCTTCCAAAGTGGGCAAAAAGTTTTCAATAATAATGTTAAGTTTTTCATTTCTCCATCATACTTTTTAATCTTTTTCATACAGATGTATAAAAATAAGCATTTTTTTTTTCCAACCATTGTAAATAGACATTTTATAAAATAATCTGATAAATACCTTCAGACACATAGTGAGAAAAAAGTTGTATGTAGGAATGTTATATAGGGGTTTCACTTCTATGACAAATTTTAGTTGAATAAAAGTTACTTACACTAACAATTCAGAGTCATTATGAGTAATTTCTAAATTTGGGTGTGAAATACATTGTTGATTGCATTTAAATAGACCTGAATCCATAAATACTGTACTATTATTAAGACCTTTTAAATAATACAACTGTTTAAGTTTTATTTGTAACTTGCAACATTTCAGCCTCTTCTAGGGTCATCATCATGCAAATGTAAAAGTTAAAGCTTTATCTACTTAAAAGGTCATGTAAGATAATACAATATTGTTATAGATAATCATACTGTAACTATTTAATTCATGAACTTAAACTGTAATAATGTAGGAGTATGAATTAACCATCTATGAACTAATGATGTAAGTCATGAATTTACCTTTGAAAGTTAAGAACATTAAAAATTAGATTTCTGAAGAACATTGTAAATTAGATCTGGAATTTTTGTTAGGGGTCTCTCCATTCCTTTATTATTAATTGCTACTGTATTATCACTGCTGTTTTGACATGGTTATTGGTATGTTGAAGTAAACTCATTTAGTTGAAATTAGTCACCAGTTTATCTCATGTTTGCTGTGTCAGTATCTTTTGTTTGTTGCATGCTCTTTCTAAAATAAATCTCTCTTCTACAGGGACTGAGAGTGGACCTCTAAGCAGAAGACCTCGTCATATTACTTTTTCCGAACCTCTTGTTCAAAACGGGAGGTGAGTGACATGTAGATGTGTGACTAGTATGTACAAATATTTTGCTTGTTTGTTTATTATAATGGACTCTAATGACCTTCGATGTTGACGAGCCCTAAAGCCCCACCAAAAAAAAAAAAAAANTAATAAGATGGAATTTTGTTCACTTGTTATTAGAAGAGTGATATCCCAGTCTACATTACATACAGTAAAAAACACCTAAATACCCCTTCAAGCAGAATTTTGGTTTTGCTTCATAAAATTTTATATATTTGACTATACTATACTCCTTGGCTGCAAATCCAGCATTCATCCCCAATATCTACAGGGTTGGTGGTGGGGGCGATAAAAGTAATATAAACCAAATTATATTTGTATTGAATTGCGGTTCCTAGAACCAGTGGGTTGACTTGGACTATGCCTGTGCAACCCCCCCCTCCCCCTCCCCAATGGAGTAAGGCACACCTAGCACCTCTAAAGGTGGAGTAGAGATGAGTTTATGTAATAGTAACAGCCAATATGAGTGTGTTCCTTCTTAGCTTTTTGTGTTGCTGTGATAAATAGTCAATTCCTATGTCATCTAAGTATGTGTTATGTCTCCATGTGAGGTTCATAAGTTTTTGGAGCCTTATGAGTGATTTGATTCTGTATTGTCTGTACAGCAGAACCCCTTTTAACTGGCGTCAGATTAACCGGCCAGTTAATCCTGGGCCGGATTTAAAGTTTGGGCACCCCTAGGCCCAAGAGGTTTTGCTGCCCCTTTTCGTACCATTCTGGGGGGAGGGGGTCGGTTAATTTTTCTCAAGAAAATAATTTTTATGAAGTCAGTTTTTATTTTATCACATAATAACATCACTTACGAAAATACTTTTTTATTTTGGATATTAAGTAAATTAAATAACCCAACAATGTATTGGAAATAAGTTTATTAATCTCTTCGATAGATATCAACATATAAATACATGCAAGCATTATGTATTATTGACATATTAAAATTGAACTGATATTATAATTAAATATTGAAGTTTTTTCTCAAATATGAATATTAGGGAGTTTGTAAAATTAGTGTAATAATAAGTTTACTCATGTAACAATATTGAAAAGGAACATACTGTACTTGATCAAACTATCCAAAAAATTCAAGAATCACTTAATAATTATGAGTACAGTTTTTTTGGAAGTAGGACTGTTTACCTTCCAAGTCAATTTATAACACCTTTTTTCTTGCTTTTTATTTTAGCGAATGTGGCAATGATGTCATTGTAAGGTATCTCTTGAATCAGCCTTCCCCTCTATGGTGAGCAGGGCTAATGATGTCAATCTGTTGTCACTGGTTGGAGATCTTAAATAATTTTTCACATGACAAAGGGTGGAGAAGGATCTCTCTCCTGTGCAGTTTGTGGCAGGAGCACTAAGATCCATTCTTAAGGCAATGTCAATGTTCGGATAGGTATCAACTGCATGAAAATGATGCTAAACCTTGATAGTGTCAGTACAGATCATGCTGGTTTTTCCTTTGTCAGTATTTTGCACCCAAAAAGGGTTTCAAATGTAAACACTCATCTACAATAACCGGCTCAATATCTTCGGGATTAAAACTCAATAGTTCTCTTGCATGCTTGGTGATTTCTGAGGATTCCAGTCCTTTAATGACCTCGAAAAACCCAAACCTGTTATGGAGCTGAGTATATTTATTTTCACATCTCTTGAGTTCAGAATATAAGGAATCTAATATAACGTTAAAAGTGTTCGCTCGAAATGTCCTGTAAATGTAACATTGCTGCTATTTTCGCCATATTCACCAAACTTAGTAAGTATCTTCCTTTTGCGTCAGGTGTCTGATGAGATTATATTTGCCTCATGCAACACTTTCTAAATTATCAAAAAAATTTCTTTCTTCTTGAAGAAAACCACAAAGAGACTCATAGTAAGTAATAACATTTCCTAGCTTTGTGGTTTCATACTGCAGTTTCATGTTTACCTTATTAAACCTCTATGGTACCCCATAAAATTGACATAAATGTAGTCTCAAGGGAACTCAACTTTTCTTTTAAAGCATTGGCTTCATTCCTTGTTGAGAGCCTTTCATTACTGTCATTAGCAATTTCATTCAAACTTTCTGAAATGCCTTCTCTGTTTTCATTTACATCATGATGAGCAGACCATCGTGTCTTGGATAGATATTTAACTTGTAAAGTATACTTTTTCTTTAGGATGGCCCATCTGTATGTTGAGGCACTGAAGAAATTGTAAAGTTCCTGCAGCAACCCAAAAAATGAAACAGCCTCTGTTCATGATTCTGCTGCACAAGACCCTATTAAACTGAGAGAATGCACTGAACATGGTACATACTCTGCTCGAGGACTAAGTTCCTGTATATGAACCTGAATGCCAGTATACTTGCCAGACATATTTGAAGCATTGTCTTATGCCTGATCTCTGCAATTAGAAATGTCCGAATTAAATTTCTTAAAGATTCCCAGGCCTGTGTTGACAATTTCTTCATCTTTATGTCCAACATTTGGCACAAAACAAATACACCTTTCAATCGGCACGCCATCATTGGCAACATATTGAAGTACAAAAGTCAGTTGGTCCACATGTGTCTGGTGAGGAATCTAATACTATACCAAAGTATTTAGCTTAATTAACTTCTTTTAATTTTATCTGCCATGAGAGCAATAAGTTCTTCATATGTTGTTTTAGAAATATAAGATGTGCTTCCGGAACCTTTATCACCATATTTTCTTAAAGTGTTCTGTCTGGCCAGAAATTGCAGCAGTTCGAGGAAATTTCCACTATGATAGTGGTTCTACTATGATAGTCTATCTATGTGTTCCGTGTAATGCCAACCCTTGAACAGTTATTTAACTGCCGCCACTACTCTCTTGAGTACCTCCCTCCAATAATGGACTTCTTGTTTGAGTACCTCACTAAGTTGATTATCAACACGACCTTTCAAACCATTCCAAAGTTTTAATTTACTTAAGTTATTTTTATGATTAAAACAGTTTTCATGTTCTAATACTCGTCGATTAGCATTTTTCCAGGCATTTAATTTGGTAGAAAAAGTGCCCATCGTGTCAGGCTGTTCAAATAGCATACATGGAACAAAAAACGCATCCTTTCGATGGTGAATAAACCAGCTATGCTCTATTTTTCATTTCACCATTTTAAAGTTTTTTGAAAAACAAGTTCTTGGACAGATAACGAACTTTGTCTGAATATTGTTTTTTAGACTGATAAAAGTCTAAATCATTATTTTGAATCACCCCTTTAGTGTATACATAATCACATAGTTGTTCATTTACAGTCCATAAAGCCAGGACTGAACTGAAAAAATCATTAGTTCTACCACTTTCTAAATCTACTTCCTCTCCTTGTTGATTTTCAAAAACAGCCTGAACCAGATCGGTTATACAAGCAGCTTCCTCGAATTCAGAAGTGGCACTGACAGAAGAAACAGATGGTAAATTTACATTGTTGATTATATTGTCATTCACAATTCCACACTCAGCAGTCTGCTTTATAAGTTTTTCATTTCTTTCGTCCTTTTCTTCACGCTTTTTTAAAAACTCTGCGCTGCTAGGTTTTAGTTTATGGCTCATATAAAAATAAAAACACAATGATAATTATTTTAACGATGTCATGCTGCACCATAAAAGAGTTACATGATAAAACTTAGAGCGAACTTTCGAACCGTCTGTATTGGAACAAAGCACTGACCGATTTATATTGACTGATTGTTTACATATCGTGCATGATATATGAACTGAAACAATAGAGAGAGAAACACATGAATGTTTATTGGTAATACACATCTGATTTCTTAGAACATATGAAAATTTCTGAGAAATCTACACACACACACATTATATTATAGATATATAATATTATACTTTATTTCTATCTATCGAAATCATATTGTTTATAGTATTCCAAGTAAATGTCTTTAAACGATATAGACTTCTCAGAAATTTTCATGTTCTAAGAAATCGGATGTATATTCCCAATAAACATTCATGTGTTTTTCTCTCTATTGTTTCAGTTTTTGTGTATATATAAAAGTTATTAAAAAATTCTATTTATTATTGTTTAGCTATTTTTTAAATTTTATTCAAACTAAATACATTCATAATGCAAAGAAAATACACATTAAAATAACTTTTTATTTATTTTATTTCCATTATAAATTTTCACCCATGCCCATTTCTCCATATTGGAAATGGGAGAATAAAATAGACAATAAATATGTTAAATTATTCTCTATTAACTGAACCCAAGGAAGGACACATCTGTACTCTATGACCTACGACAATTAGCAAGAGACTGACTTTTCATATAAGGCAACATATTAATGTACCACAGCTTGTACATTACAACATTTTTTAATATTTTTTTCAGTTCTTATATGCATGAAAAACAAATGTATTAAAAATATATGTGCAAAAAACTTTTATGTTTGCGAACCTCCAGGTTTCTCTGTTTTACATAATTATGTTTCTTGCATAGTTAGAAAATATTGACAATACTGTGCATAAAAACTTTATATCTCCGAAATGTATTTACAAAAATCATACTAAGTGCAGAGAAAACTCCCCATACTTTATCATTCTTCAGCAACTAATTATGGATATAAAAATCTAAAAGTTACCAGGTTCCCAAAGAAATGAATGTGAGGCATTAGATAAAAATAAATGATATTTATTATTTGCAATTGTTTATGAAACAAAATAATTCATCAATATTTATATGCAATTATAAAAATTTGGGACATGGTGGTTTCTGCATGTAAAAAGTATGCACTCGTGTTTTGTTCCCAACTTAAAATATGGTATAAAATACGTGTGTACACTTTTTATGTGCATAAACCTCCATGTCTCAAAAATTTTACTAACAGATTTGAAATTAAATATGATTAGTTGTTTTAATTATTCAATCAAAATTGTTTTTGACAAACGTATATAAACATATATAAAAACATAGAAACCTTTACTAATACTTTTTCGACTTCTATATAGATATCTGCGATATCTGAAATGTGACTACTTTTTGATAAAAACGAACAAATATTTTAATACATCTTACATTTTTTATCCAAATGCTATTTTTCTATTGTTTAATTATTTATTAAAATCCAATTTTTGACACTTTAAAACAGCATAAATAAGAAAAGAAGATGTGCTTTTAATAAATATTATAATACCATTTGTTAAGAGGCCAAATAGATGATGTCCTAAAAAAATACACTGTTACTCTCATTTTGCCTGATAATCCTGCAAATAATCTTGTGGTTAATACTTTCTTGTCATATGTATTGTTCGGCTAGAATTTCAAGATTCAACAAAATGTGATAACTTTCGGTCAGGTGAAAATGGCGACAAGCCGGGAATCGAACCCGGGACTCCTGCTTTGATCGCAGGGGTATTAAACACTACACCACCCATTCACCTTCCACAACTGTACTCCATTTCTACCCAGACCTAATCCCTGAAAGACCTGACAGACATCCCCACACAGGAGATACGTGAACCAGGCGGCACACTATGCTGTGTGCACTTTATTACTGGTTTCACGTGTACCTACGTGTTCAGGTTCATTATGTACATACAGTAATTAGAAGAGTACTTTTTTGAATTCGTTACGTTATATCCCAATTTCCGGTGAGGTTACATCCTAAAAGAATTTTTTCTTCTGTACTACCGTAACTTTAGGTGATTATATTCTTTATGAGAACCAATATTAATTGTGTCAATTGTGTGTTCACACTGTTGAAATTAGTATGTGTTATTCATTAGGAGTATATTAATTGGTATTCACTTTGAGCATGGCTTCCTACAATTACCAGGCTGGATCATGCATTATGTGGCAACGGTGTACTGTTGGCCGGCTTAGTTAAACGCGAATGAATTACTTATGCATTCATATTCTTCGTGTCAAATGAATCTGAACTTAGAGTAATTATTTATTTATTTTGGTCATGCTATATATTTTTAGCTTCTATGATATTGACTTAATATATGAATGTGTTAGCCAAGATACTTCTCTTTGGCCTGCGAGACCGGTGTTGTCAAGCGTTAGACCGGAGCCTGGTAATTGTAGGAGGCCATGGTTTGAGGAATCCAGTGAATTTCTATCAAGGTATTGTAACTGCTTTGACTGAAGTCAAGTGGTCAACTATACATAAAACTTGAAAATATTTACCAAAGGTGTTCTAATTAATTAATTATTTATTAATTTTTAGTGTTCATCGAGAACATTTATTTTGTGAATTGAAAACATAAAATGGTATTATAGTAATTGTATACTAATTTCATACAATATTTATACACTCACTTTAGATAGATTCATCATATACACAAACTACATACATATCTATATCTATATGCTCTACCTATCTATCTATGTCTACAAATCTCTTTATTACACTACTTATCTATATCACACTATACACAATATTTACATACACATATACATTATCAAAATACCCATACATTTTTCAGGAAGCTTCTGCTAATAAGAATTCATTCACTGTGTAAAAACATTTATTTATTAAAAAGTTGAGTACATGTTTGTTACAGTTCGGGAAGTTTTGATTTCTTGGGATTTGACTTGTTCCTTGTTTGGTGTTCATGTATCATTGCATTAGTTTTATGGTTTTGGATGTTCATTTTTGTTTGAAGGATATATATATACCTGGCAAAGTCAGTATTTGTAATGATTTGAAGTGAGGTTTGCAGCTAGATGTACTGGATGAATTTGTGATGATTCTGATAACCTTTTTCTGTAAGAGGAAGATTCTTTTTGATTTAGGTGTGTTCCCCCAAAAGAGTGTACCGTAAGTTATCTTCACGTACACATTATCTTCAGTTGTGTGATACAGCTAATGTTTCCAGTAATATGTTTTTTGTGTGCAGTTTTTGTTTGAATATTTTAAATGCCACCAGAGTTATGAAAATCATAATGCTGTTGTGTCCCTATTTTAATTGGCTATGTTTTAGTTGTTGTTTTTTAGCCATTTTATGCCAATGCTTGTCAGGATACCAAAAAACATGATCCACTAAAAGTTTCTCCATATAAGATTGTACTTATTTAATGTCAAATAATTTGAACTTTTGGGAAGGAACTGTGTAAAAATTCATTGGTGCTAGGAAAGGTTCAAACTATCATTTGAAATATTTATTTGGGGTACTTAAGTCTAGTTGCTCTGTTGGATATACTGCTGTACATGTTCTTGGAACAGTCGTGTTGCACAAAATTTTCATCATTTTAAATATTGTCATGCCTTACAACATAAATTAATATAACTGACCGACTTCTTTGTTGGAAAACTAGTATTTTCTTTACATGTTGTTGTGGCACTAACATAATTATTTAATTTCCTGTTATTAGACGAGGATCTATTACACCTACTCCTGAAGAGGACTCAGATCCATGGCTTGAGAGTAATGATATAAAAATATATCCTCCTCAGGTAATTGATACTTGTCTACTTTTAAATTAGTCAGAAGTATGTTTCTGGTGTCACCTATGTGGTAAAACCCTAAACCCATATTACACTACCTTTGAACACTCATTTTCCAAACCTTCAACTTCCTGTCCATTCTTCTTGTTTCAGAGATTTTTAAAAATACATGTAGGCTAAATACTGTAGTATTAACCCGCCAGTGTGTGCTGTGTGATGGACCTCAGTGACATATTGTAAATATCTCAATGGATATTTTACAAACAATCCTACATATAACATTGTTCATCTTCTTAAATAGGATGCACCTATTCTAGAGTTAAAATTGGTTATTAATACTAAGTGTACTAGCAGAGGTGAAGAAAGTGAATCTGAAATTTAACTTTGTTAATATTTGAAGCATTAGTTTGTTGTTGGAAATTTAAGGATAGTTTAAGTTAACTGTTAAAAGTTAATTAAATATTTAAATGTTAAATCAATCAAATGGCCAAAGATTCTATAGCTAGTCAAAAAATAGTTATTAAAATTATTAGTTCATTATAATGCACATATAGTGTAGGTAGGCGTGGCTGGGTGGAGAAGGTTGACTAAAAATAAGTAATTATTGTTTTTCTTGTTTATTGTATTTGAAGTCAAATAGAAGAATTAAGAGACTACATTCTTCATGCATAAGGGTGTATTTCTCCCTTCATGAATATGAGTTTTGTATGATTGTGAGAGGGATAACTTTTACCTGCAAAATATATTTTTAAGTATAAGCCATTTAACAGTTTTCTTGTAAAAAATGTGCAGTTTAGTAATGTTCTAAAAAAAACACTGAATGCAAATACACGAGGATAGTCAACTAAAGAATAGTTGTTCTTTTTCCTATTAAGGTTTGTTCACTCTGTAGATTTTGAATTTAAGGACTGTCCGTGAGTCAGGGGGTTGGAGGATGGGAGCAGAAATGTAGAGAGGAGAGAAGCCATGAAATGACAGAATCATTTTACTTTTTGTATAGCGTTTGCTAATTGGAATACCTGTTCCCAGTGTGTACTTAATTACATGATGTATTATCTTATCTGAGTGAGCCTTGTTCCCACTACATTAAGTCACCAGAGTTCTATTTTCTGTTGAGGACTTCCAGTTTCAAACCCTTCAGATGATGCATAGCATGGGAATCTCGGACCATTCTGAGGTATTGAGTTGTCGACGTTGAGGCAAAAGCTTTTGATCTCCTAGCATTTACCAAAATTTCATGTGAAACAGTGGGCATCTGGGATGGTCTTGAGCATTAAAAAATCTTTCATTCTGACGGTAGGAGATAAGATAAATTTTAGGCGTATTTGCACCGTGGGAACATTGCTTTAAAGAAATAAACGAATGTAAGGTACTGGAAGATAAAAGTAATGGAAGTTGATAAAAGTGTTATTCATTTTAGAAATTAAATTACAAGTTAAATGAAATGTTAACTTTGTTGATTAATGATTAACACCTTTTTGTCCATTTACATGCAAGTTATATTTGCTAAAGTGTGTACCTGTGGGAGCATAAGCAATTATTTAAAATGTACTAGTCTTGATTAACATTAAGCGTAGTGAGGTATGATAGTTACTCTACTTCTGTCTCTGTTGACAGTGGTTCTAACTTCATATGATCCAAGAATATTGTGCATAAAGTTTTAGTTTCCCTATACTATAACATTCAAAAGAAGAATTACTAATCATAATCATCCCCAACCATCATAGCATGTAATTCATCATTATTTGCATCTCTCCATTTGCCCATGTAGCCACGTATTTTGGTTCCTGAAAACCACTGCTATAGCACCCGCTGAAAGCAAGAATATTAATGGTCCTGAGAACGAATATGTAGAAACAGTACATTTAGACCAGCACTGTCCGATGGCCTGTCTAACCTTTTTTTACAACCCGTGAGTTAAAGTACATTTTACTTAAAAATTTTCTTCAAACATAGGGGACACAACTTGTGTTACGCTGTCAGAATTAATATATGACATGGCATGTCTGGTGAGATATAATAAAGAATATTGTGTTTGGAATTAAGCTGTCATACAATACAATATGCAAAACGTTATCACAATACTAAATATTAAATTAATTTTTTAAAGAAATAATTAGATGCTATTTAATTTTTCCAGCTTAAAATAATATAAATTTGTTAATGATAATAAAAATATAGCTTTACAAATAAATAAATACGACCCACTAGTTATATTTGTGAGGCAACATTTTGACAAACTCCATCCCATGCTGGTCCAATCGATTGAAAGTGTACAAGAAACAGTGTGCACGAAGATAAGTTGGACAGCTCTGATATAGAAAATGAAATGGACATGGGTTATTTACTTTAGGCTCACATCTACTTTTTCAACTTATTGTTACAACTTATGATTCTTTTTAATTTTATCTAATTTAGTAAGGTATTAGTTTTGAGATACGATACCTTTTATGAAACTAAGCATTTATGTAATTATTATTAAGCTTTATTACAAAAAAGGTATCCTTAATTTAACTCAATTCAGTGTATTGGGAGACTGTTATTCTTGCAGTGTTTCTCAAGAATATGTGTTCTCTTTTCAGCATGTAGTTTTTGACAATACATTTTGTCTTATTTATTTTCAGGTGCAGAACGCATCCTCATCATTGCAGACGAGGAAAGAAACAGAGAATATATGCTCAAACACGAAAGGTGCTTCAAAAGTGTTGCCTCAGCGAACTGGTGGGATTAGTCAGTATTACAAGCAGTCTTACAATTCCTCGGCTACTGACAGAGGAGTCAGGAATTTTCAAAAACCACTCAGAAAGGATTGGACTGCCAATTCAGAGGAAGGTAATTGCTTTGGACCGGTATTTCCATTTACTTCTAATTGCTGTTATGTGTGAGAAATGGAAATGACGCGGTCTTGGACTGATCTATCTTCCACCAAGACGAATGTCATATTTACATCCTTATACTTGGCTCAAATAGTGAAAGAATAAAACTGCCTGCAAACATTGTATTCTTCCAGAAGTTAATTTGTAGTGGATGAATTCTGTAGATCTGGGCTTAATGATACTCACATATTCCAGGGTCATCTTGACAGAAAAATTGGGTAACTTCAAAATACACGAGTTCTTATAAAGACCAGAGTGTCAATGTTCTCAGTTGGTAGCTTGATGAATTCTAATGTGAACAAGCGAAATAAATGCGACCTGGGAACTGAGAAGTTAATAATAAAAATAATGATGAATCAGTAATAAATTAATGAATATTATGAAAGATCTAGATCAAAAATCTTCTAGGCATATTTAAGTAACTATATTTCTTGGAAGGTAACAAAGGATGTAAAAAAGTGTTACGTTAGTTTACAATCTGTGAAATCAATGCGGAAAATTGTATACTGAGTCAGAGACGAATGCTGGGTAGACATAACCCACAAACTGTAAAATAATATGTACTTGTCTAATGCCATTCCACATCTCAGAAAGTTTAACTTTCTCACAAAATACAGTTTGAAAATAGTTCAAGTAAATCTAAACCAATGAAAGAAGTTAACCCATTTGTGATGAAAGACAGGCACTGCCAGTCCTTTACATTTGTGGGACTTCCTGATGAAAGACTGTCAATGCCCATCCTTTACCTTGAGGTCGGATTTCGACTTATTGTTACTAGATATCATTCATGTCTTTATTTATACTAGTTCTCTGAATCTTTCAGAAGTTTATTATTAAATATCGATTGTTCTCAGCCAATATTTTATTTTATATTGAAGTTTGAGTAAATTGGTTGTAGTGTGTTGTTGAAGTACATGATCATGGCGGAGTCAAGACGTTTACAGAATAAAATCTTTCTTGGATGTAGTGAGTTAAGCTGAGTGGGTGATAGAGGCTTTTGATGACAGTGATGAGGAATTGGACAATGTAGATGCAGCGATATTGAGGATACTTGTAGTGAAAGTAGTGAAAGTTTGATGATTTTTATGACATTCCTCAAAAAACATTCATTAATGAACAACTTTTAAGTGATTTGAATCTTCAGGGAAATGAGGAATTTTTGACAATCATTGCCACTGAAAATTGATATGAACTAAAATTTTGACTCATTTAATTTTATTGAATAATTAAACCTGGAGGAACTTCACTGTGAGAAATTGTGGGAAAAATCTGTTTGATAAAAAATGTTGTTCAAATTTTTGTGTCTTCAATGTAAATTACTTCAGGAATTCTCAGTGGAGTTACTACAGTAAATTATTGTAATTCGTCGGCCACACACTCAAGCTGTTGCTTCCATATCCTCGGCTTCCATCCTACTAGTCAGCAATTATTGTAATCAGTCGGAAGTAGCTGAGGATGGAAGCATATTTTTTCTACAATTTGTAGCCAACTTGTTTTTGTTACTTGCTCCTCACATCACTTGGTAACATCTTACTGCACCCGGTGATTATCATCTTGAGTACTTGGCTGGTATTGTTATTGTTTTTATTATTAACTTGCCTGATACTAACCTCACAAAATATCAGGTGATCACCAAAACAGAGTGGTTCCCGAGAGGCATCTTTCCTACATGTGTTAGGTTTATATAATTGAAGTTTGCTTTATGCTTTTATTTTCCCCAGAAGTCACGTTGAATTTTGTATGTCTCCACTTTCATATGTATACATTGTTGGTTGTAATTTTTGTTAGTTGAAAACGATTAGTTCTTAATAAAAATGTAATTTGTATCTGGTTCATTGATTGCGATTTTGAAATATTTGAATGTGGCTAGATAAAATCGTGACTAAGAAGCATTCTGAAGAAGCTGGGAAAAACGTTACAAAGCCAGCTAATGTATCTGTCAGACGGCCTTCTAATCTTTTGGAAATATTGAAAATAGACAAAAAACCTTCGGCCTCTGTACCAGCTTCTGAAGATCAGAAGAAGAGATCAGTAGAAACAGTGGAATCTAGTCATCAGTCCATAAAAACCAGTATGTGATTTGCTAGTTTTCTTTTCTTTTTTGTTATGGACTTGGCAACAGTAATTTTAATTTTAATAATGGTTACAGATTCAGTGGAAGTATCTTCTACCATAAAAAGTAAAACTGGAGTTGAAAGTGAGGAAATTAAGGTAATTTCTTTAATAACATTTTCTTGGTTCATTTTCTCACTTGTACCCACTTTACTCCTCTTTCATGAATCTACTTCTTTTAATTATCCCTTTTTTTATATTTCATGGAATGAATGTAAGTCAAAACAATTGTATATAATAGAAGTAGATTTGTATACTGTAACTGATGTATTCTCTCAAAGCAGTTGTTTTTTAGTTTCGGTAAGTACTACAAATGATTCCTGTCCCTTGTCACAAATTGGTAAACATGAGGTTAAATGGTTGCATGTAAAGAAACACATGAATTGCCAAATAAATGTTATTGAGAACATAAACTCCATGCCAGAGCCTGAGGAATATAAATTCAACATACTAGAGCATTGGACAACTTAGACTCCATAACTTAGCAGATAATGGGTGTGCCAAGCAGGTGGGCAAAGAGGGAAATGTGGGACAATTTTTCTAGGTCAGCAAATGAATGGCAGGAATTTTACAAAATTTTTGAAAAATTGTTGTGAATTTTTTTGGTTTAAAACCATGAATAAAATACTGTGACAACTACAAAATCTTCTCTATCAATTTTATTATGTCCATATCTATAAAGTAGTAACAAGAAGTTTGGCACCCCTGGATAATATTTTTACCTATCTGATTAGAACCCTAGTAACTAGTGATATTGCTGTATTTCCATATTCCATGACTTAATGTGATTAAAAATATGAAACCTAGAAACTGTAAGTTTTATCATCGAAAAATTGCTACCACTTGATCAGTTTCTTTTGGCAAATTACGTTACCGAAAGTTCTTCTGTCGCATAAACCGGCTCTATGTTTTAACAATGTTGCCATCATCATCCCAGAATAGTGCACCCACTCATGGAACTTCCCAGGAGTGTATTGCTACATTCTGAATTATAATTGTGACAAACATTTGTTGTAAGAATTGTAATATCAACATGGAATATTGCAAAAAAAAAAAAGTTTAGGATAAAGTGAAAGGAAATTGGTATGCTTCTAAGTAGCTAAAATGAAAGACATTTGTGTCTAATTTAGATATTATAAATTAATGTAATATAAACTAGAATTTTACTCACATGATGTGCTTGGCTGCTGATGAGGGTAATTTTTTTCTTTATTAATTTTAATTTATTTCTTCGACTAAAATCTTTGTATTGCAGAAGTTGTGATAAGTAATGTTTCCTTCATCTTCAGCCTCATTTAACCGAGTATGTGTGAAATTGATATCGTCCCTTAAAACAAATGTTCTCTTAGACAATGATTTCATATATTAGATGTATTTTATTGATCTCTTACTTGTAAGGGAGTGCTCTCCCAGAAGAATATTTGAAGAAGATCTAGCTATAT
Organism: Laupala kohalensis; assembly: GCA_002313205.1. NCBI lineage: Eukaryota > Metazoa > Arthropoda > Insecta > Orthoptera > Trigonidiidae > Laupala > Laupala kohalensis. Next base: position 371,727 of record NNCF01127197.1, read on the forward strand.
ATAAAAGTTAAAATTTGTAAAAGAATCCAACTTAACCTCTTAAAGCTTAAAGAAGTCTGGTATGGGAGGGGATACTTAATTTATTGTGAAATTATTTCATACACTGTTCATTACAGTTAATAAATTCCTTTTTATTAATTGTGTTGTATCAAATATTTTTGTTTCAGCGTATGAGGGAACAAATTGAAATGCTTGACCACAGGTTGCGGTCAATTAGTTGTGCTTTGGAGGAGACAGGTGCATCACCCAGCAAACCTGTCCTGAAGGGTCAGACCATGACCAGCGCAGAGTTGTTAGCTGGTACAACGGCGTGCGGGCAGTCGAGAGACGCTGGTTGCAGCAAGGTGACTGCTCAGCCTGAGAACCAGACCGCAGCGATTTCTCAGGTCCACACCCCTAGACAGGTGCAAACGATTGACCAGGATCAGGCTAGCGTTAAGATGCAAGCTGAAGATCAGATTCAAGTTTCGGACGAAGCTTCATCACATATTCAGGTAGAAATAGTTGCTGAAGAAGTCCATGCTATTTCTCCAAAGCTAAGTCTTGATGAGAATCAGTTCAAAGATGCCGAAGTTGTGTCAAATGTTGGTCACGGTGTCCAGAACAAAACTTTCCCCCATTTATCACTTAACTTCATGCAAACTCAGGTCAATCATCAAGTTGAATCATCTGAAGAAATTTCTGAAGTACAAATTGAGTCTCTGGACCCTGGTGTCAATGTTCGATCTCGGACTCATTTATCTTCATGTACCTCCATAGAATCTCTGCAAGGAAACACACACAATGTTCCTCAGAAGCTTCCAAGTCCTCAAGAAGTGATGAAGCTTCAAATGGAAAATCAAAATCAGGTGCAATTCCTTAGTAATTTTCCAAGTCCTCCTGCTGAGGTCCAGGTTTGTTCTAACAGTACTTGTTTGCTTGCTCAAAGTTGGTCCCAGGATCTGGATGAATCTCATTTTCAGACACCGAATCATGTTCATGATCACCACCCATCCCAAGAACAATTGCAGAGTCACAGCCAAGGAATGGATCCTAGTGGCTCTCAGGTCCCTCATCTTGTTGTGCCTCAAACACAAATTGTCACAGAAACGCATAAAGTCATTGTAAACCACATTCTTGCTCAAATTGCGATGGCTCAGGCTCAAGGAGATATGCAGGCAATTTCTCATTTGTCAGAGAAATTAAATGCATTTACCTTTCTTCAAACCCACTCCGATTCAGGATACCAACAGTGCCACGATCCAAGTGGTCACCCCATTCACACATCAGCTGAAAATAATCCTGAGAAGCTGGTCCAGTTCAACAATCTACTTTGTACACCTCATACTGAATCAAGTCACCCACCTATGGTTCCAGTTGACATTCAAACTCAATCCCATGCTCAAGTGTTGGCTGCAATGAATGCCCAAGGTCACATGAGGACCCAAAGAATGATCCATATGATCCCTTCTGATATGCAAGCCCAAGTGAACTTGGCACCTCATGCATCTCCTCAAGCACATTCTCCAGGCCTTAATGTCTTTCCCAGCATGCATCATGCAGCAAACCCTTCACAAATACGTCCTGAACATCCTTGCCCTGATGTAGAAGCCAGAGAGCACGCTCCCCTCCAGGCGAGTCCTGTTGCTGCTTCGATGATGGGAGCGATTCAGTCTAATGACCCAGCTTATGCCCAGGTTCAAGGTTTAGCCCCAGCCCAGGTGGAAATACAAGTCCACGCCCATCCGGAACAGGTTCAGACTCAGATGCCAAATCCAGCTCGAGTTCAGGTGGTGTATTGTGTGTTTCTATGCATGCCAATGGGGGAAGGTGGATTGGTGGAATGGTGGTTCTTGGTGAATTGTATCAGTCTGCTCCATCAAATCAGTTTGAAAGGTTACACAGTTAGGTCCTATTCTCCAGGGGATACTCAAATTGCCAAGCAACTAAAATTCTCTGCAACCAAAAGACTCGGCATGTGTTATTAAGCAACACCTCTCTCACGGCGATACTTCAGTACCAGCGACTCAGAGATGCTGCGATGTGGTGACAAAAAGACAGTGAGAGATTTAAATTTTTTAAATATGCAAATGTTTTACTTTATTTAAGAATATTTAAAATCTGCTCAGAAAATTAAACAAAATGATACCTAACACAACTTTTTCACATGGTGTAGTAGAGAAGTACAGTATACAGATGAAATCTTGCAGGGCGCTAACTCACAATGAAACATGCTAGATATGTACCTTGCCAGCAGCTGATGCAAACTAATATTGAGCAACTTAAATTGTGGCTGTGCAAGTATGATGGACAACTGACTCACCCAGTCTCTTAGTCTCCCAATCGCCTTACAGATGGAGACCGGATTATTGTTTCCTTGTTTGAATATGGCCTTACCCTTCTGCTGGCAAGAAGGAAAATTTAATTTAGAAGGTAGTGTCAATGTAGAAAATCTGAAAGACCTTACGAAATGGGAAGAGCAGAAAAAGTTGTGGTTTGAATGTCAAAGTAGTACTGTATTGTAAATCCTGTAAGGTATTATCTGTGTTGACTAAAGTCAACTACTCACATAATTTTGAAATATTCACTTAAGTAGTACTTATTAATTAATAAATCAATCTACTGATTTGTATTATTTGATGACGACCAGTACTTTGTGATTTTAAAACTGTGTAATTAATTTAGACTGTCCTTTGACCCCTTCTTTTACAAGGGTCGTGTTGTCTTCAGTCACGTGATGTAGCTACCATTTCTTTTTGAACAGTATTTTCCACAGTTTTTGGAGAACTATTCTTGTAAATACCCCATAAGGTATGAACATCTTAACATCATTGCATTCTTATTTCCGTTTGCTATGTTTCAGTATGTTTTTTTCACTATGTTAAGCCGGTACTTTTGCTAGAATATAAAAAATACATAAACCCACGAAAGTTGCTCCCTAAAAGCCCATAATAATTTGCAGTCAAGTATTCAAAATTTTGTGTCATAAGGGTATGAAAATTCAATGCTTCTGGATAGAGAATGGTTCAAACTGTCTTTGAAACATTTTTTGGGGGTACTTAGACCTGGCGGACATAATACCTTAAGTACATACAGCATTAAGTCACCAATGGTGCACACCCTTACAAGTTCAGACATGTCTATCTGGCTTCAAAATTTTTAATCAAAGGGATAAGATCCTCCCACATGGGAAGAGACTAAAATAAAAACTTTGAAATCATTCCGGAACATTGGAAAATGAAAATTTAAACATGTCTTATGAGATTATTACATTACACAATTTTTGTGTGTGTGTGTGTGCGCGCGCCACTTGATCCCAGTCTGTGAATGTTGCTGAATAGAACACACAAGTTCGAAATAAAACTTTTAGTCTGATGCAAAAAAGTATCCATTGTAATTTCTTCTTATAAGACCTTAAAAACATGCTCGAATTCTCATTAAACATTTTCTACTAGATAGAACGAAAAACAATGTAATTATGCAACCCCCGAGCCAGTTTAGCAAGGAAAGGGTTCAAGACTGTTAAGTGTTTTGAAAGTAAACAACTTAATATCATTTGCTGGAGCAGATTTTCAAAAGATCTGGTGAGGTTTCATGTCTTGTTACTGTTTTCAGGATTTTTGGCATGCCTGCTCGTGTTTCTTTATCTTCTTTTTTTGAATTTTACTTGTAACCTTATAATGAAGAGTTTCCTGTATCTTTGTTTCTTTGCTATTATATCCATGGAATTTGAGGGATGCTTGATTTATTATTGTAGTGGAGTGAACATGTGGCATAAATAGCACTTTGCAAAATATTTCCTTTTACTGACACTGATGATCATAAGCTTTTAAATGAAGATGAGACTCACCCTGTTATTTTGGTTTAGGAGTGCTGCTTGGTAGGGTAAGGTTGTCATAAGTTTTTGGAACAGTTATAATCAGGGTTCGGATTGTACATAATATGCATATTTTTTTCCTGACTTTCTATGGCTCTGAGGAATTAATTTCTAGAATTTTTTGCCTTATGGGCCCATTTGAATTTAAATTAATATTATGTATAAATGCATATTTTTGAAGATTTTTATTTGAACTCTGTAATTTTTGGGTTAAATTACTGTAATCAAACAGAATTTATATTTTTATTATTAAATACAGTGGAACCCTGTTTTAAGAGGCCTGCTTATAAGTTTTTTTTTTTTTTTTTTTTTTTTTATAATGGACAATACCTCTAGTAGTGGGTTCTGGAGATGAATGATAGAAACAGTGCATTTATTTATCAGATATGAGAGACCCGCTTAAAGTAGACAAAATATTTTTCTTCACAGCCAATTCCATCCCGTTTTTAAGAGAACCAAAGATTTTTCCATAAAGTGTCAACTAATAGACATTGATATGCAGCATCTGTGACATAAGCAACAATGCACAAAAAATTAGATATTTTGCGGAATCTTCGCTGATTGTCTGTTACAAACAGGTCAGAGTTGACTGTGCTCGCATATCTACTGTATTTACCCGAATATAGCCCCCCTCCCCCTTATTTAAGGAGGCAAAATTTAGAAGAAGAAAAATGAAGTTGAGTAAAATCAACTGTCTTTCTGAAGAGGAATGCTCATTCAAAATTCCATGTGAAATGGTTGACTCTGGCAAGTATAATCAAAAGTACTTGAAAAGTTAACCATTGCAGTTCAACTTCTCTTGACATCGCCTGATCCGCACGGACTTCGGCTCTATTTCGAATTTTCGTGCCGCTGCTTTAATTGTGTGTTTTTAGAACTCGCAGTTCGACGTTAGCGCCGTAGCATCTTCGATCGCCCAATTGTCGTTGTGTCGAAGATGATGCCCGTCTCTCAAAAAAATCGTGAATCACGGTCGGCTCGGTGACTGCAGTCGGTCATTGCTAGACGACGTGGACCAGTTCGGTTTCTATGAGTTCGAATGAGCGTCAAATCCCCATCATCATCGATCGATGTTCTTTGCGTTACGTTACGTATACGGCTTGTGTTCGCTTAACTCGTTATCACACACGAAACTT
>NNCF01127197.1:377590-396826 GCA_002313205.1 Laupala kohalensis
TCACTTTAGCTCTCTTAAATATTTTAGGAAACACCCCTTCCGATAAAGAATTATTAAAAATATTTATGAGTGGATTTAATATAGCATGGGACGAAAATTTAACAATAAACTCAGGTATATCATCTACACCTGTTGAAAATTTGTTTTTTAATGAGCTGATGATTCTGATGACTTCACTGGCGTTGGTTTCGGAAGTGAACATAGAATTGGGTACGTGGGTGGATATAATTGGAAGACGTTGATTGGATATAAGTAAATATACTACATGGGTAGTCAGCGTGGCTCAGTGGGTAGAGCACTGAGCTGCTAACTGGATGGCTGGGGTTCAAACCCCGGTGAGGTGGTGATTTTCATTACACCTCAACATCCAGACTGACTCCCAGGCCTACTCAGCCTGCTATCAAATGAGTACCAGGGGCTATCCTGGGACCCAAAAAGCTGGCTGGAGCGAGATGTTGACCACATCTCCTCCTCCTAGTGCCGGGGTCAGGAAATCGCGCGAGCTCTACTCTCTGTGACACCCACAGCAGCGTATGGGCTCAGGAGCCGATCGCTAGCTAGGGAAAAAATAGAAATAATAGAAATATACTACATCATATTTAAATTGTAAAAATGCCATCTCACACTTCCTGCTTATGAGAGACAAATTTTCTTTCCCCCTAGTACCTTTATTAAGAGGGTTTCACTGTATAGCTTATACTGTAAAAAGAGCTCAGTGCAGTTTACACTTGCATTTTCTTAGTAATTGGTAGATACAGATGTAACTTTATGTGCATATTGTTTTTTAAGGCCATTTAATTGTATTTTCAGTGCATATTTTGAAAATTGTAGTGCACGTTTCCAGATTTTTTGGTGCGTATTGATCTGAACCCTCGTTATAACATTGACTTAATGATAGCAGGCTGCGAATAGCAACACTCGTCTGAATTTGGGCTTTTATATTGTTTGCTATTGCTACTCTTGTGAATATGCCATCTAGAACTAGTAAACTACTTTCACCAACATTTTGTTACCTTGGGAACTTCTTTCTCACTGATGGTTCTTGGGAACTTACATTGCTCTTGCTGGTAACTTTTATTTCTAGTAACCTGGTGTGGTAGATTAAATGGGAACAGGATTTGTATCATCTTCATATATGCGGATTTATGAAACAATATAATTGAAATAATTGTTAGAATGTTTGTCTGCTTTTACTCTTGTGGGAATAAGTCAGGAAATGTAAGGTATCTGAAATTGAAATAAAGAAGAAAAGTCTTAAAGGATGTAATATTTGTAAAATATTTATATATACCTTATTAGCCTGAATATAATATGACATTGAATACTGTGAGATCCCTAGTATTCCAAGAAGGATAACTTGGACAGAGGAATTTCTCCTTTCATATTTCAATTTTCTCTTAACTTTCTCTCTATTTAGACAGTACTATTCCAGCAAGACAACACTCATCTGAATTTGGAAAAAGGTTGCATCGTAATATCCTTGAAATAATGTGAATTTTCATTCATTTTTAATGTAGTGACTATACATAGATGTACTAAAATGCGTACAGAGGTACAAAATACACAACTTATGGTTTTAATGTTGGAAAAAAATGCAAATAAAACTTTCAAACATAACATATTCAGGGAAAAAATGTCTCACTGTATTCTGGCTAATACATTATATATTGGACATGCAAGGTACCAAACTTTGTACTCAAGTACAAATGTGAAGTCTGGTTGAATCAATTAATTTCTAATGGTAAAAATGGATGAAAATAAAAACTCTGAAAATATTATTGCTTCATAAAAGACATGTCTTGAACTTCTATTGAAAACTACAGACCAAAAAAATTTGGACCAGAAATTTAAAACAAGTCACACGTAAAATGTAACTTATATAGTAATACATTTTCTTCACAAGAGATAACAAGATTTTATGTCTGGAGTGGTGTTACTCAGAATTGGAACTACTATGAACAGTATCAAAATTATATTTATATAGTGTTATAATCAAAATGTTATATGGGTCCTTAATGTTGGCTTAAAATGAGTGTTTATTTTGTCCTAGTGTAAAGGAAAATGTAGAAATTGAGTTAGTGAGGATAAAGAAATAATTTTGGACTTGCGACCTTTTGATGGATGAATACCATTTATTTTGTGCTCTGATTTGAACACAAGATTTGGACTCTAGGTTAGTTTAGGTCAGGTCTTAATTTTATAATGGACCTTAATAGTAGGATTGAGTTAATTATTTGAAATTTAAGTTAAAAAGTGAAATTTGATGCTTGAAGTTTGAAAAAATATTGAAAACTCCTAGTAGAGAGATTGTTGTTTTAAAAACTATATTTTTTTCTTTAGTGACTCCCGAGTTTCTCCAAGTACTTTTACATTGTAAGGACATAGCGTAGGCATTCTTAGTGTACGAGGGTAGTTCAGAATGTATATTCTGTTTCATTATAGAAAAACTAAAACATTTAGAGGCACATTAATATGTAGTGTAACACAATCTGTGTTAATTTGTATACTGAAAGTCGTGTAACTACCAAATATGGCTGCCTAACACAATTTGCCAACTTATACAAATTAAAGTATCATTCGAATAAACATAAACAGTAGTTCGAAAACTTGCAAAATGTACAAGTTCATAACAAACTCTGACAAGAGGTATAATTCATTCCAGATGATTGATGAAGAAAGAATAGAATAGTGCCACAAGAGCAAGTATATTGAATTGATGGCTGATTTAATTTTAAAGAAATCTGAAAGTACTGCCAACACAATGCGAGGTTTACTTTTTATTACCCTTCTGTACGATGGGGAAGTAAAGGCATCGGTTACACTGTGTATAAGCCCTGTTCCAACATTAAGCCATTTAGATTGGAATAAATAAATAATTTTTTTATTGTCAAGAGAGCAGTTACAAACTGTCTACGACCATGTTGAGGACAATAGACTAATTTACTGCTTCTACATTACAATTAACTTATAAACTCGGTACCTTCCTGTTGATGATTCTTTTTCTTAGGTTACACTATCTCCGAGTTAAGTTATGTGTCTTTGAGTTTAGTGGTGACCATTATGGCCAATGATCTGTTGATTCGTAGTCAACATTTAACACCACTGTCCTCTTGAGAACAAGGTGCCCCAGTGCGAGTTTGCTATCTGACTGTGTTTCTTTTATTTATTTCCATCTTGCTTCACTCAGCACCACCCCACTCCCTTCCCTTCCCGTGTTCTTCCTAAGCCTTGCTGCCCTTGTGGATTCCAGTCAGGGAGTTAGTTGTTTCTCATGTTTCAATAGACATGTGGCAGTGTGCTAAATAAGTGGTACCTCTCCCTCCCCTACACGTGTGGAACAGCTTGTGTTGTTGCATTGCACAAATGTTCCACAAGTGTTTTCATCCGTTGTAGGTTCCTTTGCCTGCCCAAGTGGATCCTACTGGTATGGCAGCGTATGTCACTCAGCTTCAACAGCATCAACACTTGGTGCAGCAACAGCAACTGGCTCAGCATCTGCAACTGGCGCAGCAACATCCACAAGTGGTGCGGCCACATCCTCAAATGGTGCAGCAGCAACAACAGCTGGCGCAGCATCAGCAACTGGCACAACAACATCAGCTTGTGCAGCAGCAGCTGGCGCAACAGCAGCTTCTTATGCAAGGAGCAGCCCCTGCAACGTCTGGCTCATCAAATTTTTCTCATCCCTTGACCCTGGGATGGAGCACCCAGGTTGCACCAGGAACTCCCAGTGCAGATTGGTTTCTTCAGGTATGCAACACCCAACACGTGCTTTGTGCCTCTTACAGAAGGTTTTTTCAGCATTCACTTGCACAAATACACTGCATATAACATTTGATAATGCTGTTCTTTCTTCCCATTGACCTGACATGTCTGTGGCAATTTTTTTAAATTTATACTATTAAATAAGGGTGCAATAATTAAATGTATATATGTGAAATTTTTCTTGTAAACAGTTCTAACTATTTTGTTGAAACCAGACATAACATATCATATGTAGGTTAGAGACAGAATTTAACTACACAAAAGAAATTCAGTTTCAATTTGGAATTTTATTCTCATAACTAGAGATTCCATTTTATCGTCAAGTTGAAACTTCCTATTTCATCATGTTCATTTTGAGCTTTTTTTATGCTATTTTAAAATTAAAGCTATTTTCTTATCATGCACTTTAAATGTAACTCAGGGGACTTACATCTAGTAAGTACGTGTTTGTCAAACACGGGGCCCCGAGCTGAGTCTGGCATTACTTCCGCTTACTTGTGCAAGGCTCCTTCCTTTCTCTTTCCTGACCTTCTTTGGTCACCTCTTGTTCTTTTCGATCCCGACGCTATTAGGGCTAGGGTATCTTTCATTTTCCTCTTGATATATTGTAATTTAGGAGGATTTTTAGTGGGTTGAGTTATTCAGTGAGTCCCACACGTGGGGACAGCCATGTTGGCTCTCCTTAGTGCATAACTGCATTTTTCCTATGTGTACAGAATTTTAGGGCTCTAATGACCTCAATGTTGACGAGCCGTAAAGCCCCACAAAAAAAAAAGTTACCATTTCAGCATAGGTAATCTGTGCTTAAGGAGTTTGCTTGCTTGCTTGCTTATTTTGACCCCCTCTTCCAAATAAGATTTTTGTTTCTTCAGTGAATTTAACTTGTGAGCAATGTGGTTAATTTTTCATTGTTTACGAAAAGGAATCCTAAATGTGGGTAGTAATTTAATACATTAAAAGTTAAAAACTTGGATAGTTTATTTTTTATCACTTATTCAATTTTTGCATTGTACAAGTATACTCTTTAAATACAAAAAGACAAAGATTTGCTCAGTGAAAAAAAAATCATTTTACATTTTAGGAGTTGTATCTTGAAGCATGAAAAAAGTCACATCACAGTTAAGTATTTGAATTTGCGGATTATTTCGAACTGAATGCTGCATTTCTTAAATCACCAGACAGCCATGAGGTGGTCTATGTTGGTCATTTTAAATTTTGCATGATTCACAGCTGTGAAACTATGGGGTCTCTATTTACTGCAAATTCTTTTAGAGATTAGAGACAGAAATTTTTTGTTATAGCTGGAAGGAAGTTTCACGGCATAGGGAAAGCATTGTTTGCCTTGTGATCTCATGCTCCATGTCCCCAAGTCCTACTTCAGGAAATATTTTTATTCGTTTTGGTCAACTTGGTTGTACTTTGGTACAGATTTGTGCACTTCTTATGGTTGGAATTGTGAAGTTTGGGGTAAAAAAGTAATGATCTCATTTGTAGCAGAATTTCATCCTATGCATTAGAGAGTTCTATTTTAAGTGTATTCTTTTACACTAATGAGAATAAGCTATAGATTGTATGAAAAATTGGCATTATAAAACTCTCCTTTAATAAGGTGATTTCATGGTATAGGTGTTATTGTACAGAACTTTCGTTCATGAGTCACACTACGAGAATGTTTTGAAAATAATTTTTGTCAACCTGGTTATGCATTAGTACATTTTTCAATATTATTTACAATTAATTATGAACCATGTGTCCATATTGTTTTGAATATACATCATAGTCATCAGAGCAATTTGCTCGATCATAGAGATTCTATTTTTGTTTTCTTATGTGCAAAGTACTTCTGCTTTATCCAATAGGTGGGAGCAGCTATTCCTGGAACGACTGCTGCCGCCAATCCAAACTTCAACTCCGGGCAGCAACCACAAGATACACCCTCTGTCCCCCAAACGTCTCCTGTGACCCAAACAAATGCTCCTAACACAGTTCAGAATGCAGCAGGAACTGTACCTCAGGGGGTGGTCGGGGACCCTCAACATAATGTAGCAACACAAGCCCAGTGGTTGACACAGCTCAGTGCTTGGCAGCATCAGGAGCAGCAGGTAAGTTATTTTACTTCCCTATATACTTGGTATAAGTTTTGTAATTGTTATCTTTTTTAACAGTGGTAGCCTGAAGGAAATATTCATTTTTGGTTTTCCTGATACCCAAGAAATAGAATTAAGAATACTGATTCAGCTAGTCGGTCTGTGGTCAATGATTTGTAAATAAATGGATGAGTCCTTTTTCTAATGCTTGTAGTATTTAGAGTAGTAAGTGTCTATTGTTGATGCACATGCTATAGATATTACAAATTCAAGGGTAATTAATTTGTACACTCGCGTATTATTTTGGACATTTCTGAAATTTGTTGTAAATGTTTCATTAGAATTTATTCTTTTTATCCGAGAAAGCTAAAAGTGTATAATTTTATTACTGTATTTATCCTATTATAGTCCTCTCTCTCTCTTTTTCTTCCCCTCCCAAAAAATTACCCCAAAATCTATGGGGAGACTATAATTGTAGTTTAGCATGCAAAAACTGCTCATTCCAAGTTTTGTGGGTGAAAAAGAACTGAACTCAACCCATATACATAACATAACGCATACTCAATAGAAGTAACTTTTATGCAGTGAAAACTCTTGAAATAATATGAAATTGTGAACAAATTCATGATGGACAATCATAACTTTGACCATCGATTGATGATGGCGGGATTTGACTCTCATTCAAATGGAAGCCAACCTTGTCCATGTTGTCTAGGAATGACTGATTGCCGTCACCATGCTGACCATGACACATGATTCTGTTGAGAAACGGGAATCTACTTCAACACTACGGAAGTTGGGCGAACAAAGATTTGATGCTAACTTCAAACTGCGAGTTCTGAATTATGCTTAGAAGTAAAGCAGCAGTACGAGAATTCAAAGTAAAGCCGAAGTCAATGTGGATCTGGCGATTTCAAGACGAGAAGTAACTGCACCAGTTATCTTGTCATTTTAAAATTCTTATGATTATACTTACCAGAGCCAATAATTTCACATGGAATTTCTCTTCAGGAAGACTTTGATTTTACTCGACTTCATTTTTTGTCTTCTAAATTTTGCGTGTTAAAATAGAGGGGGACTATATTCGGGTAAATACGGTACCAATTCTTCTCCAAAAATATCTTCTATGTATTGTCCACTTCATCACTGGTATTGCAGGCTATAATGTTGCTCGTGCATTTTGAAAGATATTAGACAATGTATGTGATTGGAATGTCACATTGCTTTCTTCAACCACATGTCCCTTGAATTAGGAAGTGTATCAAATCAAATGCTATTTTACATTTTGTTAGAGAAAACCCGTCAATGAATTATGGTACTATGAAATACTTCCTTCCTGGTTGTTTTTAAGTTTGGGAAGTGGAACATGCGTATTGTGAAATAAGAAAAGTAAAGAATAAACCCTATCATACTGAGCACCGAAACTTGCAAAAGTTGAAGTATTGAAAAATAAGAAAGAACATTATTGGAGTATACTGTAATGCTGTTCTTTTAAAATGGAGTTAATGCATATGAAATCCACGAAAACAAAATAAATTAGTTGTTGCAGAAATTTATTGGTTTTTATTAAGTTTACTCTTGTTCCTAATGACTTTCAGGATGTTAATGAATTTTTTACATGCTTAGTATTTTTCGGGTTGACCTTACTATATGGACACTTAAAGAGCAATTTTGCACATTTTAGAGGTTTGCAATAACCTTTGTTGCTGTTTTTGATATTACTTTGAAACAAGAACTAAATGAGAGCATAAATTATGGAAAATATGTAGTGTTCAGTACTTTATTGAGCCTAGATTGTTATACATGGCTTAAAAAAGATAGAGATTGGTGTTAGGATATCACAATCTTGCACCTCGGATATCTAATAGACCAAAAAAATGCTGAACCTAATGATAAAAGAATTTCCCTATTTTTAATCGAGGAGCACTTGCAGACGAAAGAGTAGTTCCTTAAATTGAAAAAAGTATTTTTACATGGTTTTTCTTATGTCATTCTACTATTACAGTCATTAGATTCAGTTATCAAATTCTACTTACAGTCATATTTAGAGTACTACATAAATCTAATTTTTCTCTATCCAACAATTTCACATGAATACTATTCTTCCCCCTCTACTACACTGACCAGAGCATATGCTACAAAGTAGGTGGCATTAGAACCGCCTAGTGAGGGATGTAATGCCACCTAATAACACCTGTGTCAATGCCAATGATTTAAAAAAATATGGGGGAAATCAGGAAATTGCGCTTTTTGTCCAAAGACTACTTCAGCTTTAATTATTATGGCAAAATAAATTAAGAGTATTCCCAGACCTTTTCTCCCCCCACCCCCCTTTCTCATGGCTCCCAGTGAAGATTCCTGGGAGATCATAAGAGAGTGAAAATTTTAATGGAGGTTGGAGTAAGAGAATAAAGTTACTTTGCCACATTTTATGAGTAACTCTATTCTACTAGTATTCCACTCTTCTCACGTGTCTACTCTGCTGATCATTTATATGGGTGCTCTACCAAGTAACTTCTTCATTACACTATCCATGTGAATCAGGTTTTAGGGGGGGAAATCGATTGCACAGACCTGGCTAGTAACTGATCTCTCTCTCTCTTTTTTTGTTTCCCCTTCAAAATGTGATGTAACAATTAAATGAACTATTTAATGATATTAAAGATTACCTGAAAATGATGTAAAATATTTAAACTCGTTGTACTATTTATTGTGTAATAATAAAGTTATAAAAAGTAGCATAATTTTTCTCAATAATTGAAGCTTCACCATTGTGCTTACTCCAATTGGGTTAGTTGAATAATACAACAAGCTTGTTCATACAGTATAAGTTTTATTTCTGTAGTGTACATGTAAATTTTGATTGATTGCAGTAATTTAACCTACAATTGACAGAAATCAAACAAAAATCTTCAAAAATATGCATTTATTAAATTAAATTCGAATGGTTTTACCAGGTGAAAAATGCTAGAAGTCTATTCCTCAGGCATAAAGATTCAGGGAAAGAATATGCAATACCTGCAAAATACGAGCCCCGCTGATGACAGTGCATTGGAAACTGTCTCTATGGTACAACATCACAAATTATTATTAATTATTAAATGAAACACATATTGCAGTGCATCCATTGACCATCTGTATTTTTATTGACGAAGTATTTATTTACTTACCTATTTATTTATACCATAAATTTGTGAACCAGTGTTTTTAAAGATAACGTAAAAACTTAAGTTTCGTTGTTCGTGAGTACTGCGCCAACGTACCGAATGAGCATTGTACTTTGAATGTGCCGCTCTAACCAACATGAACGGGCTTAGCGGAAACTTTCTCGCGTCTCGCCGCGCTTTCCGTCGGCAGCACGTGGCCGTGTTTGTTCGTGTCCATCGTTGCATTGAGGGAAACTGGTGTTTAATTTTGTGAATTTTATTGTGATTCAATCGTCAGTAAAACAAACATTTCCGATTAGCTCTTGAGATGTATAAAAAATTACGCACCACGCTGTTAGCGCGAACGACAAAATCCGTGTATCATTTCTGCCCTTTTGCATCCATTAAAAAATGAATATCAAAAACTCCCTAATCCCTTTTTTTTCTTTTTTTTTCATTTTTTTTTCAATTTGAATAAGCGTTTTCATGTGAGAAAATAATGAAAATTTGAAAAATCACTCTCCACCTCTTTAATATTGAAATTTAGAAAAATCCTTCCTTAGTGAGCCTTTACAATATTAAAGCAATAATCCTAATACCACCCCTAGGCCTGTGCCTGAAAGAAAATCCATAGGAAACAAGGCTCGGACTATAGAGATGTAATTGACATAAAATGAACTTATGAATAGGAAATCGTAATGAGCATGTATTAAGGTAATTTTGTATTTTAATAAATTTGTGTTAAAGGTAGAATAACAGAGATGACATAAAGTTTAAAAGGATATTACTTAATTTTATATTAATGGCTCATTTTGTGAATTTTGAAGTACTTGTTATGGATACAGAAAATTCAATTTGTTACCTTCCTTTTAACCAAGTTGTTTGCCATTGGTCAGACCCCTGTACCTGTATTGTGTTAAACACTTACGAAGAATTCAAGATTCTGGAGATAGGGTGTATGTAGCTAGAAATAAACAATTTTTGTTGTTATTGTCTAAATTATTTAATAATACTGTATGTTATGAAATCCAGTATTAAAATAAAATGAAAGAGCAAAAAGTAATTATTATTCTTTCCGTAAGTTGATGTTTTTTTACCTTAAGTTAGGGAAAATTAAGTATTCATAAAATTTTATCCTATTTCCTATCTCTTGGCATGATATGCGATTGATTCCTATTGGAGATATTTAATTTATAATGCATTGGGACCTTAATCTTAAATGTCAAATGCAAATATTTACCTGAAAATATTCCACTCCCCCGGTTTTAGATGGTGGAGCTGAGAAAAAAATGAAATTGAGTAAAATCAAAGTCTTCCTGATGAGAAATGCACATTCAAAATTTTGTGTAAAATGGTTGACTCAAGTAAATGGAATCAAGGATTTAAAAATGAAAAGCGAACTGGTGCAGTTCAGCACTCTTCTCTCTGACCTTACCAATTCCGCATGGACTTTGATTGTTCTTCTAATTATAATGCCTCTGCTTTATTTCCATGTACCAGCTTAATTTAGTACTTGCTGATTGAAGTTGGCGTTGAGGAGATTCCAGTTTCTCAACGGAATCTTGTGTCATGGTTGTCATGGTGACGGCAATTCGTCATTCCTAGACATCATGGACCAATTCGGTTTCCACTTTGAATAGTATCAGATCCCGCCATCATCAATCGCCCATCACAATGATTTTCACTCTTATTTCAATAGTTTTCTCGGCATAAAAGTTACTTCTATTGGCTTTGTGTTACATTACAACTTTGAACGAGCAACTTTTCCTTCCTAAACTTCAAATATAGACACTGCCCTCCCCCCCCCCNAATACTGCAGCTTCTCAATTTGAGGTGAGATACATGTAGAACATGGAGTAAAAAAAAAATTTGAAACTTGAATTTTTTCTGAAATTTGTGATCAGTACTGATGAGTACTTTTATGAAACCCTAAATATTACAAGCAAAAGTTTTCTTTTTACAGAAAAGTTAAAAGTTACTTCTTATGGGTCAAATATAATGTCTGGTTTGTCTCTATTACCAAAAAGAAAAAAGAAAAGACTTTTGCTTCTTTTTTTTTCCTACAAAATGTATTTAATACCCCCCAGGGGACTTACATCTAGTAAGTACGTGTTTGGCGAACACGGGGCCCCGAGCTGAGCCTGGCATTACTTCCACTTACTTGTGCCATGCTCCTTCCTTTCTCTTTTCTGACCTCCCTTGGTCACCTCTTGTTCTTTTCGATCCCGACGCTATTAGGGCTAGGGTATCTTTCATTTTCCTCTTTCCTCTTCTTTTTTTTTTTAATGTTTTTAGTAAAAGTCATGTGATATGTTGGAATTTGTGTTTTGAGTTGTAATGCAGGAGGGTTTTTAGTGGGTATGGCTGAGTCTTTCGGCGAGTCCCACACGCGGGGAGAGTCATGTTGGCTCTCCCTAGTGCGTAACTGCATTTTCCCTACCTGTACAAGTTTTAAGGGCTCTAATGACCTCGCTGTTGACGAGCCCTAAAGCCCCACAAAAAAAAAATGTATTTAATATGTGTGTACATTTTATTGCACCTTGATTGCATACTAAGAAGTCATATCAGATAAAAAATCTCTTAATTAACATATATTTTCTTATGCAATAATCACATGGGGAGGAGCGGGCAATACTAAATTTGAAAAACTATGCAAGAGAGGCACCAGAATACTAATGGAGTATGTAAAAATCCTTTAAAATAACCCTGAGAGTACTCTAACGACTTGTGGATTGGTTCATATACTCTTCAGTAGAGATTTGTCAAATTCTCCATTAAAAAAATTACTTGTTAAATATTTTGGAGTACTCTACGATGAAACTATTGAAGAAGTCTTTCTTTAAGTAAAACTAAACTTTAGCTTAAGCTGGTTAAATTTACTTTGTAAAAAAGATTTTTATATTTATTTCCTTCGCGGTTTTTCCTATTTTAAATATATTTTTAGTGTGCCTGTACTGTTGTTTGTTAATAGTATGGAAAAATCAAGACGAACCTGTATTTTAGTTTTATAGATAGATTTTTTGTAACAGACAGTCTGTTTATGTGTTAATTAAGAAGTAATAAAATAAATAAGAATGCATGAATAAATAAGTAATTAAATTAATGGAAAAACAAATAATTAAATGAATGAATAATTAATTAATAAACAAATAAATTAATTAACGAATGAATAAATAAATTAATTAATTAACAAATAAATAAATGAACGATTAAATGAATGAATAAATATATGAATACAAGATTACTGTATGGTTTCCTATTGGATAGTGTGTATTGTGCAGTGCAAAATTATTTGCTACTGTAGTAATCCATTCTCATATTGAATTGACTTGAGTACCCCTTGCTTTTATTTTCCATATTGTTGAACTGAGATGCAATTATATTTAGTTTTTACTTTTTATTGTATTGTATAAATTATGTATGTTAAATTAAAGTGATTTTTTTTTCAAATTTACTTACAACAATTTTTAGGTTTTACTTTTTATAATTGTTAAATCTTAATGTGTTGGTATTATGTGGGTGTTTCGTTGTGAAATTGGAAATCGCCTGTAGATAAATAATTTATAAAAATGGTACTACTTGCTCTATTGTTATGACAAATTAACTCTTTTCTGCTTGCAATTTCAGAGCCTTTACAAATAATCACTGCTTTGTGTGTCTATCTATATTTTTTTGAACTTATATTTAAAAGACTTTTAAAATATTTGTTGAAAGCAAGCAAGGTTTAAAGTGTATTTTAATTCAAAACTTTCTTTACATTGTATCAATCCTCTACATTCACTAGTTTTTAACTCTTGATTTTTGGAATTTTGTGGGAATAGGTCATTTTTTTAACGTACGTGTTCCTCTCTAATTTTTAAGAATAATTTTTTTTCCTTCTTTTTTTGAAGCACTGTACTATTTAAAAGCTGGTATCGTAGCTTTTTGTAGCTAATTTCTTTGTTTAACCTACAATGCTATTTTATGATTCTTTGTTTTGTATTATTTTGTGTGTTTTACTTTTCATACTCATTGTTGTATTGAAAAGAAACCTTGTAAATAGAAGAACCAAAGTAAATGTCTGTAGAGGCAACTCTTTTGATACGTTTGATTGCAGGGTGATTGGATGATCAGTCCGTCAGATGAAGCTCGTCTTGTACAAGGGTTACGCCATTCTGAAGAAAATGCTGAAGGCAGTTGTGGCTCATCTTCAGACTCCTCCCTATCGAAGAGTCAGAACCAGTCTCCAAACAGCAGTGGTGCTCAAGAAACCTTTCCAGGTAGGTGATACTTCTTGTTTGCAATCTGATATATTTCTTAAGTTACTACTGTATGTACTCACATAATGTATGCACCCCAATTCTTAAGGCTACTTCCATGATTTTTTGAAATATAATTAATATAAAAAAATTGCACAATTTACACTGGTTAATCTCATCTGTAACATTTTGTTGTTAAGACTTTAACTTGTTACTATGGTCTGTCACATGTGACAGCCTGTAGCACAGTGACACTTCCAGCGTCATGCATGATCTGGTAACAAGTGCTCAGGCAGCACCCAAATATCATGTGTGGATGACATATGTAATGATTTTTTTTCTTTTAAAGAATTCCCATTCCTCTATTATAACACCATTTTTTCTTCCAATTGTAAGCGTGAAATATGGGAGTGAATATGGTAATGTTATTACCAAGCAATTACGTTTATGCCTTATGCACTTAAGGATTATGCTATTCATTTTTCTAAATTATGTTTTATAAAGAAGTTCTTGTGTAGTTAAAGCTTTTTCAAAACTTATGTTATATTATTATAATAGTAATAATTCACAAACTTGATAAGACTTGAAAAAGTTGCTGCTACTAATCTAAATCTCTGTATCATATCAGAAATATTCAAGAAAGTTATTGTACATTCAATTTTACAAGTAAAATTTGCTTTTCTCTGTCTTTTGAGATCTACAGATATGACCATTAGAACATTCCGCATATCTGAATTTGGTCCAATTAATTTGCATAGTTGGACTTGTGCTTTATAGTCTTTGTGAAAACGTTCTTTTCTTTGTAAGAAGTTTTAGTGTTTTTGTGAAAAAGATTTATGTAAAATGTTGTTTGTGCACTTGTATGCTTTGCTTCTTTTGCTGGCACAGGAGTTTGCCCAAATATTTATTTAATTTGTATACAAACTTCAAGTTAGATAAGTATTTTGTTTAGTTCATTTTGCTTTCCAATGATGCAATATCACTTGCTTCTTTATCTGGATACTACTTAATGAAGAACTTTTTTCTTTCCAATTTTCAATCAATTCAAAATTGATTAATGGTATTTTCTAAGAATTTAAGTGCTTTTTTTTATGTGAAAGCATTTCTAAAATTATTACGTAATGCAATTCAAATGTCATTGTGAAGGAATAGGTAAATCGCAAAAACCAGAAATTAATGGAGAACTATTTCAGAGTGAGATGTGTTCTTTAAAATAAGCTAATGATGCTCCAAATGCACCATTTCAAAAATAATTTTGTGTTTTCTGACATTCATGATACATATCTCATATTGCATAGAAAAGATTCAAGTGAATAAAAGGTTGAACAAAGTAAACACCTATATCTCATAACATTTTAAAAACATATTTACTAAAAATTGAAACACAAAATTTGAAGTCCTTATTTTGAATTTATGCAAAATTGTGAAGAAATGAAAACTAGTTATGAATGAGGGGTCTAATTTTTTTCTTGATTTTTTTCTATGTCTTCATCTGTCATATCATAGTTCTGTATAGGGCTAATAAAAATCACAAGTTTTGAAGAAAAAAATCAGATTTTAAAAATTTAAATCACTTGATTTTTTAAATTTCAATGTCTTGTTTTGAAGAAAAATTAATCATTAAATTTATTTTAAAAATTGAATTTATTAGCAAACAGAAGAGAACAATGTCACTTTGGTAAAACCCCTCAATAAATAAAATACATTTATCTTTCCTTCAACATATTTTTCAATTGTGATATATTATATAATTGCCAAAATACTACTACTTTTAGTGTCTGTTAGAAGTTAAATATTTTAAATTGCCCACAAATTTTTAGACTTCCAATGAAAATTATTCAATAAATATGTTTTAAGGGAAAAAGTTGTTAAAAATTAAAGACTGTTATATACAAGACATATTTGTGTTATTAAATTATTATAAAATCATTCTCTCAAATTATAACAACAAACCATGCCAATACAAATCCACTGTGGGAAAAAGTTTTTCACAGTGCTTGTATTTTTTGCACCGAGAACTTAATAAATAAATTTACATTCTACTTAACAATAGTATTAATTATTAATCTGTTAAGAATTATTCGTTTAACCACATGTTCAAAAAAAAAAAAGTTGAGTTGAGTTGAATTTTGTTGAATTTCATTTAAATTGTTGATTTAAAAAATCATTTGATTTGAATCATATCAGCCCTTGTTCTAAATCTGGATCTATTGACACTGTTAGTTATACTAAATATCCCCATGTTCCCATGTTTTATGAAAAATTATGGGAAATTGAATCTATTGGGGGAGCGAGTCCAAGAGACCTCATATGGACACTGATGCAACTGCTGTACAACTTTTAACAAGTTGTTGTGGAGTCAGACCCCATGTTTCTAAATATTGACTGCGTTGAAGTCATGCCCAATTCTTCTGATGTTCTGGGATGATGGTGCGCCTTTGACCACTTGTCCCAAAATGTGACTTACCTACTTTTTCACAGTGGCTGGCAACTTCAAGTCAGTATGAAAAGCTTGTTTGATCTATTACTTAGTTTCAAATTATGAGTATTTACAGATCTTAGCTATTGTAGAAATATTGATGCAGGGTGTCTGGCTTTAAACTATGGTAAAAGAAACAAAATGTTCTTTAATTTCTGATTTTTAAATTTCTCAATTAGCATACATGATTTAATTGGTTGAAATCTCCGTTTTGTTATTTAGTCATGTGAATATCTTCATATTCTTAGTAAAATGGCATCAAAGTTGTTTTCAAACCTTGTTTGTACCAAGATGTGATATTTGACCCCGCCTTGCATTGCTGGGACATGTCATTGATTAACAACATATTTCACTTCAAAGCCACGCTTGTGCAATGTTCCATTACTGTGTTAGTTAATCCCCAAAGTATCCGAACGTCCTACCTTAATCGACCCTTGTTATAATTTAAATTACGTTCTTTAGTCTCAATAACCTATGATTATATTATTATGTATTATTAAAATAGCAGTGGGCGGCCCGTGGCGTAGTGCCTGACACACTTGCCTTCTACCTCTGGGGACGCGGGTTCAAACCTGGTCCGATCCAAGTAGAAGTGGTGGATGAAACGGTGTTCGCTGCAGGTTTCCTCGGGATTCTCCCATTTCCCCTGCCTGTCATTCCACCACAACATTCACTCATCTCCAGCTAGCCAAATCAAGTATCCCCCCATCTACGCTGACCCTGTCTAGCACGGGATTAATAGGGATGAAGGAGGAGAAGAAGAAAAGGTCTCAAAAAACTATGGTCTCAATAACAGGAGGTTGTAGAAGAGTGATTCTAATTAGTTTCATTCGTCCCTTGTGGACGAGAAAAATGAGTTGTCCTATCGTAATGTAAAATTAGTGGTTAAATTCAATGTAACTTAACTAGAGCTTGAAATTTCTGAGAATTTCAGTTCAGGGAGATACTTAACAGATGTATTTTTGTAAATTGGCCGTCTCTGGCAAAGACTTTACAGATCAGCTTTTTTGTGAAATAGCCGTCTTTTGAAAATGTGAATGTCCGTTTTATTATTTTTTGTTATTGTATAATTTGTAAATGGGAAATGTAGTGTGCTATTGAAGCTTATCTACATGAGGCGGTAGGGGGTAGGAGTTGAGAGGTAGGCTATACTTAGTACGTGGGCCAGTTAGCTGAGTTAACCAACAACTTAACACACATGGAAGTGTTATTAGTAGTAGTTAGTAATAGTTATTGATACTAGAAGCAGTAGTGTATGAGGAGGAGGAGGGTTCGCTTTTTAGTAGTCACAGCTAAATAAACTGGGACATTAATTGGAAAAGCTACAATTTTTTTCCTGCCCCTCTGGGAATTGAACCCGGGATGACTTGTTGATGAGCAAGTACGCTAACCTCAACCATGGGAGGGGCACAAATTGAAAGTATGCTGAGGAGCCCTTTTATGATGATGCTGTTTTGTTACTGTTTACATTATGTATGTAACCAAAAAGTCCTCCATTTAGATTATAGTGTAATTTTCTTTTTATATTTTTTGAAGCTGGATACTTGGTGTATCATGACTTGCTTCTTAGTTAGTCATGCAAAAGTTTTATTTGTACCTAGACCCTGCTCTGAACCAAACTGGTTCTGTGCGCGCACTTGGCCTTCCTCTTCCTTCGGCACTAAAACCTGCTCGTCCCCCAGCTCACTTGGCAGGACTCAAGAATCCGGGTCCTCAGCCTCAGGTGTCAGGTTCCAGAACCAGGAGTCCCCCAGTTGACTTATCAGCATTCAACCCCAGTATGCCGCCTCCAGAAGTGAGTATTACACAATTTCTTGCATATTATTTTAATACCACGGGACTGAGCAAAGCTCGGATTTATTCATTATAAAAATAATTTTAAGTGAATTTCTAATAAATGAATTTATATATGTTCTTTCATGACTAATTTTATAAGTTAATTTAATGAAATTTATGTTAAAAAATATATTAAAAACAAAAATTGTTACTTATTTATTTTTTTAACTTATAGTATTATTTTACTGGGACACAGAACAACACTTGCATTTAGTCAATATTAGAATATTTTCAAGTAAATTTTTAACGAATAAATTCTTATTTTACTGATTAATTATTTTTTATAATACAGATACCAGTAACTATTCAGATGTCACACAGCAGCTTCCGGGCTACTGGGAAAAGTGTCTTTTATCTTTTTATAGTCATTAGTAGCGAGAAATGTGCATCATTACTTCAGCGTAAAACATTCCACAGACCAGTCAAATGTCATGACCAGTAGGTGAGCGCCCAGCAGATGTATCTCGGACGGAAGGGAAGGATCTGTGTTTTGTTCACAATCAAAAACTGATTTCAACTTACAATTATTACCTGTATAATAATTTTGTAAAATGAAATTTCACAAGATTGACACTTATGCCATTCAATTCCTGATGTTAAATACCCCTTATATAACAAGTCTGCAAAATCCCACCATATTTTTGAGAATTGCCAATTTTAATATAGAATTATTGCTTGTACAATAAGAGTATGATATGATAATTAATATAATTTTTAAAAAAATCAAATGAATGGCAGTCAAATTTACATCCGGTACATGGGATTGCTAATTTTTTGGTTGCTATCCAATTACAAAAAAAAGTTGGATTGTTCCATATTGCGGTGTCGCAGAAATAAGTTTAAAAAGAAATAAATTTACTGTAAAATTAATACTTCCAGCTGCATGTGACCACATGGAAGACAATACACTAATTTACTTTCCAGAAGCAAGCAAGGGACCGTCACCATCAGGTCAATGATTTAAAAATATTACAAATTTCTTTGCAAATTCTGAAGTAAAAGAACTAAATAATTATAGTAAAACTATCAAACATATACTGAAAAACTGGATTTATAATAATTTGCAGTTGTTATTATTATTATTATATTTATTGTGTGTTAGTAATACGTTTGTTAACAAAGTAAGAAAATAAAGTTAGGTGCATATGTTAGTAAATAAAGTCTCTTATCTTTGTATATATGTAAAAAATAGAAATCCCTCCAGACTAGGCTTAAATGATCCGACAGATTTGAAATACACAGTTATCCAATAATTTTTTTAAAAGTTGTAACTGCTGTCAGAATCTGTTAAGACCCTCTGAATTGGAAATCGTTCGCTCAGTCTCAGCACAACTATGCTGTATGTAATGTAAAGGAAATACCGTATTCCAGTTATCGTGGTGTAATAATTGTTTAATTTATTGTGTGTTTCTGGTTTGTGACGTATTATTTTTAATTTGGCTTATCTTAATTGTATCTATTTTGTACAGTTTTAATTTATTTGTCCAGTTTCGACATTAATCAGTTTGTTTATCATGAATTTGTAAAACTAATGATGATGACAATGTGATTGTTGAAACATTATCAACAGTTAATGCCCCCCAGGGGGCTTACATCTAGTAAGTACGTGTTTGGCGAACACGGGGCCCCGAGCTGAGTCTGGCATTGCTTCCACTTACTTGTGCCATGCTCCTTCCTTTCTCTTT
>NNCF01127197.1:400572-418389 GCA_002313205.1 Laupala kohalensis
TTTTTTTTTTTTTTTTTTTTTTTTTTTTTTTTTTTTTTTTTTTTTTTTTTGCGTGTTTTGAATAATTGAAATTCTGAAACTGCAAAGGGGTGTTGAATTGTAAAATAGATACCAGAGGTATAAATGTTGGAATAATAGTGCTTCTCTAGTAGTCATACTAGATCATGTGTTGATTCCACTGTTTTCTTATGTAATTTACGTGGACTAAACTACGCTACAAAAGTGTGCTCTGAAGTCTGCTCATTCACCATGTTCCTACGACCTGTCACACATCACAAGTGGTGGGACCTGTTGTGTGGTGACTTTTTTTTTTTTTTTTTTTTTTTTTTTTTTTTTTTTTTTTTTTTTTTTTTTTTTTTNACCAATCCTCGAAGAAACTTCTGTTAATTAATATACTGGTCAAGATCAACATCAGTACTTTCTTTTATCTACTTGTATGTGACTACAAGTTTTTCTATTTTGGTATAAATTTTTCAATTACATTTATATTTTGTGAGAGTGTTTAATGCTGTTAGTTGAGCTAGTGAGTTAGTAGTGAAATTCACGTAAGTGTCTTCCAGAGAGGAAATGTAGTGACACACAAAAGGCACATAACCTCTAGATGCATTACTCAATCTCGCTCAGATGGTGGCGCAGAAAATGCATAACTTTTCAAGTGGTTAAAAAGGACAAATCCGCGTGATGTGATGTGATGTGATGTGTGAATAACCCCTGCAGACATTCATTCTCTTAAGATTATTTTTATTATGATTTTTCTTGGTTCAAGTGGTTTGCGTTTCAGGATGTATTATAACTGTCTCTTGCTATTCCAGGCTCCTGTCCTCAAAGGTGTCTGTGGAGGCACCAATACACAATTGGACGAGCCTCGAGGAAGAGGACGTCTACGTTAAGGGAATGAAGCCTTTCTCATGTACCAAAGGCGGTACACAAAATAATATTTTGCTGAAATGTGAACAGAAAATGTTTTTGGAGGTTAATTCTCTCATCGTGGGTTTTGCATTGAATATTGAATGAAACAATGTTGTTAAGTTAAGATAACATCTATTTGTAATCTTAAGATAGAAACAGAGTTATCTCAGTGGAATTTTCTTCAATCGTTCTTGGGGAAATATATTCTTTAAATGTTCATCTAAGCATAAAGTAGTCCCAGTTTTGTTTATTATTATTTAGTCCTAAAGTAATTTTTTTTTATCATTATTACCAAAGAGTTAGAGAAGTTCACTGTATTGAGTTATAGTGAACCCATTGTGAAGAGTTTTTGTTGTGTCTAAGTATTATTATGCACACCTCCACTGATGGCAGTTTTCTTTTTGATATTAAAATAGGACACAAAATTAAGAATGGGTGCTTTCTGAAAGAATGAATCTCAAGAATTGTGATAATGTATTTCTTATGTCTTGTGGTGCGCCTGTTAGTAATTTTGGTAATATATTTTTTATTTCATTAGGTCACTTCTTTTTTGTTACATTCCTTATTTTTGTGGTTGACAGTAATACTTGGGTTTTTCATTACATTCTTTTGTGTAATTTGTTACTCACTTATTGTTCATTATTAATGCTAATTTTGCTTCTCCTTATATATTGAAATGTGCGATTGTTTTGTAAAAGTTGGTGCTCATCCATATTGTGCTCATTCCAAAAGGAGTAAAATAAAATACAATTTTTGTAATACTCTAGTATAAAATAACCTTTTATTGTGTCAAATACATATTCAAATATTTTGTGAGATCTAGATCTGATTAAATGTTATTTATTGATGTCAAATCTTTTAAACATTGATTCTTGAAAGAAGTTGAAATAAAGTTTCATTGTTATAAAATGTGATAAATTTGCAATAGTATGAAAACTAATGTTTTGTACATTATTTGTGTTCTTTGTCATGTTTTAGTAAAATTTATTGTGCACAAGTATCACACCTGGTGTTAAATTGGGAATGATATATAAAATGTATTGTAATACTCCTTTTGGATCAGAATGGTTTGTGAATTTCTGCTAAGGTTTATTACCTGTAGCCAGAGCATTGAGTGCATAAATGGATTTTAACATGATTAGCTTTGTTTATTCCTTAATTTTTATTTTAGTTTAGTACTAAAAAAAACATTCTTGTTACCTGTTTGTAAAATTTGTTTAGAAAATATGGATATTGACGGTTCTCTCAACCTTAAGTTCCTTTAGTTTTAATATCTTTTTTCCTTTTTAGAGCATTAGTTCTCCTTATTTTGTTACTAGTTCTGATGCAATGTGAGTTCAATCCATTGCCATTTTAGTTCAACAGTATACTATTGTTTGTGAGTTGTTAGAAGTAGGGTTGAATTGCAACCTTTGTGCCTTAAAGAAAACAGTATTGCATTTAATAGTTTTATTGATAAGGATTTCATAAAAATGTAATATTTTTAAAAATCATCTTCTAAACCAGTATTAAGAGAGAGATGTTTTTCTTTACTGTATAATAATGTTCAAAAAAAAGTGAAAAAGCTAATTTGTGACTGTTTTTTATAATAAATCTTTGTAACTCTATAATATGCAAGTGTCCTGATATTCTTTTTCAACTTTTATGTAAAATATTTGTTACATGCAGGAAAGAATTATTTTCTGGGTTATTGGTTCTAGTGATGGTGCCATCTTGTGATGTGTATTGAGAGGTCTAGAATTCATTACTCCAGGAACATCTGATGAACAAAACGAGGTTTTAATTGTCTTGTAAATTCCTTTTACCTTCGTGCACAGATAAGATTATATTCTAATTTAACAATATAAGAAGCATTATTCTGAGTTACTCAATCGATTGTACATTCATCCACTTATTCTTGCACCCAGAGAAAGAACTACTGAAGATAGGATCTAGAAATTTTGGTGATGTTGCTTTTTTATTGTTGTAGAGACTCCTTGAGAATGGGTTTTTAAACTTCATATGTAAATGGGTAACTTACGGTGAAATATGTTTTCTCAGATTTTCACTGTATCAAAAATTAATTAAGATATCAAACATAAATAAATAAATAAAGTTATTGTCAGAAAAGCAGTTACAAACTGCATAAGACCGTGGAGTACAATAAACTAATTATCGCTCCAGAAGCAAGGAAGCGACCATCCCATCAATTCCAATCAAGGGGTCCTAAGGCAGAGGTGGATTTAACATTTTAACATGCTCCTAAGATACGAATAAATATGGTTAGCTACGTGTTATATTAATAGAACACGGTCAAATGTATATTTAAAGAATAAAATAAAGTTACTTGTCTTAAAGGTACTATGGTCAATTTTTTAAAATTATTCAGGAAATCTTGTTTAGAAATCATAACTACTAAATAACTCTAAATTCAAGATAAATTGTTACAACATTATTAATGAGACTTCTGCCCCTAGGCTAGGGGCTAGAGAACCTACTCATAAAATTCACCTCTACCTGAACAGTTTTTTGTACTATCACAGCGGTCCTATTGTGGCCCAGATTATGGGTTGTCTGAAAGCTGAGCCGCGGCTCAAGGGGGAAGGGAGGGGCAAATCAATGATCCGGACAGACTGCCCAGTGAAACTCAAGAGTAGTGGTCAGTCCGTTTACTTATACTTGCAAGGCAGCTGAGGTTCGCAGAGCGGCTCTCTTGGTAGAAGCCAGGGTCATGACGTAGGTGCTGTTCTCCGGCTCGTGATTGATGAGGGGTGGAAGGCTGTCACTGGGGTCTCAAAGTTGCTATACCACTCTGGTCTTCATGACTGTATGTTAACGAACACTAAATTGTAATGAAGGATGAAGTCTTATTACTACAAAAACTCCTGTGCGAAAGCAGACTGGGTGAGCTAATTAGTTACACAATGTCAAGAATATGTAATATTTTCATAAATAAATAAGTTAATTCCAAGTATATTGAAGTCTGAGTGTAATTCTTAGTTTTTTTGGAGGCGGGGGGTGGGCTTTAGGGCTCATCAACGTCTAGCTCAATAGAGCTATTTTCTCTTATGTGTTTTGTTTCATTGTAAATATAATGGGTATTTTCCTAAATAGTACTCATCACAATCTAATATTAAATGTGGTGTAGAATAAGAAGAAGAACTTTGGCAATGGGAAGACAGCGTTAATGATGTGTTACCCAAATGGTAGAGTGCAGGTGGAATGTTCTCCCTGGCTCAACTGGGTGAGGTTGTCGGGTAGGTGTTCCCCTCTGTTTCTTACAAACCCTAGCAACTCAACATCTCTCCAACCCAATTCGTAACCATCATCTGATTAAGGCCGAAGAGAGACATTGTGACGCAAGACTTGAATAATGAAATAAATAAATAGATTTAAAAAAATCAATTGCATGTTTTGAATAATTGAAATTCTGAAACTGCAAAGGGGTGTTGAATTGTAAAATAGATACCAGAGGTATAAATATTGGAATAATAGTGCTTCTCTAGTAGTCATACTAGATCATGTGTTGATTCCACTGTTTTCTTACGTAATTTATGCAGACTAAACTACGCTACAAAAGTTTGCTCTGAAGTCTGCTCATTCACCATGTTCCTACGACCTGTCACACATCACAAGTGGTGGGACCTGTTGTGTGGTGACTGTTTTGGCGTTTCCTAGTCTTTTAACAAGGGCAACAATCACAGTAGGTCTACAATTCTTAGGTGCTTGATCTTATACTGACAATTCACAGGGAAGGAGTGGCCCTCCTGAGCAATAACAGGCTTTCCATTCTGACAGGTAAGTACAGACAGACTTGATGCACCTCTTTTTGAAGACCAGTTTTTATACCAAAAAAGTGCATAAGCCAGTAAATATGGTATCTATACTATACTACATAAGTACATTTATCTGTTACCAGAACTTGTTCTAAAAAAGGTGGTGGTTGCAACATGATATTTGTACACCTTTTTCTGCCTGCCTTTGAAGGGTGACAAATGGCATAGTTGATAGTGTACTCGCCTCTACCTCTAGTGGTGCTGTTGGAAAACCCTAATTGATTCAAGAAGAATTTGCAGTGGTGGACGAAGCTGGTTTGCTATAGATTTTCTTGGGGTTCTCCTGTTTTCCATCTTTCCTTCCATACTATTTGCTCATTATCAGTCTTTCATACATTACTTGTGAAATGGTGAGACAGTTTTGTCATTGCTGAAAGATTACTGATTTAGTATATTTTCAAATGGAATGAAGGAAAATTTGTACAATAATAGGTGAGCTAAGTCACAATTACTTTGCTAGTATTTTTTTGTTACTTTCCATGGTATGTGATATTTTTACTTAACAGAAATATGCATAAGCACCTGCACTGTTCATCAGTATTATCTGCCTAGTCCTTGGGAACTAAAGGAACTCGAGCTGTGAGATGTGAAGGTACTGAACATGCATTTAAATTACTTAAATATTGAACATTCTTAATCATTAAGAAAAAACTCTTCATTTATGTCAATATTTTTTCCCGTGTAATCTTATTCATATAGAAATAAATTTACTAAACAAAATAATTTGTTTTCTTTAACACTTGAATCCCACTGAATCCTGGAATGTGCTTTTCCCCATGTATAGTATTTCAGTCCCTTCAATTTTCCTGAATTATTTATGTTAAATTACAAAATCCTAATTTTAAAACTCCTGTAATTTATACCGTTTTGAAGCTTCTTATGGCACTTCTTAAATGACAGTGGAGAGTGCCCTGATATCATTTACATGTTCTTTGGGTTTGAAATAATCACCAGTGATAGAAATAAAATAATGTTTGCCACGTGTGTATTTTGGATGTTTTCTAGAAAAATTTCAAGTGATTCTAATATCGGATGAGGAAAAATGAAAATTTGATTTAGAAAGAGAAAACAATCTTTGAAAAATAAAATTTTCCATTTTATGACGATTCTTTCTTATGTACTGTGATATTTGAACAATTTGATGATTATTAGCAGGAATCAGCCTTGTTCGGGCATTTCAAATACGAGCGACGAAGCGGGGGAGGAGAGCCGCCTCACTCCACAAAATCTAAAAGTCCACCGTTGAGAGCAGTGCGACGAAGAAACCACTCACATCTGGCGAGGGGCAGTGATCCCACGCCGCAACAAGCTGGGACCTGCTGGAGAAAGATTTTACTGCGGTATAGAAATTCGGGCAAGCGGGGGTGTGGGGAGGCGACCCACCCCGGTAGTATAACTGAGAAACGTTAAAAGGACACGCAGGCGGAAGGAGCAAGTTGCGACTTGTTTAAGAAAAAAGCGTTGCAAAAGAGCGGTTAAGGATAGTTTGAAAATACTCAAAATCCCCAATCAGAACCGAGGCACGGGAGGGGGGAACAGTCGTATTATTGGAAGCCTCCGTCACGTGGAATTCAAAGTTTGAGGATTTTGGAAGTGGAAAAAGATATGGAGGAAGGGAAGAAACCCGTTTAAGGAAGGACATAGAGCACTTTAGAGACTTTTTCTTAGAACTTTTGGAGCACTTTTTCGCAGACCATTATTTTCGAGATTTTCACCAGTATTTTTACTTTCTCGAAGATGCTTCGCGCGTCTCGAGACTTGTCGATTTTTTGAGGGAGCACCGAACGAGTCTAGAAGATTGTTCGTGAGCTGAGATATCTGATTAGTTAAAAATATCCGATAAAATTCCGGAGTTCGTTATTGTCCGAAGCGAAGCCTTTAGTTTCGGCTAATATTTTTGGCGAGATTTTCCGCGAAACCGAGGCCAGGGCTGCGCTACGCCACCTGGGCCGCACTGCTGCTGAGGGAGAGGTGTCACCACCGNTGACGCCACCATCAAAGAGTCTTCCCGAGAACGGAGCTTGGCCGGCGTTTTGAGGTCAACGCACCCTTTACTCACCACTGTCTGGTTTGATCTTCTGATGAGGTATTTGCACGACCGTTGGTGGCATCCAACCCACGTCGTAATGCGCTTATGCGAGAAGACTACTGCGGAACTTGTTGTAAAAAGGTGCCCAGAACTGTGGACTTGATTATTGAAAAGAGGGGCCAATTATCGCAAGAGAACCCCGCCGAATTATCTTTTTTGTATTTTGTAATAAATGTAACAGCCTTTTTAAGAAGAGAGAAGTCTTGTAAATTCAGTGTCCTTTTATTTTTGTTGAAGGAGAAATTTTTAATGTTTGTTTATGATTTAAATCCGATTAAAATTAATGTTTTTTAGTGTTGAAGCCGAAGTCGGCGATCACGTCAGTGCGCTTTTATGTTAACGTTGACGGGAATTTTTGTGTTTTTTGGGGGATTGCATGAGGGTTTTTCACATTGTTGTATATGATTGTTATTAAAGTTAATGAGTTTAATTTGTCACAAAGCGTTTTCCTACATGTGGAACCCCAGTATGGTTTTTTCCTTAGGTAAAAAAAAATGAACCCAATTACTAGTGGCACCCTGAGATAGAGCTAGTCGAGGCGACTAACTATTCATTAGTATAAACAATTAAAATTTCAATTCTACCACAGTACGTATTGCAGTTTATTATGTGTAAAATGTGAAAAAATTTCCGCGTACCTATGCGCCTGACGGCAGTTTTAACTCGGAGTTGCGTACGCGGAAACTGGAGTTTATGTGCTATCACCATTGGAGCCGCTTGTGGTCACTTATCCCCTCAATAGGGATGTGACCTAGGTTCACCGGAACAGGTCCGGTCCGTCGTAATTTTCACCATATTGTTGATACAAAACACTCCACAAATAGGTACTCGGAAGTTGTGAGTTAAAATTACAAGCTGTAGTTACTACGTAAGCAGTGTTGACTATTAGATGGTACTAATAAGTGCTAAACGAGGCAAACAATGTCACTTCTCTCAGGCACCTTGTCAATGTTCATAAAGTATCTGTGAGGAGGAGGTTGTCTTTTTAAAGGAGTGCAGGTGTCATTGTTTTATTCAAGTGATAACTTTGATGGAATATATAGCATGTGTCAAAACATTAATAGGAACCGGAATCGTGTAGGAACGCATGTCCGAAAAAGTCCCCAGGAAAATATATGACAGCAAGACAAAAAGGTATGTAAAGCGCCCTATTAGGGGAATTAAGAAAGTGATACAGGTTTTACAACAGTTCTTCCTATTAATCTCGCACCGACGCAGTAGCGGATCCAAGGGGGGCACATGGGCCCCCACCCAAGAAAAAAAAAGTGATAGAAAGTAAAATAAAGTTTTTGCACTTCGGAAATAATTCAGTATACCTATTGAAAGCTATAAGACTAACAAAATCTGTCTAAAAAGATGAGATCATTGGACAGATATATGACTTAACTTATATAGATTTCCGCTCTTACATGGGTACATAGCTACGATATTTCACCGTTTCTAGCATACTCGCACCCCAGCGAGATTCCGTGAAACTTTCAATTTCAAAAGTGCTTTAATTTTAACATAAAATATACGATATATATGGTGGGGTTTAGGGCCAGTGCACCTTATAGAGGCCCTAAAATGTACCGTGGGCTGTGCATACTGTTCCCTAGTATTCACTCTCAATGAACTGAAACAGTAACTAAAGATAGAAATATTAAACTATTTCGATTATTTGGTAGGTAAATATCAGTAGCGGAAAAAGAATAATGAGAAATAAGTTATAATAATTTTTTTTACTGTCATGGCTATTTTTTAATTTTTTATCTCAGCTATTGTTATATATACTTAAATGACTGTTTCGTTCATTGTAACACCGTTGGGAACCACGGAAAACCAACGGTTAGGGCAAGTGCGCTAAGCATATAAAGAAGAAACTGGTTGGTAACTGGAAGCCTGGAACAACAAAATTCGGCGGCAGAATCAAATAAATTCGTAGAAAGAATACATACTTATCTGCAGGGCAAATAACATACGCATACATACCAACACCCAAATAAATCTTGTTTATATCTTCTTCTTCGTATGGCATTGTAGCCCGTCGTCGGGTCTTTGCCTCCTCAATTAGCGCCTTCCATACCGCTCTGTCGTCAGACTTTCTTCTCCAGGCTCGTACTTCAAGTAGGGATATTGCATCTTCTCTCACCATGTCCTCCAATCTTGCCCGTGGCCTTCCTCTTCACCTCCCGTCTTCAAATTTCACAGCTAGTAGTTTCTTCAGTATTCGATCCTGTGCCATGCGAATAGCATGGCCTGCCCATTCCAGCCTCTTAAACCTGACCCACATGGAGACCGCTATGTCCTTGTATTGACTATATAGTTCTTGGTTGTATCTTTGCCTCCACCGGTCCCCGTCTTTCATTGGGCTCATTATTCGTCGAAGAACATTCCTTTCGAATAGGTCGAGGGCGTTAGCTGAGGATTTGGTCAACGTCCATGTCTCACAGCCGTAAGTCAACACTGGTCTAATAAGTGTTTTATAGAACGTAAGTTTGGTTTTCTCTTGTTTACATATTTACCTATATATACGTACATGTACCCATATCCGCACATGAACACATTTTTAAATCAATGAAAACAGACAAAAATAGAATACTAATATTACTATTACTACTATCATTTATAATAATAATTTAAACATTTAAATTAAGTGTGTTCATTCTGGTAAATCTCCATCAGTACCACCTTCCTCTTTTTTCTAACCATACTCAGTAAAGTAACGGAGATTCTATTATCTCGCATTATTTCAAAAGCTAGTGTAATTTCTTGGTTTACGATTGTATCCCCCCTCAAGAAACCACTTTTTTCTACCTATTTCACTGTTAACGCAATTTACCAGAATGTGGACCCAGTCTTCTTGTTCTGTGCATAAAGGGCATTGCGAATCTCGATCCCCCTGAAAATATTCCAACCCCCTTAATTTGAGAGGCAAAACTTAGAGAAAAAAAATGAAATGTAGTAAAATCAAAGACTTTCTGAAGGGAAATGCTCATTCAAAATTCCATGTGAAATTTAGTAAGGTTGGTGTTGGTAAGTATAAACATAAATATTTTAAAATGAAAAGGTAACTGGTGAAGTTGTTGTTCTCCTCTTGACTACCAGCTCCACACACACTTCAGTTCTATGAATTCCCCTGCAGTTGCTTTGTATGTATGTAAAAGGCATTGCGAATCTCGATCCCCCATCAATTTCCTTAATTTCCATCCCCCAAGTCGATACCAAGCGTAACCTCTTGCTACCTTGTTTAATTTATCTATGTACGGTTTTTGCCCCCAGTCTCCTGCCACAATTTTCTTCACGATTAGTGACCTCTTTTCCTGTCTCTCAGCCGTTATGTTTTGTTTCTCTATGTCTTCAACTCGGTTAGCTGTACTCGGCGGTACACCAAGAGTATTTTTCAAGAATTTATTTTGAAGCGAATTAAGTGATGCGCAATCCCCAACACCCCATATTCCAGCTCCATATGCTACTGCAGGTACGAATAGTGACGTGTACATTTTTACTACAATCCTAGGATCGATGTCAGGGATGGTTCCAGTACTTCTTTGGATTTCATAGAGAACATACATGCCTTTTTGTTTTGATTTTTGTATTTATCGTGGCCAGGTTACGTTCATGCTTACTTTGACACCTAGATATGTGTAATCTTTAACTTTCTCGAGAGGTTGACGTTTGTAATTCCAAATTTCATTTTTACTAAACATCCATCCGTTTTTGAATACCATGACTTTGGTTTTATGTATGTTTATATGTAGAGACATTTATCACAGAACAGCTCCAACGTACTCCTATCTGAAGTCCCAACGGTGTTGTGGAGAGTAGAACAAGATCGTCCGCAAATAGCAACCCCGGTATCTGTTTCCGTTCAAGAGGAGCACTATTGTTGGGGCATCTGTGGATACCTCACGTAAGTTTTCTGTTATGTCGTTAATAAATAATATAAATAACAACAGAGAGAGAACACATCCCTGCTTCACTCCCTGAGATACTTGAAAAGTTGGAGTTAGAGTAGTATTATTTGTTTAAACGCGTGTATTGTCAGAGTAATATAAAGCTTGCAAAGTACGTAGGATTTTTTTTGACGCTCCGTTGTCCGCTAATACACACACCAGAGGATGTCTCTGTTCACAGTGTCGATAGTTTTCTTAAAATCTACGAACACGCTGTACTTTCGAGTTTCTCTCTCGGCTAACGTGTTTAAGATAAATAGATTATCTATTGTGCTGTTGTTGCTTCTAAAACCAGCCTGTAATGTTAAGAGTTTATTTTCTTTCTCGACCCAGAGTTGTAATCTCCAGTACAGAATTTTACAATAAATTTTTCCAATACCATTAAATAGTGAGATTCCCCTACAACTATTTGGATCGTTTATATTTCCTTTGTTTTTATACATAGGTTGTATTTCAGCCGTAGTCCATGAATTTGGAGAAACACCTTCATCGTAGATGTAATTTAAAAAGTCGGTTAAAAATTGCACAATATCATTGGTTAGTTCCTTAATAAATTCCGAAGGAACACCATCTACTCCAGGCGCTTTATTGTTTCTTTTAAAACGCGAATGGCAGAAGATATTTCATGTGATGTAATACACGCATCAGACACTTTATCGGTTGTAAATATTATTTCTATTTCGTTTCTACTTCGGGATGTGTTATCATTTCCTGTTAGAAGATTTTTAAAGAGCATTTCCCATCCCCTTGCATCTATGTTGTTTGACATAGTTTTATTTTGTCTTAATTTACGACTTGTTTCCCATAGGTCACGGCTATATTTTTTTGATAGTATTTCTCTGCGGCGTTCAGCTTCCATTTGTTGCCAGGCTCGTTTACTTTCCTTAACTATGTGTTTATATTCTCCGCAGAGTTTAAGATAAGATTTGTGCAATTCTATCCCACCTAGCCACTGATATATTTTCAGGGCAGATTTTGCGATTCTTTTGCATACCTGCAGGCATCATTATACCACACATAATGTTTTCCTGAATTTTTGTTTCCCTGAATTATTTTCATACTCGATCCTGATTTTTGTAAACAATGTATTATGGAGTCCGCTGCAGCGTTGTAATTTTGAGCCGCGAGTTTAATTTGGAAATCGTTACGTAACATTCCTAGATTCCTTGAGAAATCCGCCTTATAGGCCGATTTCTTGTCCATTCCATTTGTATTTTAATAATTTTGACCCCATGTGTGCGGGTGTTACTGAAATGTTTTGATATGAAAAATAGATTTTCACACATACGGTCATGTGGTGTGAGTCTATTCTGGGTTCAATCCGAAAGTCGTCTATATATTGTAATAAATTTTCCGTGACTAACGCGTAGTCTATCACAGTTTCCCCGTTTTCGTTAATAAATGTTATATTCCCGTGTAAACCTGATCCGTACGTACCATTTAGTATAGTTAGGTTATGTGTGCTGCGGAATTTAATAGGTCTCGCCCTTCCAGATTTACGTTTTTATCTTTACCATTTCTCACGTTTACAAGCGTGAAATCGTCAAACGGTGATGAAACATTATTTTCTCCGATTCGGGCGTTAAAATCTCCCATTATCATTATACTCGCGTTGGGGTATTTATTTTCGAGACTATTTATCATCTGACTCATTTCCGTATAAAAGTTTTCGTTGTGGTACTTTGACTTATCCCCGTGCCTGTAAACAATTAATATTAGTAACACAGTGTCGGCAATTAGTACTTCAATGCATAAGGTATTATCAATTTCTGTTTTCATTTCGTCACACCGATTTGAGTGTTGGTTTTTGTACATAATCGCGACTCCTCCAGGATGCCGCTCGCGCTTGCCTCTTCTCTTAAGATGTTTTGCTTCGGTTGTGAATCCGTGTACATATTTTTCATCTCCCTGTTTTGATCAAGTCTCCACCAAGCCCAAAAAGTCAAATTTCTCAAGGAAACTCAGAAAACCTCCTTGGCAAAGTTTCTTCTTCAGACCTTCCACATTCCAGCACCCTATCGTCAGAGTTGCACGCAATAAGTCCTACAGCCGCCTCTGCGCTTTACCTGTTTTGGGTTTTTCTCGGGAGTGATTAGTCACCGCTTTGCGCGTGCACTGTCTGATCTCTGTGGGAGGGGGTTGTTGGCGCTGGCGCACTGGCAACGAGGAAGAGGGGCGAGGGTGCTCGGTCCCGTTACCAGAAGGGCGTTGCTCCGTCGCTATAGGTGGTGGCGATGGTGGTGGTGAGGCTCGCAACGAGGACAAAGGTTGAACCGGCGCTGAGGGTGGAGGCGACGATGACGCAGCCGTCGGCAGCGGTGGTGGTGGTGGCGAGAACTGTGTTGGCAACGCAGGTGTCGCAGCCGGGGGCGGTGGAGGTGGTGGTGACTGCGTCGCCGACGACGATGAAGCGCTCGGGTTGGTCACACGTTCAGGAAATTTTGGATCCGCCCCTTCACCGACGTTGCATGGTTTGACAAATGTGTTCAAAAATCCCTGAAGTCTCGCGGGCAAATGAGTATCTATAGTCTTCGCGAAAGATTAGAAAGAAACTGCCTCTCGGGTAGTTGGACTACTCTGCACGTGAAGATACCTGACGATTGTTCGGAGCTATACCACATGTTCAGTAAACGATCTCCTTCGACTGTAATCCTGTACACTGTGAACAGAACGTGAGATATGTGAAGGAACCCGAGGTAGGTAAGCGTATACTTATATACATATGTAGGCCGAACAGCCTTATGCGCCGGTTGTCCGGAGGGGAAAACAATGAGAGATGTCTGTCTCTTTACCACATCCTCTTATTTGGGGGAACTCGATTCCCCTCAATGACTGCTGATTGTTGCTCACAAGTCGTTGCGCAGTAACACCTTACCCCCTCCAAGCGGACGTGCGAGCGAGAGGGCGACACGTCTCAGTATCTTCTGCCTCATGTTATCAAGGACAATCTGCAGCAGAGACGGTTGCCTCTATTTACATTTAACTCTATGCAGATGAGCAGTAGCATAGTTCGATTGTGCGCATACGCGAGCATCCCCTCACCTCGCTATCACATGTGATCCTGAATGAGGCGTGAAGAGGGGAGAAGGGTTTCTTCACTCTTTTCGCCTCCTGTATAAGATTAACCGTTCATCCTACGTTTCTATAATGCAGCTCTGCAGAACTTGCGTCAGGCACACGAATTAGCCCCCATCCTCTTTCGGAGAATTGCCATTCCTGCAATCTTCTCAGACTTCCCTTTCACCTTTGACACTATCCATCACGACCTACTCCTTCACAAAACAAATTTCTTAGTTCCTTCCGTTTTTCACCTCATCCTGCGCAGTTACCCTTCCGGGCGAACCTTTCAGGTTCGTTACAACCGTTCCCTCTCCACCATCCGCCGCATCTGCGCTGGGGTTCCGCAGGGTAGTGTCTGGGCACCCACTCTCTTCTCTATTTTTCTTCACGTTCTTCCTGACCTTCGGCATGTTTCCGAATTCCTTTACGCTGATGACATTGCGTACGCGGCACGTGCTTTCAATCTTCCTCTCGCTTTCTCTAACCTTCAATCTGCCTGCTACTTCTCGCCTGGAAACTTGGAGTTCTTCTAATAGGCTCACCTTGAACCCCTCCATGTGCCAGGCAATAATCTTCACTATCCGCCTCTGACCAGGGAGTCCTTCCTTTTATCCTTCGTTTTAGTCATTAGAAAATATAATATTTGGAAATTGTTTTTTTCTTTTTTATGATATAATGTATTGGGCAACTGTTTTCGTTTTTTCTTTCATCTTTGTATTTGCATATTTGTTAAATTCAGGAGGGTTTTTTTCATTGGGTATGGTCGAGATATTCGGCGAGTCCCACACGGGGAAGAGTCATTACGGCTCTTCTCTGTGGTGCGAAACTGCGTTTTCCCCCCACCTGCATGGGTTCTAATGACCTTGCTGTTGACGAGACCTTAAAACACCACAAAAAAACCTGCCGTCGCTCAAGGTGAAGGACACCACTGCGGCCTGGTCCACAAGTGTCAAGTAACTGGGGAACACGATGGTGAGGAAACTTCGCTGGCGAGATCATGCAAAATCTATCCTCTCCAAAATGAACAGCACGCTTGCCCGCCTTTCTCCAATCTTCATTAATCGCAGGATCCGGCTCAAAGTGAAACTCGTAAAAGCGACACGTAAAATTACGTAAAAAGACCTATATTGGGATCGAGTCAATGGGTTCGTATGTATTCTGAAATAAATAATAGTAGTTCAGTGACTTGAATTTTTTTAGAACACATGAGGTACACTACACCCTTAGATAAAGGGGTTGGGAAGAGCGAGACACGAAAAATCATCGAAAATGTCCGCTAAGAAAGGATTTTACAAAAATTCACCCATTAAGAGAGTGAAATGAGGAATTGTGGAAGAGTGTGCTATGTTTTTAAAACTGGAGATATTAAAATCGGTATTTAGGTTACTTGTTTGATTTGCGGATCTGGAAGAATAATGAGATACGTGTTTATGTTTGTGCTTTTTTTGTTCATATTATGTTCTTATATGTACTGTGTAAAATGGGTTATGTAGACATAATTTATATTTATTTTAAATCATACCACTGGGCATTGACTAACTTTCGTTTCATTGTTAGAACTTGTGATAGTTATTCTACAAAAGCAATTTCTGTACATTGTTGAAAACATTTCCAAGAAGTCTATGTCAATAATTTTGCAATGTTTTGTCTAAACATGAAAATATTCATGTTGAAAATCAGTTGAAAAAATGATACCAGTCAAATCCACGACCAGCCCCCATACCAGTGGTGTCATGGCAAATTTAGCAGAACCGTAACGCTGAATTTCCCATACTTCTCAACAAAATGGAGTCCTGCGCCCCTCTCCCAAAGAGATTTTTTTATTGATGCGCTAATTTGTATTTTAATGGCTTCTGGAATCGAGTTTTGACATTAAAACTTCTCCGTTTATGTAACCTAAAAAAAGATAAATTTGTATTTAGACCAGTATTTTTTCTAACCTTATACTGTAACCGCAAATCCCCGGTTACTAGACTCAGACACAGATAATGAAGGTTGAGCGCCAGGAAATGGGAAAAGTTTTACCATCCACAAAATAACAAACCATACACAAAGGAAAGATGATAATGAAATGCACTAATAAATGAATGCACTTACAGTTGTTACACTTGTCTTGCAATACTCTCCAGTATTTAACGTTTTATTCTTCCTAAAAAAACTAGTAACAGTACAAATGTTTTTAGCAAATTCAAACAACTTATTCATTCAATAAGGGCTCTAATGACCTTGACGTTGACGAGCCCTAAAGCCCCACAAAAAAATTCATTCAAGTAAGGAAAAAAATTATGAATAATGGATTCCAATAAGTTAAACTTCTCCTCAGTTACCCAAACACATAACATACTTCTCATTCATTCTTTATACTGGCAAATAGAATTCTACTTAGGAGGAGAGCAATAGGTGTAATGGTATTGACTACTTGTCAGTTTCTACAAACTATGTCAATTAAAGGTTGTGTATTTTATAAGAACACTTTTGCACTACACACTCGCATAATAGTATTTAACACAATATCATAGTAGGTTCATACCAGAGCCAGAATCGACGATGTGATATTGACGTTCAGAGCTGCACGCACAGAATCAGTGGCGAGTGCGATGGATGTTGTGAAGTGTCTAATTAACACCCTGCACATGAGGAGACGCATCCATCAACAAAAGAGAGGCCGTCCTCCGCAAGCCGTGCCATCCAAGGAAAGCCCAGCAAACACGCCCCTATTACCCTAGGTGAACTACTTTTTGCATGGCTTCAGAATTCATCCGCACGTCTATACGTCATAGAGCACGGCGCGCACTCTTGCGCAGCCATCAGCTATGTCGCCAAAATCTGATTTTTTTGTTACAATTTTTTTGAATTGTTAATATACATGACGTGTTATATTTTATATGAATCTAGCCTATAATTTTCACTATTTTAATGAGTACATGTCAAAATCAAAAAGTATAGAAATAAAAAACAAGCTTACTGTTCTCACGCGTAGCCCAGATCTCTTGCATTCAACTTTAAATTTGCTTCTCAAAATTGTTTTCTTTTAACGTCACATAAAATAAACTCTTATGTAAATATACTAATAATAAAACGTATTCCAAAAACCAGTGCAGGAACGGCGTTCCGGCACCATGACACCACTGCCCCGTACCTACTTCTGGGGAAGGGAATACCATGTAAAAATTATCGGAAGGCACATTCGGGATGAGTCTGAAGTTTTTAGCATCGCTGAGCTGATAGTTACGTCCTGATACACAAGAATACTATCAAATCGCCAATATTAATGGATAACATTCTCATTTGATAGCAATGGCATTGTGAGATAGAATAAAGTTGCAGACATTACAAAATTCAGTGAGCAAAGTCGCAGGTACTCGGCTAGTGATACGTTAAAAAATGCTCTTCTGTGTGCCTAACAGATGTACCATTCAGATGAGAAATCTGTAATATTTCTTGAACATCTGATAA
Source organism: Laupala kohalensis (assembly GCA_002313205.1). Taxonomy (NCBI): domain Eukaryota; kingdom Metazoa; phylum Arthropoda; class Insecta; order Orthoptera; family Trigonidiidae; genus Laupala; species Laupala kohalensis. The sequence goes on from NNCF01127197.1 coordinate 417,837, forward strand.
TTTGTTAAATAATATACCATAGTCTATATTTAAAGTTGAATGTTTTTGCTTCATACGGAAAGAACCCGAAATGTATAACCCTTTTTGTTTTCATGATCATACGAACAAAATCTTGTTTTTATAAACTAGTAAAATCCTTTTTTCTGATCTTGTTTACTCATCTGTATCATTTCTTTCTTTTTTATCTTTCGAGTCTCATCTCCAGGATGTTACAACGGCTCCCACTATTTCCGCCCGGAGACAGACCCTTCAGGAAATCCGATAGCACTGCCGCCAACATAAAGCTCTCATTACCTTTATGGATGATGAAGTGTAAGAGTTGTCTGCACTGTGTATAAACCCTGTATCGACATATAGTCTGTGCCCTAATAATAGTGATTTAAGTTAAATAAGTAGTGTACGTGGCAAGAAAAAACCTTTTTTTTCTTTGATTCTAATTTGGAATACTCGTATAGACAAAAGCACGCAAATTTACTGCTTGTACAGGCCACAAAATCCAAACCTAACCACTAAACAAGGTGCTTAAAATTTATTTGAGGTGCTTATTTTTTTC
>NNCF01127197.1:425810-449064 GCA_002313205.1 Laupala kohalensis
TATACTCAGAATAATCTATAGTTCGATAATAACTTGTACATGTAAATTTACAAACATATTTGCGTTAAATTACAAACATATTGACATTATATATGTATTATAACTCGCAGCTAACTTTTTATCTTATCTAGGAACTTTTGCTGAAATTTTTGAATACACCTCTGCCTTAGGGCCCTTGATCGGAATTGATGGGATGGTCCCTTGCTTGCTTCCGGAGAGTAAATTAGTTTTTTTCCTCCACGTGTTCATATGCAGTTTGTACTGTTTTTTGACAATAAATTTATTTATATTTATTTATATATTCTGTATGATATAATTTCTAGACTATTTTATCTAACAGAAAAACTATTTGTTGCACACCAAATACCGTGAAGCATCGAAATTTTTAGCAGGTTCGGTAGGACAAATTTTCACAATTTTTTATTAACTTAGATTCAAACGCTGGTTGTGGAAAATGCTAGGACATAAAACCTCTTTGTTTTAAAAAAGGTATAACGAGTTTTATCATTTCATCGGGTTAATAATTATAGAACAATTTAAAATTTGATTTCTGGATCTATATCTAACCGTTTACTGTAATTACCCGATCGTCATCGAATGTGACCTCATTGGTCTGCATAGCAATATTCAGACTTCCCACTATTCGTGTTTGATTTGGGGTAAAATGAAGGTAACCCCAAACCACAGTTTTATTGTTTAATTCAACGCAGTCCAACTGGCGCCCTCAGGTACCTTTTTTACGGTCCGCGGTTTAAAGTACATTTTACATCAAATTTTTATCGTGCATTGGCGGGCACAATTTTGTGTCGTAAATCTTCGATTTCAGAATTAATATTAGACGTAGCATATCAGGCGAGGGAAAAGAGTACGTTGTGTTTAGAATTACCTTGTAATAAATTACAATTCGAAAATATTTTATTAAAATACTAAATATCAAAAATACTATTTGATTATCCCAGCTTGAAATAATAAAATTGTTGATGAGAATCGAAATATAACGTTAAAAATAAACATGGGCCATTAGTTTTATTCGTCGGGCGACATTTTTCCAATCGCCATCCCGAACCGGCGCGATCGATCGAAAGTGGTCCGCAGGCTAAGATAAGTTGGACACCCTAGTCTAATTCATAGGCTAAACCGCTGGATGAACGACCGTGTTCAAATCGCGACAAAGTGATGGAGGTTTTTCTTTCGTAACTGATTTTACTTATGCTGTCGTGTTCAGCTACTATTAAGATACCCAAAATTGAGCCTTTTCTCCCAACTTAACGCCCGTATGTAGTGTCTGTCCCTCGAGAAAGTCCTTGAGCTGACCTCCAATGTTACGCGCCAACTAAACATTCGCTTCATAGAATAAGAAAGTTTTGGGTTGCAAAATGTCTGTCTGCGGTATTTCCACAGGGCGCATACCTACAGAACATACCATTTGATTGCTCTGTGGATTTTTTCACTGAAACAACGCTCATCACTCGCAACCGACGACTGTGAAATGAAGACTGACCCATTTCCCAGTAGCGCCTCTCTGAGACGTTTGGTTAGGGTGAGCTGAGGGAGAAAGTGAGCAGGTTAAGTGTCAGCCGACAACGATGTTTGCACGTTAGCAATATACGTACAGCGCATGCGCAGTCTTCATTATTCTTTTCAAGGGAGGAAATGCGAAGGGACTTTCTCGTGGGACGGTCCCTGTATCTGTAAAACATGGGACAGTCTGGCGGAGAAGAATCTTGTGTTTGAGGGGATCAATCAGGGGACCTCTAGCCTTTTCTTTGACACAATGTTGTCAAGACATTCGTCCGCTAAATCGGTTGGGAAGTGCTTATTATAAACAATTCAATCTCAAACACAGTGCACAAATTCGTAATTGTCTAACGAAAAAACATCGTCCACACGCTTACATTTGAGAACTTCTAGGATTTTATCAAATTTGCCTCATACATAGTAAATTGAAAATATTGTATTAGGAAAAAAATTCAATCGCGAGTCTTTAACCGAAATATCTCCGATTCCAAAAACAGTGGAGTTCAGCTTGTCGTCAGTTCGTTCGTATATTATTTATCTTTATAAAGTTAGTTTAGCTTAATAAAAGAAGACTAAAAGTGATAAATATTTGTGACAAATCTTAAGTTTAGGTGACAATAAATACATCCTTCTTTATATGACCAACGTTTCGTCTCTTATTAAGTTATTCTTAGAGCTCTCTGCAACCATAATTGAGTCTCCATCCACCACCAACCATTTCACTTCAACCACTCATCCCACAACATTCTGCTACAGTTCTAAAATTATGAGAAAAAATAGAATTCCGCCAGTGCCATCAATTTGAACAATCGTGGAAGTTAGTTGTTTTCTCATCTCCTGTGAAAACGTAGACCAAATTTCATAAAATATAGAATTATTGCGATTTCCTTAAACGTGATGAGGTAAATGGAATCGCGATTACATTTTATACGTAGAACCAAGCATAACTATTCGTCGATTATGTTAATCAATGTTTCTGAAGAACTCTCTAGGTTGGTAGTAGTTTTGCCGTGCATTATGGGTAACTTGAAGACAAATGACGGGCGAAAAACGCATCTTGTTGCTCACCAGCGCCACCAACGAACACCGGAGGTAGCAGCGGGCCTCCCTCGTGCCACTGAACATAACCTATAAATCGAAACAAGCAAAAACAACGGATGCAATATTTCTTGCAGTTCTAAAGAAAATCGTGATTTGCGCTGGAAGTCGTGGGGTTGCCGAGTGTTTAAGTGTAACTCGTGATCGAAGTTGGTGGAACGCACATTTCGATAATCACGATTTACTGCACAGAAAATCTAGTTTAAGGCATTAAACGAACTTGGCGACATTGAGCCTTAGCCTGATACTGTTTTTGTATCGCTTCAAATTCTGATGTTACATCCCATGGATGAAACATATTGTGCACCCCTGTATGCCTCGCCTCTCTTGATGGAGGCGTTTCACCACCTCTCACTTCACATGCGGCCGGCGCGAGTGGAATGGAGTGGCCGGCTGATGGAGGCAATTGACATCAAGATGAGTCTAGTCGTGGCTATTGAGGGAGGTAAGTGCGAAGCACTGCACACATGGGTGCATTCAAAGGGTGATCTGCAAGATGACTCATCTTCACAGTAATAATTATTCACTAGACGCGGCTTTACTATAGTAAATTTTAAAATTTCTTATACTGTGTTAAAAATTTAAGTACGACTGAACCAATGAACAGTACAGTGATACCTCGGTTATCGTCGATGATCTATCCTAACAATCGGTGAAATCCGAAATCTGTATAAATCAATGTAAAACCAATTAATTCATTTGAGATATCACAAGTTTTCGACCCTATAAAGAGACGAATTTAAAAGAAAAATTGAATTAAAGCACTTAGGTATTAATGGAATATACATGGATTAAGCTGAGGTCACTTCTCTGGTCTCTTTTCCGCGTTTTTTATTAATTTTATGCTTATTTCTCAATTTTTAGCATCGTAGAATTTGTGAAGTGTATTCGTAATCATCAGATCGTCTCTTTCTAACAAGTGCGGGTAATGGAAAGGAATTGAGAAAGAGTCAAGTTGGATTGCCGTTGAGCGTAAGGTACCGGACGGGCATTTGTCTCAAAATGGTAGGGAATTCTCCCCTAGCCTGCTCTCCCCCACTTGGGTTATTTTCGTCCTTTTCCGTGTCCATAATGCGCATAGGCTCTCCGGACGGTTTTTAAACCCCTGCAGATGCAACCAGCATTACATGCGCGTTAGGCGGAAATAGAGGTTGTAACTCATAGCAAGGGAATTTTTTCAGCGCTGCCCTTACCTACGTTTCGGTCGTGGAAATGTTAGCAAGGACTGGTTAAGTGAATTAGAAGTATACTAAATAATTAATATAATTAATATACGTTGGACATATAATGCTACCAGATTACAAAACCTAGAAATAATTTCTACCAACGGTTAATATTTGTACTAAATTTTCCAAAAGAACAGCATACAAGAGATCTTCCCAATATATGCAGTTCCAGTTTGTATTCGTATAATATTAATTGTTCTACATTGTTAAATTTTTATGTGACAATCTAAAACTTTTATACGATAAATTGCGCGCATAGATATCAGGCAGTACCGCTTTGTTGCCATGGTATGTTTTCAAACTAAGATTTTTTTGCTTCGTTGAGAGAGATCAGTATCATGAAGTCAGGCAAACACTTGTCCGGTTACGTCGCTAGACGAAAATTACGAAAAACCTTTTATATGCCTACCTTAACAACGAAGTGATTTTTGAGCGCGTGCGGTTGGTCGGGTATCGAAATGGGTCGAGTTGTGAAGGTTTATAGGAAATTAACACATTTATTATTTCACAATTTCCTAGTAACTACTCGGGGAGGAGAGTTTGCATCCTTGACGGCTAGGTGAAAATTTCGACGGACCGGAACTCGAACCAGGGACCTCATACATTGACCGGAGGTGTGCTACCTCCACACCATGCCTTGACTCCCAAAACCCGTATACGAGGCCACGTTGATGCTGTGTGTGGGCTTCGGGAGTATTCCATGATATCGCACTTGCGCGATTCAATTTTGATTCGGGGGAGAACTTGGAGGTTTTCTCAATGGTAGGCCAAGAGTTTGTAGGAAGTATGGAGTCCATGTATGGAGATTTTGGATCAAGGAATATTAAAACAGTTTAGAGAGCGCGGTGAAACCTAAGAGAAAACCTCCAAGTTTTACAAGGATTGATTTGTTTTCTTTTGTGGATACGTTTGGGAACAGATTGTATGATGATATTTTACAATTATTAGTTTATATCATTAATTTGTTGTAAGTTCTTTTGGATAGACTGCTTCGGATTTAATATAATTGTAGATGATAGGTTTTATTAAATGAAATTACACTACTTTTATGGTTTTGTTAATTCTGAAATAATCGCTTCATCGGGTATTTTCAAAACCGTGAAAATATGTTTCTCGTTCGTATCGACATAATTCTACAAAAATCCTTACTATATCGAAAAAGTTGTGAGGTGCATTTGAAACCCACCATCTTCCTTCAAAACCAAACAAAAAAAGATTGTGATTTTTCATAATAAATTCAACTTTACAAAGAGGAATCGATACGTCAATTTCCCCTCGGCGTTCATTAGATTCCCAAGTGACGCCGATGATGACGGTAACATCGCATCGTCTTCATAATTCCGCCTTTCACCGCTAGAGTGCGCAGCGTGAAATGACACGTGAGCGTTCGTTCACTCGGGGAGTCCCCTCTTGCCTTTGGAAGCTCTCACTAATTGCGATAATCATATTCTTCGTGCGGCTCAAAGTGGATCAAGGAGAGGAGCGTTTCTTGGATGACACATCGAGTTGATCTAATAAAATTGTTGTATTAAATCAGAGTTTCTAATTCGTTATTTAATATCGAAAGTATTAGAATTTTATGTAATACTACTAGTATTAACTTTAATTACTTAATCTAACTAACTAAATAGTTAAAAACTGACTACCTTGTATGGACGAATAATATTTGTATTTTGTTGTGAGCTATTCACAAAAATAAAACTATTATTCGTCTATAAAATGTCGAAAATTTTTAATTATTTATGTAATACTTTTCATAACAAAAATATTTCATAAATATTTATTTAATATTCTGTTCTCATAAAGGAAATATGTGGTGGGTTGGAGGACATGAAACTGCGAACTCGGTGTCTTTGTATCTAAGCAAAATATATGTAACTTTTGTACGAGTTATTCTACAGAAATGGGTAAATAAGTGTCCAAAACGCCCTGTCCTGTTAAGTTTAGATTTTTTCAATATTTATATTATTTATTTGCTAGTAAAACATATTAATACAAATGATTTGGGTCATTTAACATCATCATGTGTATCACACAGATAATAATTTATTTACAACTGGTTCCTCACTCCTTTTTATTGTATGTCTCACTCCTTTGTCACTTTTTTGTCGAGGTAAAGATGGTCTTACAGGAGCGGTAGATGTGGTGGCAACCCTGTAGATTTTTCCCGAAACCAATGTAACCTGCTTCATTGCTCAATAACCTCAGTTGTTTTATGTACAGACGTTGAATCTGTTAGAAACTTCTTTGTGTGCCGCAAATTTCATTTTCGTAGAATCACCTTTATAATTATATACATCTGAAAAATGTTTAGCTATGATCCCCTCACCCACTCCATACACATTTAATTAGTTACTAAAAAATTACATTTTTAGACATTTGTAGATAGTAATTTCTTGTTGCCATTCTTTCCCACTTTACTTGGCGATGTCTGTTTTTGAAAAGCATCTCGGAGTCTAAATTCGTGCAGTCTGATTGGACCACTGTTTTGGATGGCGGGCAGTTGTCCAAACTCGAGCTCTATATAGGGTGATGGATGTAACAACTTATGCCAGCAGCGATTGTTTGGTGAATAGTGAGTTTGGCGTCATGCCTCGTTGAGCTTGGCAACATTACTGCTGATTATTTTAAGAACAGTAAATCAATGAGTGCGTTTTGAGGCCACCGAATTCATTGCTAAAAATGTCATCTCATCTTACTTCCCACTTATAAAATTAAGAACACGGAAGGGATGTTGTCAACCACGATCAAAATATTACAAAAAATTTATGGTTTGGCCAGGATTTTCAAATGTCTAGATATGTCACGAATGCGGTGTTGTACAGACGAGAAAGTCGTGGGGCTACACGGCAATAATCCTTTCTTTATGTAATTTCTTCCTTTCACTCTTCAAGGAAGGAGGAAAAAGGGATATGAGAAAGAATTTTCTTTTGATTTTGCACCACTAGTTAGGTTACGTGAAAGAAAAATGTCAATCATAGCTTTTGTTCAATTCTGCTTCCTTGGTTATGTCACGCAGATTATACATTTAATGGAAATTCAGACTTCCGCATCATTACTGATCTCTAGCGGACACGTCAGTAAGCTTGATAGTCAGTAGTTGTGCGAATGAAGTTCCACATCTGCAGGATAGAACCAAATTATTTTGGTAATTCTATCTTGTAAATCATCAATTTAAACCATCCTTAAGAGAACTTCAAAATTTTCTATAAATTTATCAAGTACTTTTCTTGGTCGATTTTTAATTTACTTTTATTAATATGGATTTTCTTGTTTTACGTCTTAGAGCGAGTACCTGACCATCATTTGGGTGAGGAGTTTGGCAAAGGAGAGTTGTTCGGTTACCGGAAAACTTGAGGAACCGAATTAACACTTATGGAGTAGGTGAGAGCAAACTCGAGTGACAGGAGTTGAACCATGGTGCTACCACTGCACCATCACAATTGCTTGAAGGAGTCAGTATGAAAGTCAAATCACGAGTAAATTTTGAACCCCGGTCGTCCAGTCAGTTCAGCGCTCTAGTTACGTTGGTTTCTTCTAGTTTATCTCATTTATTCTGTCCTCTCTTCTCTAGCTTTGTTATTGATCCTTAAATTCTCTGTATTTTCAGATTCATTTTTTATCCGTTCATCCATGTATTTCCATCCAGCTTTTCCTTTCGTACTCTTTATTCCTCATTCTGTCTCTCTCTCTCTCTCTCTATCCCCCTCCCGCATCTTCTCTCTCTCTCTCTCTCTTTCTAGAATTCTCGAGCGATTTCTATGAAACGCAATTTGACGTCGTCGACGCATTCTGAGAATGCGGTCTTTTAAGAGTCATGACGAGAGCGGCGGTTATCGCATCGAGCAACGCGACATGAGCTTCTTCATATTCACGACGGAACACATTTCTCACATCGCGAAACTTCCACGCAGCATATACGTATAATAATAATAATAATAATAATAATAATAATAATAATAATAATAATAATAATTGGGTGACCAAACTCCAATAACAATGAGGTGTTAATAAAATCAAATGGGGACGTGGTATTTTAATTAGGTGGTCGTAAAAAATGAAATGAACTGTACGAATGTATTGTCAGGCGCAACATTGTCTCAAAATGGGAATTTACAGATTTTAATAAAATAAGTTCACGTGAGTTTGAGTTTCCCAATAAATATTGTTTTTCATTTGGCTTCGGATGATGTAAGTGATGTTCATTCCTCTTATACTTTATCACACCATTGCTTTAGTACTCTAGATACTGATTAAATTCATTTTTCATGCACGTTGATTTCACTCCTTTTTTTGTTTTTAATAGTTTATTTCTAACTGTACGCTAACTTGGAACGGATGTGTGTATTATCTCTGTAACCCCATCCTGGCCTGGGTTTTCCTCCGGTTTTCCTCCGGGTAGTGGCGGATTTCCCTTGGACGGGAATGTCATTAATACCTTCGTTTTATTAATCTCCAATTTTTACTGTACATCTACAGTTTACTTTGGAATAATAAATGGATAACAGTAGTATTTATTAAATAATTTCATTAGCAATATTGAATCCGCCACTGCCCTTAGGACCTTGATCGGAATTGATGGGCTGGTCACTTCTTTATAACCGTTGAGTAGCTTCCGGAACCTCCGCCCCTCGTATGCAGTTTGCAGCTGCTTTTTCGACAATAAATATTATTTGTTTATTTATTTTCTTTCCGGAGGTCTTGATTTTTTCATTCATGTATTATAACAATCAATTAATTTAATAAGATACGTAATTAATTATAGTATTTAATTACTTTTGTTTAAGATACTGCCCAATCCCAAAGAAAAAATAAAGTTTGAAAATGAAAAGTCTTATGTTGCAAAATCAAGGAAACTAAACTATTTTTTTAATAATAAAATTTTACGAATGATATTTATTAAATAATGAAAGTGGACAGCTTTATCCTGTAGTCTGATGGATTCTCTACATAAAATATTAAGATTTGCCAAAAGAATCATACTTCGCTAATCCCATGTAGAATACCTCTAACTCTCGAGGTAGCGTCATTTTATCTTGTGGGATATTTTATTCTATTAGTCGCTCAAAGCTCTAGAGAAACGTTCTGGTCGAATTTCTTCGATCCCTTTTGAAAGAGTTGACTCCATCCCCCTTTGAAGGGCTTCTTGCTCTCTCTTTCTCTCTCGCCCCATAACAGTCGCCCTTTGACCTTCCTTTCAATGCACACTGCGTTCAATGGTCCGGCTAATGGGGCGTCGGCGCCTTTTCGTTCGTGGCACTTTTGTACGGGGTTTGCGTGTCGGTGATGGGTTTATTCTTCGCTACTTTTGCCAACGAAGGCTCTTTCATGTATCCGTCAGAGCGACGAGACTTCAGTTCCCCCCCAAAAATGTTTCAAATGATAGTTTGAACCATTCCCTATTTTGTGGCGATGAATTTTCATACCCTTACGGCGAAAAATTTTGAATTATTGGACTTCAAATTACTACGGTCTGATATGGAGAAACATTCGCAGGCTTATGTTTCTGTGATACCGTAGCAAAAGTACAGGTTTAACATAGCGAAAAACAACCTACTGAATCACAGCAAATGGAAATAGAAACGCAATGACGCTTTTCATACATTGCGATGAATTTACAAGAATATTTCACCAAAAACGGTGGGAAATACTGTTCTAACGGAAATGGCTGCCGCATCGCGTGACTGGTTACAATGCGACTCTTGACAAAGAAAGAGTCAAACGACAAATTTAATTTATTATCAGGTTTGAAAATCACAAAGTAATTGTCCTCATCCAATAGTAAAATTCAGTAGAATGAATTATTAATTAATCAGGACTATTTTGGACAATATTTTGAAGGTTTGTCGATAGTTGGCAACTTGACTTCAGTCAACGCATAGAATACCTTTGAAGACACCCCGAACGTAGATGACGTCTTTTTCGAAAAGGACCTGTTTATCACTTTCGTTTATATTAAGCAATATTATTTAACAATATTAACCAGTGACCAAATTTGTTGTTAAAATAGAGAAATCCATATTAAAGGATAAGGATTTCGTCATCAAATCAGAATTTTATGAATATAACAATCAAATAATTCATGAAAATATATTTTTAATGCAGACATAATGAACAAACAACAAAAATATATGAAAGTCATAAAATAAAGTCCCGATGAAGAGATTTGTTCAGGATTTATTCTTACAAAAAACGATCTTGTAAAGGTCTTCTTCTAACTTCGTGTACCAATAAATAAACAAATAAGGTAAATACTAGTGAGATAAACTGCTTACAACGTACACGGAGGCTACACAACGTATGGACGGAACGAAGCACGGCATCCCGTAAATAAATAGAAATTCGCATGATGTCTATAGATGGCATGAAGTATGTAGAAAAGACAAATTTCAAACGTCTCAAGACCGTCTCTGTGAAGCAGGTAAAGGTCCCGCGGTAAATAAAGACGTCGCTTACTGTCTTCTCAAAGCGTCAATAACATTGGAGGCTAACCGTGAGTTACGTTGTATCTCTTATACAAGTATTGCAGAGTTTAACCTGCGTGGAATACGCCTAGTGTTGCGAGTCACTTCAATCTGTGCATCAAATACTCAGAAATTATAAAAGAAATTTGTATTAACATCTTGTAAATGTCTACCAAGTATACCTTTTATTAATTTCAATTTTATCTCAGGTCCAATAGAGGGAGGGCAATATTCCCTCATCCCCTCCATAGATCCGCCACTGGAGGAGAATAAAATAGCTAATAAAAGCATTTTATACTCTAACCATAACTGGTATCGTAAATTCACCTTCTCTTACCGACTAGTGAATTGTAGTGTACACCATTCCCAACAACAGGAGGTAGCTATGATACCGAATCGAATTGACAAGTTATTCAATTAAATTTTCCCCCAAAATTAAATAGTTCAAATGATAATAAAACTATATTCATACCCCATCAAATTTATTCGTTCTCTATTCTACCCTGTTCGGCTTTACACAAGAGTTTCTTTTTCAATTTTGTGCTGCGTTATACCTGTCCTACATCTAACACTTTTTATATACGTTGATAGAGATAGAGAGAGAGAGATCGAGTTGTATTATATATTGAGGTAAGTCAAATAGAAAATATTTTGAAAAATTTGGTATTCGTTCTTTTAACACGTTTTACAATACAAATTCAGAAATTATTGGACTTATAAAACCTCCCATTGACTTTCATTAAAACTAAAACATTGCGCGCCAAACTTTTCCATTGACACAGAAATTACACTAAGGGTGTACCTCATATTTTAGTTTTATTGAAAAATTTGTCATTAGGTTCAAGAATTGTGATAGGTATTCTCATTCTCTATAAATATACTCATTCAAAATTAGTTGTAGAAATGTACTAATGTTTCTTGTCTTGATCGGATTTGATGGGATAGTCCATTGCTTGCTTCCGGAAAGTAAGATAGTTTATTGTCCTCCACGTGGCCATAAGCAGTTTAATTGACAATACAAATCATTATTACATTATTATTATTACTATTATTATTAATATACACTACAACTTGGGAATTAGTACTCGTATTCGAACGGTGACGAAACTCGTACACTGTGAAGTGTGTCGGGTTGCATCTCACGTGAACACCTCGTTTCGAAAGTTTACATGGGGGAATATCGCTCCTTCGTCATGAGAGGGTGTGGGCTCCGTCCTGATTGCTAGATGGATCAGCACATCGTTCGGCAAAGAAACATGTTGTGCCCTTACCGCAGAGTGGAACCTACGATGCTACCCCTATCCGCTCCATTGTTGCAAAGGGTTGAACATAGGGGTGAGTTGTGGCACTTTTCTCTTTTTTTATATTTTTTTGGTGATCAATTTAGTTACGCAATTTTCCTGATATTTTTTTCACATGATCACTCAGCAATGTGATAGAGTCGATAGGGATTGGCACCCCTGCCATTGGGGTGGTTATAATTTGGAATCTATAATATCATACGGAATTTGTTCTCACTTGTAATGACACCAAATTATGTGCGTTTTGTTAATAACCATTCAATTTAAACGCGTATTCGTTTTTGCTGGAGAATACTCCCTCAAGTGAGATAATTTCCAAGGCACACACCATCCTTAACAGTTTTGGAACGTCTCAAACACTCACCCCTCAAAGGGAGTAGGAAAATGGGTGGAGAATGGTTTTCGGATTGGGGAGACTTTATAATCACCGTATTTAGAGAAGTCATTGTTGAGTCTGTACACGTAAGTCTAGCTCTACCTAAAAGTGATATATATTTTGCTTGATATTTCGAAATTAGCACCGCGCGGAGCCACAGGTGTATCCCAGCGTGAGAGTACAGATTTCTTTTGATGAGGGAGTGTGTAGTAAAAGCCTGTAGCTTAGGTTGTACCGTTCTTGCTCTTCACCAAGTCGTCCCAGGTTCAATTCCAGGTGGGGCCGGAAATATTTGTAGCCTTTCACATGAATGTCCCAGAATATATAGCTGTGACTACTCAAAAGCGAACTGTCCTTCCTCTATCCACCTCCTCCTAGTATCAATAACTTTAACTATTACTAACCACTCCTACTAACCCTTCCACATGGGTCAAGTTGTTGATGAACCCAGCTAACTCCTATCGCTCCATGTAGATAAGCTTCAATAGCATGCTACATTTCCGATTTACAAATACTACAATGGTAATGGAAAAGCTTAGGAGCTTCCTCATCTCAAATTTCACGAGGGTGCATTTCGAAACTCTAAAGTTAAGATGAGATGACGGAAAGGCAGCACTTATTTTGCTTCGCAGTGTATTTCATAGTTCCATGAAGTCTGGGAGGTTCAATAGGTAGCTACAATAATTGTACAGGTAATTGGAAAGTGAAAATTCGAATCCTCTTTATTGATTTCTTCTTTAGATATGTTTATTCATTTCAAGTTGATGGTAAAGATGATATGAAGGGGAAAGAAAAACTCAATATTTTTTAGTATTGATTTATTTACTACTTTTAACTTTTTGATTGAACTCTTTTCTCCCACGAGGCCGTAAAACAGTAATTGTACACATATAATCAAAATAAAGGTACATCAATCTCTCATTTCATGGTACTATACAAACATGTACAACATACTGACACATCCTAAGGTGTATCAGCTATACGATAAAACTAAACTGAATCTTCGTTAGATTTATGAAATTTTCTAAGATAAGTTGTATTTGGTATTGGTCCTTTTTTATTGAGAATATTTTCTCAATCGATCATTATTCTTTTCTTCTGCACATAAAACTTACACGTGTAAAATTCTTACTATGATACATATGGCATGCATTGTAAACTGCTTTGAAGATTATACGTATTCTTAGATGACATGTAACAACAATAAAATTCTGGTTTGTAAACACCCGACGGAAAAAGTATACTCACATGTTTTACTCTCAGAAGGAGGCGTTCAAGTATTACGTAACCACGCACGTGGATTATTCTCTACTTTTTCTAGTAAAAACCTTACTTCATGTAAATGCTAAAAAAATAATACATATTAATCAAAATATATTTATTAAAATCAGTTAAATTACTTTAGTTTTAAACCATGTTTCCGTGCAGTTTTGTTCTTTATTTACGAAACAGGCGTTCCGATAGAACTCAAGTGCTGCTCTCTGTACTGATCAAGTTTTCAAAATCACGAATTTCTCGCATCAAAAACTTACACCAAAAACCGCGGTTCAGGAATGATGAATTTCGTCCATTGCGTTTAGTATACCGGTGCGGACGTGAAATAATGGCTATACGGGAACTAAGGACCCTTATGTACGGTCACAAGTGGCTGGTAACAGTTTACTACAGGCCAACCACAGTTACCGGCCAAATGTGACCATAAGTGACCGAGATCGTCAAATATATTGTCTGTAATGGAGCTTATTACTATGTTTCTCTGCGGCAGTGGTGTCAAGTGAAGGGGCACGCGAACAACGTTGCCCAGAGATCTAAACGGCGACAACGGCTCCTGATATTTTGGATAGCGCGGGAAGGGGAGGGGGTGACGTATTCCTTTCCTGGCCTGAAACAGCGTTCCACCTCCCTCTTCGCAATACAACTAATTTGTGGTTGCATCAAAAAAAATGTCTGATCGCGAAGCAATCTATTTCAGTTTTGATTACAAACAAAATCAGAAAGTGGAAACGAAAATCACGATAAAGAAAAACATTTAAAAAATATATTACTCTTTATTTACGATTTTTTTGTGGAACATTTGGTTATTTCATTTTCTACTACTCTTCTTAGTTAGTTACCAAACGTTTAATACATAACCCACTGGTCAAATCTGGCTGAAACCTGTCTCTACAGGCAGCGCGCAAGGCGTGCTCCCGTTGACACTCTCCTGCACTATGGCCACCAAGTTCCTCCACTGCTCGTTTTCCAAGTTTGTTGGCAAGGATAAAAAGGGGGTCACAAAATGACGTTTACATAATACTCGAACGCTTCGTAATCATTACAGATCGCGCCAAATAGTGTGAGGTGCCGGGGGGGGGGGGGGGTCGGAGTAACATTATCCCCGCTATATTTCCTTAGTATATCGAGTACAATCTAGTTCAACTCCGCTCGGTCTGCCACCTGACTATCACAATGTCAATTTCTGATGTAGAAGTAGGGTTCTCGCAGTTTGAGTTATTAAAAACCTACTGATTGTTGCAGTGCGCGCACCACATTGTCGATTGCGGAATACAGGAGGTACAGGCACCTGTTCGGTTGAGCCTGCTTGACGCGGTCCGTATAATACTTAAATTATATTTCGGAACACACAAACAATTTTTGTTTACATGCTTCCAAACTAGTTGGAATACGTTCTTGAGACGTAAGTTGTGTGTTGATTTGTGCTCAAATTAGGGAGTTTATAAGTATTCCGTTTAGTTTATACATCGAATAATATATTTCAGTTCTGTACACTATTTAGGAATAATTACTGGGTAAAATACATTGATTTACTGGAATAGCATAAATTTATTCGAATTAGTTTGTGTTCGGCCGCATGTTAGTGGACGTGGAGTCATGACATCAAATTAACTGCACGTCATGACACACAGAAGACAAACATTTCTTCAAGCTTATGTTGACAAATTGGATCTACGATCACTCGAAGTTGGCTCATCTCCTGATAAGTAAAAACAGATCTTTCCCTTTATATCAAATTATCTCGAATACCCCAGAACTTCAAAAGAATTTAAATTTTCTATAGGACATGACTTACACCAAAACGTCGAAATTATAACACACATTTGCTCTTAAATAACTGTACTGAAAAGTGCTTATACATTAAAGACGTTTGACTAGGAACGTTTATTTTGTACCTAACATAATTATATTTCATGCAATTTCATTTACTTAATGTTATGTATAACTGTCAATACCAATTAGGGGGGAAAACATAGCTTTCCTATTGTATCGCGTGTATAACACATTGGTTCGATCTACAAAAACAGGTACATCGACTTCAGCGACACTTAATGCGCGAGGAACAAAATACTAACGCTTATTGTCACAGGAGATTGTTACAGTTGCATCAGTTTTAGTGTCAGAACATCTTGCGAACGAAATACAATGGTTCGGTTTTTGTAACCGTTTGAAGTACATCAAAAATAGCTCTACACTGCTCACACAGGGGTGTCGTATACAACATGACAATTACTTTTACATCGAAGTTGTATTACGAATGCTTATAAATAGTGGGTTTTTTTCATTTTTTATCGGAATTTCTTATAACAGTTAGAAGATTGGTAACACTTATTTTTATCATTTCACATTCTTTGGGGAATAGAGGATAAGGGTTGTAAGCTACTTTCGGGTTACAAGATATGAAATTATGTGAGAGGCAGGGAGTTATTTGCTTGTTGTGTAAGAGTGACTTATCGGGCCGCTTTGAAGGAAGTTGCGTAGGTATCGTAATGTTTGAGGTACGGTGCAATGTTACGTATTCAAACTTCCACTGGGTCAGTGTAACTTACTCAAGAACGTCGGATATATTATCTCGACTAGAGTTCTTTACAAGAGACTTAAGATGGCAAATTCGGTCTTCTATAGAATAAGTAAAAATTTCTTACGCATGAAAGTTAACACTAAAATTAAGCAACAAATATATAACTCCGTTTATATACCAACTTTTATGTATGCAATGGAAAGCATACCCAGTAACACCAAGATTCAAAGCAGAATAACAGCAACAGGAATAAGGTTCCTGCGTAAAATATTGGGCAAAACAAGAAGAGATAGAATAAGAGATGAACTTAAAACTGCACCACTCATGAAAAGCATAGAAAATGAAGCACTAAAATGGTTTGGAGAGATATATGGAAAGAAGGAAGATAGAAAGCCGAAACAAATTCTGGAAGCAAAGACCGGAAGGGAGAAGAACTCTTGAACGGCCCAGAGGAACCTGGGAAGATTTATGCCATAAGAGAGGAACTACAATCCGGGAAGTACAGCACAAGGGACAAGATAAGAAAGAGTATGTCCAATGGCTAACCTGACGCTGAAGGCATAAACGAAAGAAGAAGAGTTCTTTATATGTGGAGTGACGACAACTCGAACAATATTCTAAAGTGTAATGAGTAGATACTCATAATTAAACGGGTCTTCTGAGCGCGCATCATTATCTAATAGGTACACAAGTTAACCAAAATAGCCGCTCTTTGTTAAGTTTACATTGGTATCTCATTGTCATGTGTCTCTGCAAGAGGTATCAAAGCGAATGTCACCTAACTGTTACCGCCATGCTGGCGGGGGTGTTTCAGAAGACACCATTAGATGGTGCGACGTCATTGGCGCTTCTCTCCTATATAAAGGACTCGGCCAAGAGTGAGATTCGATCCTATACACACGAAGATCAAATTCGAATCCATACCTTCCGAACATTATGTGGATGATTATGAGCTAAAGAATATTATCTAAAATTTATGCATCAGGGTTGTTTAAATGAAAACCCACGTCCAGGAAATTCCATAACTGGCCGAAATTTCTATAACCTCCTCAGATTCACTTAGATTTCTTCATTAAATTTCACGTATATCTGGTGTGTATAATCTAAATGATAGTATTTTTTCACTAAAAAGCATCCACAAAACCATATTCCAAATATTTTCCTTCTTTCCTTTCGGAATAAATCCGATTGTACAATTACTATAACTCTTTTGTTCCAAAGAGTATGCAATTGGAAAATCTTGATAGAAAATAGAGTTTCATCATAGATAAAGAGGTTCTGTAATATCTGTTAACAGTGAGAACAAAATAAATTATACTGTTTCTAGCACAACATTAGAGTAGCCGATATTCTGAAGATGGTTAAACACAAATAGTCAAGTGATCAGATGAGGAATGATGTACCTACCATTTTTGAATGAAGATGTTAAATTATGTCAAGAAAATAATACAAAAATTAGTACATCGGGATAATGTGCCCGAATGTTCGAACTTTTGTGTATGTTGTATTTTTCGTAGCGATATTTCATGAAATTCTGTCAGAAATGAAATATAGGAAAAGTACGGAACCAGGAGTGAAGACTTGTAGAACAGGGAAGTTGTTTAAAAATAATAGATTCAGACACTCAACAGAGAAATAATAATGTAGGTGTATCGATCTCATATTTATGAAAACACTGGTGAATACGAGAATGCGCTTGTTAAAAATAAAAGTTACACTGACCTTAGGGAAGTGTGTACTTGAGAGAAAATTTATCATTTTCCTGGAGGAATCATGGAAATTTAATCTTTCGGGAATGGGTTTCAATCAAATTAACCCAATTTTTCACAGATCATTGCCATATATAGCAGAAGCAAAAGGAGAGTGTTAGAGCAGTTGCCAAACACGATCAGAACATCACTTAGTAGAATCGGCAACATTCCAACGGTGTTGCTGAGGAATGATGTACCCAGATAAGTCAGTCCTACCAACTCAAACATTATATACCAAAGAATGATGAAATAGGAATTAGTGCAGCAGTTTCACCATGACTTTGAGGCAGTCGTGGGGTGTGGGAGGGCAGAAGACGACCTCGCCGCTGTCTTCGGAGCGATACTCTTCATAGCGAACTTGGGCGACTGCTCGCAGACCACAGCGCTCGGCCACGCGCTGCGAGAACAACCCTGTGGCGTCTTCCTTCAGCACCTGCCAACAGTTCACAAGTCATGAGCTCTTTAGGCGGCTCCATACATTCGTTATTCGGCGAATTCCGAATGTCTGGAGCCGCCTTTGTGATCTGACATCTGGGTTTAAGGTGGGACTAGCGCTCCAAGTAAAAGTCAAATCACTGAGTAGTTTAATTGTTTTCTTCATTTCTATTCTAATTGTTATAAAACACAAGATTGAAATAAAATCATGTTTTTCAATTATTATAAATCATAATCTATCAGTTAATAGTACAGTATAAACAATATTCAGGAACTCGCTTGACTCGTTTGAAATGCATAAGAACATTTAAGAACATGGCGGCCGAATGCAACAATTTCGTAATTAATGCATCACACCTCAGAAAAAGTGAAATATCTGTTTGTAATGTTCGGTGACCTACAGATAAAAGTTATATAAAAATTTACTACAAATCATAGTCGTTTTTTAAATAAGTGTTTTCTTCCGTAAGACGCAATGTATTAGACCTTCAATTATAATTGCAATTGTTTTCTTTAAAAGAGAGGAATGTATTTAAAGTTGAAATCACAATAAGAACATGTTACTGTGTTGATTTATTCTTTTGCCGATTTCAGGGATTTTAGTGATTTAATTCTATTACCTTACGGCGGATTAAGGCATTGCTTCTTTAATTACAAAGTCTTAGTACAGGTTTTTAATGTCCCCGCTGGTAGGTCTTCGAACAAAGTTCACTCAGTGACTGTTTAAACTAATAAAAGCTTTTTTTACAGTGAACTGAAATAAACGACATTAAAATATAAAGAATAACTTTTCTGAGTTTATTTTTTTCGTCAATCTGCCAGCGACTTTTATGTTTGGGAGAACCTGTATTTTCTGAGCAGAAAAGCGCGGGTTCAAACACTGCTTAGCCGAACTAGGTGTGCTAAGGTTTCCCTTATCTACTCCAGACTAGTGTCGGTTCCGTACCATAAGTTCCCTGGCAAACCAACATCACACCTTCCCTATTTCCTCTCCCAAGTCACGGTTAGGGGGAAGAGCGGACAAAATGGTCAGAGTCTCGCCGTTAGAAATGAAATAAAAGTAGTAAATTTTTCGTGGCCATGTTTAAAAATTGCTTCCTCCCCTTCCTTTTAGAATTTCGATGAATCTGCTTTCAAGTGTTGTCGTACTTTATCATTATTATCCCTAGAGGAATTATTATCCAAACACATGAGTTCACGTGGATTTATCGTGCCGCAATTTTTAAGAAAGCTAATTTATACTTCTACGGAACACGAGTATTTTTCGCACGTTCTCATAGAGATACCGAATCCCTGTAACACCACTAGAACACGCAACGCAGTCTTAATCCAGTTTTATCGACAAAATTCCCGAAGTCTGGATATACGCAGCGAACTACCCCCATGACTACCCCACCCCCTTCCTCGCGCTCGTCCGTCATGCGAGAGTTTTCCCTCGGGGACTCCCCTGGTGCGAGTTCGCAAACAATATTTTATGGGTTTCATTTAACACGATGTATACACGCAGGATTGCCAACCTACGGGTTGCGTACAGTTTCCCTTGGATCGAAGCTCGTATTTCAAGGATTGCGCTTTTTTATGGGAGGCGTGTCTAACATTTTCTGAAAGATATTTGCTGCTATAGATTACTAAAAATTGCTTTGACTTCAATATTAATGGACTAATTTTCCTTTCATTTACTTTTATAATTATAGTCTTATTTTTAATATCTGTTGGGTTTTTTGGCAAAAAATTTTTAATTATATTTTTTAACCGATTAGGATGAAATTAAGTGCGTAATATTAACTTCTGGAATAATTTTCAATAAGCTTCAATTGCTCACAAATATTATCAAAAAGTAATGCATTTCTGCATTTGATTTTAATTTCTTACGATTAGGTCAGATTTTAAAAATTAAAATTCTCTTCGAAATTGCCAACGTTATTGTGACGTAATCCAGTTACAGTTGAATTAACAACAACGTACGATTTTCTGCATTTATATTTCTATGTCTTTCATATATTACTAATTCTCCTAATAAAGCGTTTTTGTCTTGGGTTTTTTTCTCTATCAGGGTGTCATTTTATCTCCTTCGGGAAGCATTTTCGAACTTACAAATATTTCTTCCGTGTACCTACATGTGGAGAAGACATGTGACAACTTTCGGTTAGATGAAAATGGTTTCAGTTAGATGAATCTGGGACTACTGGATTGGTCGCAGGGGTGTTAACCACTACACCATCCGTTCGTCTTCCACAACCATACACTATTTCTACCCAGACTAAAGCTAAATTTTTCGGCACATGTGCACCTACATGCTTTTTTGTCCCCATTAATGTGCTCTATCATACGTCCCATTCTTCTGCATGAAGTTCTGAGGCAGCCTATGTATATTTCTTCCTCACCTTGAATCCCCTTTCCCTGGCGATGGCCTCCGATCGCCTGAGCAGCGCCAGTGCCAGTCCTCTCCCTCGCCAGCGCCTGTCCACCGACAGGATCCTGCACTCGAACAGTCGATCCACGCCGTGCGCAGCGAACAAGTCGAGCTGCAGGTTGGCGCCGTACAACAGCGAGAAGATGCGACGGAATTTGGCGTCGGTCATGTGCGCCAACGAGGCGTTGGCGCGCGCTACGTCGCCAGGACGGGTGGCGCCGTTCAGAGCAACTCCAGCCACCTGAGAATGGATCACGCGATACACACGCATATGCGGTACGCGCAATGACACACAAGTAAAAGAGACGTGACATACGGGGTGATTTTGAGCAATGTGAACAAACTTTAGAGGATAAGGGGGTCAACCTTTAGAGGGTAAGAAACAAAAAAAAGTTTCGAATTCGGGACCTTTAGCTTAGCGTGCTGATGCGTTCGCCTCTTGGCCCAGTATACCATTGACATTCATCTTGTGAGACCCACAGACCTCAGAGATGATCTCATAGAGACTAGAATCCTCATAAGAGGCGATTTCCTTAGGAATTACTCGATTGTGTGTCGATATTTTCCAATTTTGGAGTACACAAACATGCAGAAATCTCTTTAATTTAGAAAAAAGATTTCTGTATGAAATGTTTCATAATCTTATGTCGGGAAATTCATGTGGTTCATGCTTGAGACCATTTGATTGATTCATAATTTCTTACAGAGATTACGCGGTAATTACATTATTTCATGCACCGTTACGTGAAGTATTGGAAACGGTCTTCACGGATTCAAGAAGATGATTAAAGAGGAATGTGTTGTAAGGCAGCCGAATTTTGAGACAGACGTGAAGAAAGAAAAAATGAAGGACGAAGGACAAGAGGACAGTAGATTCAGAGTCTGCTTCCCCGTAGCAGCGACGGGATCGCTGGTGTAGCCAGTGGTTAAGAGATAGTATAAGGAGTAAAAATAAACAGAGGGGATTAAATATAAAATAGCCTTATCAGACAATGTGGTCATTGTAACCGTGATCAAATAATTGAAATGAAATGGCCTTCACGGGCCTTCAAATTGTATGTTGCAGTAACATTATGTGCACATGACTAGGTGTTTGAATCGGGAGCTCGCTCACATTCTGTTTACATACGGCGAGGTAAATGGCTGAAAGGCTGTATCGGGAATTTTTTCCGCCGCCGAACACAACAGCGTCCAACTGGGTCCAAATACATGTTGTTTCGCCTTGTTATTTACCTGGCCAGAGGGAGAGTGCAGGGCGACACACGAGAGTCCGTCGCCTAGTGTTGCGAGGGCGTGGGCTTCTAATTCTGCGTGCGGTTGTCCTGGTGCACACAACGCAACCGCACGGTTGAGAGGTTCATCTGCGAAGAAGTTCTCCCTGAAGTCATATAACGGAAAACTCACTTAAACATTGAAAGAGAACTTAATNTTCATCTGCGAAGAAGTTCTCCCTGAAGTCATATAACGGAAAACTCACTTAAACATTGAAAGAGAACTTAATACACTTATTATCAAAACAATTTCAAACTGCGTGTGACCATGTGACGTGGAGGACAATGAATTAATTTATTCTCCGGAAACAGGCAATAGATTATCCCAACAATTGCGTTCGTGAACCCAAATGCAGTTATGTATCCAACATCTCTGCCTTTAAATACCGGAAAGAAAGACCAAAATCCTTAGCTGCTTGTTATATCAACAGAATATTTAACAAATTTTATTTTCAATGGTTTATAACGAGACAATTAATTAACGTGTATTGTTATAAAATCTTTAAATTATTCCGAAAATAATTCGAATTCGGGATAAGAAATAACAATAGTATTAATAATACTCTCACCACTGGGTCCGTGCAAATGTGATTCTCTCTCAACCATGCAAAGTGTAGGCATGTTATTTGACTTTTTGTGTCACAGCAATTCATATCAATATACCCTGGGTGCTGGCTGTCATAACACGGTACAATGAAAATATGCCACCTTGGTCCTTACATTCTGATATTTTTCTATTTATCTGTCAATTATCTAAGCGTGATATTTAATTTTCCGTTTCAACTTGACACAACATTTCTTCTTCTTACGGAGGGTTCCCTTACCTACCCTGTCCCATGGAGTCCCATGGAACTGTATTGCACACACGTGTGTGCTCATTTTTAGTAGATTCATTTTCACGACTCAAATTTTATTCATCACCTTTTTAAGCCATAAATATATTAAGACTCGTGCAAATGCGTTAAATAGAAATATTTTTGAATATCTCTCATCGTAATCGTAAGGAGTCTCCAAGAATCAAATCAATCATTAAAATTTTTCTTTTGTATTCAATTTAGGTACTTAAGTAAATTAGATGGAAATGATAAGTTACTTATATAATCTCGACAAACGGAATCATAAATTTAACTTCTTGGTGCAATAAAATTAATTATTTTTCTGTATTTAGATTTTCTGGTGCGTATACTATTACATCATTATTAATTTACAAATAACGTACTCTATTGTTGCACTGCTCAAGTTTCGTCGTCGTAAATAGAATTATTCCAATATTTTACTATTTATTTTCGTGATCATTTTGTAGTTATTCATTACAATCTAACATAATATTACCTTAGTTATTGTCGAATTAATTTATCTGCAGTTGTCATCCTAAATTATTTCTGTCATTTTAGTTGTCGGTTTGTTTATTTACTTATTTAAACCCTGCCCTATTGTTGCACCCAAATTTTCGTCGTCATAATTTCATAGAATTATTACATCATTTTACAATTCGTTTTCTTGATTCTTTCGTATTTATTTACATTTTAACACAATATACGGTAGTTATTGTCGAATTAATTAATCTCCAGTGGTCGCCCTAAATAATTATTTCAATCATTTTTG
>NNCF01127197.1:450581-473383 GCA_002313205.1 Laupala kohalensis
GGAACTTCGAAAAAGTTATAAAACATATTACACATAAATCTACTAAATCTATCGTTATATGAGGTAATTTCAATATCGATTTCTTGAGTACATCCGACTCTGCACATTCACCAGTTAATCGATTCAAGAATCTTATCGACTCCTTCAACCTTATTACTACGATAAACGACCCCACTCGCCTCTCCGGCTCATCTCAAACATTGCTAGATCAAATTATAGTCAACAATGGAATCTCGTATCTCTCTGAAGTGTTTATCGCCGGATACAGTGATCACCTTCATAGCGATCACCTTGACAATAATAAACTAAAACCTCTTCAAATCCTTTACAGATTTACAAGAGAGTTTAATGACATAAATAAATCCATATTTATAAATTATTTGCGTGAAGAAACATGGAAAGATGTTTACAATTGCCAAAACACCGACGACAAATTCAATGTATTTATCTCAACATTCCTAAAACATTACAACTCTAGTTTTCCCATAAAACGCAAGTTAATTAACACAAAAAAATACAATAGATGGATCACCCTAGGGATAAGAATTTCTTCAAAAAACAAACGCCGTTTATATTATCTTTCAAAACGCTATAACCAGCCACCCGAATTCCATAATTATTTTCGTAAATATAAGACTATTCTCCGAAAAGTAGTCTATGCAGCTAAAGTTATGGAAAACGACAGGCATATACTAAAATCGAACAACCGGATGAAAGCCATGTGGAATATTGTTAACAATTACACGTCAACTTCTGAAAATCGCGAAGAAAATGTTTCTTTACTAAACGATGGCAAGATCGTGTCAAATCCTCAGGACATCGCAAGTTTGTTTAATTCTCACTTCTCAGAAGTTGGTAAAATAACGAACTCAATATATCCAAATCAATGTCCTCCAATTATTACCACCCACATACCCAATTCTATGTTCACTTCCGAAACTAACGCCAGTGAAGTCATGGGAATCATCAGCTCCTTAAAAAACAAATTTTCACGAGGCATAGATGATATACCTGAGTTTATTGTTAAATCTTCGTCCCACGCTATATTAAATCCACTCGTAAATATTTTTAATAGTTCTTTATCGGAAGGGGTGTTTCCCAATATATTTAAGAGAGCTAAAGTGAAACCTTTACACAAGAAAGGAAACAAACTTAATATTGGAAATTACCGACCAATATCTCTACTACCCACTTTCTCAAAAATCCTAGAAAAATTGTTCTATAAGCGTCTTCTAGATTTTTTATCAAAATATAACATTCTCTCTGACGATCAACACGGTTTTAGGAAATCCTTTTCCACTACAAGCGCCATATTTTCCTTCTTAAACGATGTTACCACATCTCTAGACAGTGGAGAAAATCCTCAGGGTGTTTTTCTTGACTTATCCAAAGCATTCGATGTCATCGATCACGGAATTCTCCTTACCAAATTGCATTCTTTAGGCATTCGTGGACTTCCACATCAATGGCTAACTTCTTATTTAAAAGATAGATATCAACAAGTAGAAATATCCTATACTAAAAATAAAATACTTGAGCGTTGTCTTTCAGAAACAAAGCCACTTACTTGCGGAGTACCCCAAGGATTAATTCTCGGCCCTATAATCTTTTTATTGTACGTGAACGACATGTCATCTTCCACATTAGATTGCAAAATGGTTCTTTTTGCTGATGACACTTATTTACTATGTAAACGCGCCAATTCTCAAAAAGTTTTGTCTAACCTTTCGACTTGGTTCCATACTAATCGTCTCATTGTACACACTGACAAAACAGTGTCTATGTCATTTCACAATAGTAATACAAAATCTTTACCCCCAGGTTTCTCTTTCTTTAAACGGAACACAATTAAATACTGTTACGAATACGAAATTTCGCGTGTCTCCATATTCAAGACAACCTCAAATGGAATTGTCACGTTGACAATCTTAATGCCCAATTAATGAAATTGTGTTACGTATTCCGAAACTTAGTTAATGCAGTTAGTCCACGTATTTCCCGTTGCGTTTATTTTGCAAACGTTTACTCCAATTTACGTTACGGCATTACCTTCTGGGGTAATTCCGGTCAGAGTATTCAAACTTTCAGAATTCAGAAGAGGATAGTTAGGATAATTTGTAAATCTCACCCCCGAAACTCTTGTAAACCTTTATTCAAAGAATTAAATATCTTAACACTTCCCTGCATTTATATTTATGAAACGGTCGTGTTTGTTAAGACCGAATTACTGAAGTGCCACCCTTGCTTTATACGAAACAGTCTCGTTCACGAACACAATACTCGCAATAGTAATAATATTCATCGCCCTAGAGTGTCAACCACTCTTTGCCAAAAAGGACCTTATCATTCGGGAATCGTTCTATATAATTCCCTGCCCAAGAATATAAAAGACATTATGAAATTGAATATCTTCAAATCCGCGGTTAAAAACTACCTCCTGCACCAGTGCTTCTACACTGTAAAAGAATTTATTGATTTTAATAAAAGTTAAATCCGTCTTGTACTTTATCACGCCATTGCTGTAGCACTTTTTAAATAACTTATAACAATTTCAAAAACTATTTTCTTGCATGATTGTGTTGCCGTATGGCTCATATTAATTTAGTTTTATGTGTACTCAACTTTGGCACGGTTGTGTACATTAATTCTGTAGCCCCATCCTGGCCCGGGTTTTTCTCCGTTTTTCCTTCGGGTAGAGGCGGATTTCTTATACAGGTTCTCTAGGCTTTGTCTAGGGGCGTGTTTATTGTAACAATAAATCGTGAATTTAGTGGGTTTTTTTAAACACTTATGATTTTTAAACACTATACTCAGAATTTTCTATAGTTTGATAATAACTTGTACATGTAAATTTACAAGCATATTGACATTCTAGTAGTATTATAACTCGTAGCTAACTTTTCATGTTATCTAGGAATTTTTGCTGAAATTTTTGAATACGCCTCTTCCCTAGGGCCCTTGATCGGAATTGATGGGATGGTCCCTTGCTTNCCACGTGGTCATACGCAGTTTGTACTGTTTTTTGTCAATAAATTTATTATTATAAATTTATTATTATTATTATTACCTTCATATCCTAATTACAGTGTGTAAATCCGAGACATACCTGAGGTGTTCGATGACAGCTTCGTACAATTCCTCGGGAACGGGATGTTCAAGGCGCAGGTCTACTTCCGCCAAACGCACGTCATCTTCCGCGCATGCGTCGAAGGCTTCCGCTCCGCCGCGCACTTCACTTCTGCCTTCCGCCATCTTGAAAAACAACAGCAACAACCAAAGGGTAAGATTTCTTCGAGAGAATGGCGATCAAAATATCCTCGCGTTGGTATGAAATTAGAGTGTACGGGCCAGGAAACTATCTAAATGAGATTGAATCGAAGTATGAGTCATTTTAATGTTTTTTTTAGATAAAGAAAATCTAGTGTATTTATGTTTTCTACATAGCAATGTACTCATCTTCTGAACAAAATTTCCAGAGATACTGTGTGAATGAATAATATATTAATATTCTTTACTATAAAGCGATCGGTAATAGTGAATTTCTGTATTATTCTTTTAGTTTTGATTAAATTCGCCCTTCATTTGTCAAATCCAGAAGCTTTTTGTCAAAGCCAAAGAGAAGGAGCACGCGTACGAAGTTGCGTTTCAAGGACTCTGTGACGCTCTGAAATTTATTGCACTTGTTCTGAAATTTCGTCAACTCGTTCTGAAATGTATTGCACAACCTCTTCTGTCCCACGTAACTGCATATTGGCAACCCTGACCGTAATGACGCGTTTTCACGATACCAATAAACACGTCAATAGTTGGCTCCCAATGAATGGACACCATTGCTTGCTTTGAAAAAACTAATGACCTTCACAATAGGCATGTCAATGAGTTGTCCTGTTGAATAGACTGAACCCAACTATTGGCATCCGATACCTGCCCCCTACCTACCCCTCCTTCACATCAAGCAGCATTACTTGAGAACTGGCTTTGTGTAAGATCCTACGGTTGCACTGGCCGTGCCAATGCGCTGCATCGGGAGGATAGATCGTGGAATTCTTTGGAAGCCAACTATTGGCTTTCTTATTGGTATCATGAAAACGCGATATACGCTGTCTCCATAGGTGGCTTGCACATATAGAACTCTAATTATGGAATGCTGAGTCTGTGCAGTGCGAGCGAGCGAGCCGACCGCTTAGATGCCCCCCACCACTAGCCAGTGGTCTGGTCGGCACAAGGGCTGAGCGTAACACAAGGGCCGCTGACGTTTTGTCTTACGTCTGTTTGTCTTTAATACGAATTTGTATGTTTTATTGTTAAAATAATACTTACGAGTAAAAAGGGTAATTGTTTTAATGAATGAACGAAATAATTTTTGTATTCCATATTAATGTTTTCTTTTTAATAGATTGTTCACACACAGAACATGATATATTTTTTTCTTTAGCCATAACATTTTTACATTACATATTTTGAAACAAAATAAATTTGTTGAGCTTTTGGCGCATACCTTGCTTTGACTTATTAATTATTGAAGATTTTTCTTTTGCACGAGAAAAAGTGCTCGAAAGATTGAATCCTTTTCTTTTTGTAGCTATAATCCACCGTTGACGAAGTTCCGGATCTTTGGGAAACCTACAAAACTTACTCAATTAATATGACATGAAATCCCATGAATATTATTATTACTTATGCACACGATTCTAAAGATAATTTATTATCCAATCTGTTCCATTGGGATCTGTCACTAAGTTATGAAGAACATTATGGATTAAGTGGCCAATAGTTTAAATAATTATTGAAAGGAAGAGGCCAATGAAAAATATATTATATTGTTAACGAGAAAAGCGATAAATGATATTTAATTTTTAAGTTAACATTTAGATATGAAATTAAACAATGATCTGTCAAGTCAAAAGCATTACTAAAATTTATTTTATCTTGAATTTTAGCGCTACAAATTTTACGCTAAACAGTGTGGCAATGCACTTCAATTATCTCATACGAACAAAGAAAATAATTAATCTTCATTATTCTCACTTATGAGCAGATAAACCAGATATCTTATCTTTATAATTCTTGCAGTTATAGATTACACAATAGGTAGGCATTTCACTTCAGATGCCAACATAAACTTCATAATCATGTAATCGCTTAAACGAAGCACAATCGTCGACCACATTGACTGGTAACATGGGCTTATACTGGTGCCATGGAACACACAACTGTGCAGGTGCCGAATTGTTTACACTGGCTAGTGGAGGGGGGGCGCCGAATACAGCCGGTTCGCTTCTCGACACCCAGATCCGCATGAGTCAGAGTTCCATAGAGTTCTAAGTGTGCACAGTGTTCTGTAACTGCCCGGTTGTCCGAACGCGCTCCCATCAATATCCCAGATCTAAGCGGTGACGAACCTCTCACGACCAATACACGGATTTTTATTCCTGCCTTATACGGACAGCCTTATACGTACTACCCTGTGCAGAATCCAATGTTAACAGGATATTTCAAATTCACAGCAGTTGAAATCAAATTTGAGATTCGCATAACACGGATAATCCCTGGAGCACTATCCATTGTGCTCTGCATCATTTGCTCCACATCTTGAGGCTGGTGTATTATGCACTGGCTTAAATTATTTAACGTGTTGCGTAACTTCGTGGCTAACACTCTGCTTCCCCCGTCGTAGTGTCGTGTAACGATATGTCACACGCTCCTCCCCCCCCACCAGGAAGCGAACGGTTATGTACATGAACTCTGTATCCCCTTTCCGCACCGAGTTTTTCCCCGTTCGGGTAGAGGCGGGTTGTATACGGGTTCTCTAAGCTCTTGCCTGGGGTCGAAAGTTCATTGCAATAATTTATCTCCAATTAAGAGTTCTTTTTATTGTAACGATGTATAAACAATGTTTTCCGAGTAATCTTTAGTTCATAATAATACGTACTTGTGAAATATCTTTCTTTGTTTTATTAAATTCAAAAATGTCGGTATTCTTTTAATATTGCAGCGCACATACCAAAGTACTTTTTTATCTTAGTCGTGTGCTGAATTATAATATTAAATCCACCTCTGCCTTTGGGCCCTAGATCGGAAATGATGGGATGGACCCTTGCTTGCTTCCGGAGGGTGAACTAGTTTATTGTCCTCCACGTGGTCATACGCAGTTTGTTACTGCTTTTTTGAAAATAAATTTATTTATTTAAATAATTTATGGAGGGACCCTCATGACAAGTTCATAACTAATGTGTCTAAAACGACTGAGTAATCAGTCTCTATCTTACTTATTAATGACATCGTATACACTTTTTAATAATATCCTTTTTTTATGGTGGTGTATTTGGTTTTAACTTAAAGCAGAAAGAAGGATATTGTCAACCAAAAAATATTTATTTGTTATCTTTCTATTTTAATGTATATTTTTGTACTTATTATTACTAGTGTTAGTATTAAGATCATTTTCATCAATAGTTACATGTATTCCGGTATCATGATTGTAAGCCACTGAAGATGACAATATAAGTTGCCGAAAACCGCTTTGGCAAAATAAATAAATATTTTTCAGTTGAGAATAACTTCCTTTCCGTTTTAATTTGCTTTTTGCATAAACCCCATCATCTAAATTTAATTTCAACAATTCCTGGCTTCCTCTTCCGCATTCCTTTCTAATCGACGATATCCTCACAGAACAAAGGAACTATTCCGACGCTCTTATGTTTACGACGTCGTCGTGTCGGAATCACTAGCGCCATAAGCGGCGCTTCGGAGAACCTCTAGCTGTCCGGATCGTGGGGTGGGTAAGTCAATACACAGGAACGCAGATATGGCGAAACTGGTGCTGGCGACGCTTCTGGCAGTTCTCTCTCTACATTTGCAAACAGATTCTGGTATTTCTTGTATTAAATACTCCTCACCTTAGTCACATTAACTAATACCAATAAATAAATATCAATAAATTAATTTATTGTCAAAAACAATTTCAAACTGCGTACGACCACATGAAGGACAATAAACTAATTTACCGTCCGGAAGCAAGCAAGAGACCATCCCATCAATTCCGATTAAGCTCCCTAAGTCTGGGGTGGATTAAAAATTTAAGCACACTCCGTAGATAAGAATATTAAGTTAGCTACGTGCAATAATATTAACAGAAGACCAACAAATTTGTATTTAATTAAACGCAAAAAAAGATATCTCACAAGTGCGTATTGTTGTGGAACTATGGGTTATTCGGAATATGTTGTTTACAAATCGTAACTAAAAAATAGATCTAATTAGACCGACGCCCCTCTCAAAGAGCCTAGAGAGCCTGTACATAAAATCCATCTCTGCCCGAAGATTTATATAATTACTTAGCTATTAAATAACTTTATATAAATCAGAACTTTCCAACTTATCTTCGCCCGCGGGTCAACGACCCGGCGCGGTATGGGTTTTGGCAAAATGTCGTCCGACGAATAAAGCTCATGGATCTCATATATTTATTTATTTATAATGTGGTATTTTGATTCTCATCAACAAATTTATATTATTTCAAGCTGATAAAATAATTTATACTTCTTTAGTATTAAAAATTATCTTTAATATTTAGGATTATAATAAAATGTTTTCATTTTGTAATGTATGACAGGATAATTCCAAACACAATTTCCTATTTTACCTCATTGGACATGCCACTTCAGATATTAATTCTGACAGCACAGAATTATAACACAAATTTGTGTTCCTCAACGTTTGATGAAAAATTTGATGTAAAATGCGCTATATATCGCAGGCCGAATGCCATTTGGACAACGCTGATACTACATTGGTACTTACATTGAAAGGAAGTCATGAAAAAATATTCCGCTATTACGAATTATCGAATAAAATGTATGAAAGAAATAACGTCTGACACCCAATGGGAATATTGAACCATATTTTAAATTAATTGTTTCGAAATACAAGAGCATAGGCCAAGTGTGGCATAATTTTTAATAATAATGCTTAATGATCTCCGTGCAATGAGCACAGTTGATAACTTCATTTGTGGGAACAAGTGTACAAAGATGACATTGTTCAATTTGACCTTTCAGCTCAGACAAAAATAAATTCATTGTACTGATAAAGAAAATTTGTTATTAATGTTATAATATTTTGTTTTCTCATTTGAAATAACATAAAGCATTTTACATGACATTAATTTTTTATCATCTTTAATGATGAGAAAATGTATATATTATTTAGTTGATAACATTGTCTTATTTACCCGATTCTAATATAAATAAGATTGCACGCGTATAATTAAATAAGCGAAACGAGAAAAATCCATTTGTCTTTATATGAAATAAAGATAAAACTGTGAATATTACGTGTGCTGTTCTTTTTAAAGAAACTATCTGAATCTTCACGAAAACTATCTGAATCTTCATACATACAAACAGAAAGGATGAAAAACATTACAATGCAATTACTGAATATGTAGTATCATCACTCCATTCAAAAGTTTTTGAAATTATTTTGCTTCTATCCACAGCAGTTTACATGCAGTCGCCATACAGTAAGCTTTTTACTGAGATCAAACATGGCGCTTGCGTCTACCTATCTCTATAGTGCTCTCATAGATCCGTGCGGACACTTGTACTGCAAATGAGCCAATATTCTGGCCCATGACGCTGCTTTACAATCCCGCATGGCCGCGCACAACATAACTTGCCTCTTGGACATCAGTGCTCGAATTACGATCCTGGACGACATTATATATGTCACTTCTTCGCCTAACGATTCCGTATTTGCATGCCGCTGTAAGGATTCCACATTTCTCATTCTTAGACAAAGCATAATACGACATTTACTTGAATAACCAACATTCGGATACGACTTGAAGACGAGCAAAACCTGCTTCGCAATCTCATTCATTGGGAGACTGTATACTCCAAGTCAGTTACTTCACCGAAAATAATCAATATGGCTGCCTATCACGAATTGCCAACTTCCACGAATTTAAGTAATATCCGAATGAATATAAATAGTAGCGGAAATTTCTATAAAAATACAAGTTAATACCCCAACCAAGTCACTAGGTAATGTTAGTTCCACATGCTCAATACAGAAAGAACAGGATAGCGTCTGAATAGCAAGTGGATTGAATTGACGACCGATATTGGCGATAACTTTAAGTTAAAAGAATCCCGAAAGTCCTGCCAACGTAACCCGACGTACTTATCATTACCAGTATGGACGATGGCGAAGTATAAATGTTGACTAGTGTGTAAATGCTTTGTACCAACATGAAGCCAGTTCGACTTGCAATAATAAAGAAATAAATTTTTAAAAATTTATCACAAGAGCGGCTAAAAGCTTCCTATGATCACGTTAAAGGACAATAAACTAATTTATTGATACTACTTTAAAGAAACGAATAAACAGTGTGCGTTTCCGTTTAAGTTTTTTCCCATGTGTTAATTTTTGTGTGAGTAAAATTACATGACTTAAATGTCGTTATTTGTACCGGATGAAATGCTAATTATTCCATATCCTAACATTAAGTACCCTTCACGCCAATTTGACTGCATGCTGTCTTTATAATGGTGCAATTTTAATAACGAGCGGTGTACTTCTTATACTCAAAAATTCGTAGGGATTTTTTTCTCTAAATCGTAGTTTCGTTGTGTAAATAAAACGCTTGTGCAAAGATGTTAACAGATCTTTAAGACATTTATTAGGACGTTAACACCATTTCTCATGTATGAAAAATCGGAATTAGCAATTCGTAATAAGAATAAAGGTTGTAACTCTCCAAATTTTAAGGAGATGGTGCTGATACATCAGCAAAGCCTGAAAGTAATCTGCGTAAAAAATATTCGATGATTACATCGCTTCTTGGGGATCGAAGAGGCTTATCGGAGACGAAGGCTCCCATCGATAAGTGCTTCATCTGCAAAGGACCAATATAATCTGGAGATATGGAAGAGTATCTTGTCAAGTTCAAGCACCAGTATTGTACTCAAAGTCACATTACTATAATCAAGGAAAATGTAACCCAAGAGAGAGAGAACGGGTACGCACTACGTTTAATAGTTTATTGTAAAGTGGTATCAGTCAATTAGTTTATTGTGCTCAATGTTACCAACTGCTCTCTTGACAATAATTAATTAATTAATTAATTCACTTATTTATTGCCAGTCTAACTGGTTTGATGTTGGAACGAGGCTTGTAAACAGTGTAGCCAACGCTTTTACTTCGCCATCGTCCATAAGAGGAATAATATTTGTACCTCTCGTTATGTTGGCAGTACTTTTGGATTACTATCGAAACTTAAATCGATTATTACTTCGTGTCTTAGCTTGTTGTGTATTTTTCACAGCAAATAGTCGCTTTTTATGACTACTATTGATATTTATTCTGATATTACTGTAATTTGTGGTAATTAGCAATTCGTATTGCACAACCTTGTTGCATTATTTTGGTACAGTAACTTGACTTTGAGTATAGTGCTTCACATTGCTCTGTAGTAAATCCACACCTTTATATCTATTCACAAAGGATGTTAAGGTAGCTGAAATTTTTGTACGTGGAAGAAATTTACAGAGTTTCTATCGCTATATTTTATTTGTGAAGCGTTGTTTTTGTGTAAACCGCCCGACGTTCACACAGGTTCTGATGCATTTGAGCGAACATTTCCTTCCGTGAATCCTTCAGAGTTCCGATGCAGGACACCGGAAGGTTGCGAGCAACACGAAAGAGGGTCTCATTTGGGACCCTGCTTTCCTCTGTGAATCTGATTCCTATTGATGTTTTCTACCTCTCTTCCATGGTTAGAAACACTCTATGTCTAAAACCTAGTCTGTTGATATCTCAATGACCTATCAACCCATCAATTGATGTTTTAATTACAGTCACACTTTCCAGTGGGTCTTAATTGCAGATTGTGGTAGCTATCCCTACTACATGTCGGTGTGATCGCTCGAGAAGTATATCACAATTCCCTCGAGCAACCTAACCCCACAAATCGAGCCGAATTGCCTCTGGTAGATTTACAGCGTAATTGACTCGGGATTGCTTAGGGCTTAACTCCACCGAAGCGACACCATTGATTTCAAAAGGACCGTGAACCGCATCGCAAGCCACGTAATTATTCATGCCGTGAGATAAAGTTGTTTAACATGGTGGACATCAATCGCTGTACTTCCTGTGTTATTGGACATGTTATTTTCCACTGCTAATTATCGGAAAATTAATGACCCATTTTCAAGTATACATTTATAGTAGTGAACTTTAAAGTAATTTTTTCCTCATCAAAAATATTTCTGTATAAAAGAAACCTAAATGGTAGTGCGTAGAAACAGTGAACGCGTACAAATAGAGTCGCCATTTAAAAATGAAGGAGCCATTAGTAATGTGACTGAAAAAATTAGCTACACTTTTCCCAGTAAACTGAAGAAAATTAACTCGTTCCATATTTCGTAGAGTCATTTCAATTTAGAAATTTATCTGTTTTGAAATGTAAGAATTCTAAATAAATAAATTTATTGTCAAAAAAGCAGTTACAAACTGAGCATGATCATGTGAATGACAAAATCTCCGGAAGCAAGCAAGGGACTATCCCATCAATTTTGATCAAGTTCCCTCAGGCAGAGGCGGATCATGGCCCCTAAAGTAGAGTTCAGAATTATAATTGATTCAAAGAAGTTAGATCCGAAAATATTACGATTATTGATTTACACAATGAAGGATGACGGATAAAACAGGTAACGAACTGGTAGTTTTTCGATTGGTACCTCCATTAGAAAAGTAAGCCATTACCTGCTCCAGATTTAGTTCTTTTACATGTGGTTCTGGCGTTACCGTATATTATATTAGAAAACGGAAATTTGCCACAATTATGTGTTAAAAGTCCATGGGGTCTCATTTCGAACGAGTTAATGTCTTGTGAGCAATTATTTATTAGTGGTAATTAAGTCAGACTAAACATATTCTAGGGTTCTAATGACCTTGACGTTGACGAGCCCTAAAGCCCCATAAAACTTTGTATTCTACGTCGCTGAGTATTATCAATGTTGCAGACATCATTTCTCTGCAATGAAAACAATATAAATACTTAGCTTTCCCAACGCACCTATTGCAATCATTGGATTTGATGCCAAAGAAACTTTACGTCAGTTTTCCAGACACGTTTGATCATACATGATCCGTGGCTATATACTAGTATCTAAAAATGAATGTTTGTTTGTTTGTTTGTCGTATATGCAATATTATACCCCTCATTCGATTCACATTATTCTTTTTTTTTATTCATTCGTATATTCTCTGATAAGGTTTTAGTATATATTTAGTTACCTTAGGTATCATAAGTAATGGGCAAGAACGAAAATAGACAAGTCGGGGGGAAAATCAATCTTCGGAAACGTATATTCGCTTACGGAGACTAAACGGTTAGAGGTAGGTGACAAGTGTGAGTGATAATATTGTTCCCCCAAAGAGTTCTACAAAAAAGTCCGCGTCAACACATGTCTATCTACGAAGATTAACCCAAATTATCGAGAAATAGTTATTGAAAATAGACGCGAAGAGGTACTTCAACAAAAGAGATTAATTTATATAGGAAAAGAAGAATCCTAATCCACTTGAATGCATTCTGTGTTTTGTGCATTAAAGAAAGATGAAAACTACCTTTAAATCGTAAAATGTGGAGGAATAGTTTAGATTGTACGAGCGTTTTAGTTTCACAAACAGCCGCCGTCGCCGCCGCCACCGTCGAGCGTTGTCTCGGGAGGACCAGGCGAAGCATGCGACTGGCGCGCTACCCGGCGTCAGATGCTACACGGGAAGCAAACATTTTTGAATTTCATTTTCGACTATTATAGAAAGTATATAGAAAAGTTAAAGTGCAACGTAGAAAAACACACGAGCAAAACCGGGGTTTGTTGCTAGTTTTTAATAAATAAACTGTTTTATTTATTTTACAAAGTAGGGCAGATTGTATTGTTTTAATACTAATTTTGAATTTTTGTTAGTATGACTATTAATTTCCCATGATTAAGTAAATTTAAATTTTTTTTATTTCATGATTTGTTTTACGTTACTTCTTGTAGATTCTCTATGTATTTTAACCAATTAAATCCTTAGTTTTTTTGTATTTTGTAAACTAATTTTAGATTGCAGGTCCACGTACAGGTTAATTCTAACCTCCTGTGAAATAAATATATATGTGAACTATGTATATTATGCCTGTAAATAAACAAATAAATTTCTCTACAGTCCTATCTAGTCTCTTACAATCGCTTAGGTGATTAATTTTTGTGCTCACCTTTACAAATTTCTCAGTTGCCCGCTTTTCAAACGCCATTTTACAAAATTCCGCTTGCTTGTAAAAAAACGATGATTAATATGAAATAGTATTACTGTATGATACTGCATAAAAATAATAAATTATGAGTTAGTATTGTGAAGGAAACTAATTTAAGGAGTGCGGGATGCTTAACGAATTAATGACACAATAACAAAACATGGTGAAACTGCCTCCAATTTGACACTAATGGTAGAAAGTTGTAGATAATTGGTAACATCGAGTTGCCGAAAATTACATTTTTGAGTTGTCTAAAAATTCAGTTTGAGCTCCCAGAGTACTACTACACAGAACTACACAACTTCTTCTGAACTTGAGAAAAGGCTTCAAGAACGCGACCGATTACTTATGTCATTTTACCACAAACTTCGTCTTCTTTATTTCTCTTCCATATAAATCATTGCTTCCTTACCTCTTATGATTTACTCTTCTTCTACTCTGACTGAAACTAATATTTCAGCATCGAATTTTAATTTCCTTTTTAATTCGAGGGCGTACTTTGTAGCTGTACTTTCGAGATTATAACTCCATTCTCTTTGCCGTTAACTTCAACAATTTATAACCCTCTCTTCACTTACGTGCATTTGCGAAAGTCCTTCACCCTCCTATGTTCACTTTTATGGACGCTTCTAACTTTAATGTCCGCAGTCGTACTTCGCTAACTCTTTCTCCATAACCGAAGCGTGTGTTTGACTTTAAACGCTTTTCAGATTTGTTTCCATTCTCTTGTTACGACTATCCCGTATTCCAAATTTTCATTCCTTCATTTTTCGTTTTCTTTGTCCCGTATATTCATCTGTACATCTGTGGGTTGTCATTTTAATTTATTGTTCCCTTGTCGTGAACCCATCCGGAAACCATATTGTCCTTCAAATGTTTCAATCGACAGTTACTCCTCTTTTCTATACCATATAAAATTCTGAAATAACTGGAAGGATTTTAACTTACAATTCTGTAGTTGTTTCCGGATCCCCTGTCCCCAGTTTATTGGAAGACTCTCCAGCTTCGACAGAATTATTTATCTGAGTTTTCAAAGACCTGGGCGAGTGATGTGAGACATGACACTTCCATGTGTATTTTTTTGCTATAAAGGGTTTGGCAGAATAAGAGAGAATTACGTAAAAGATTTATTTCCTAAAAGCTGTTACAAAGTGCATGCGACCACGTAGGAGACGATAAACGTATTTACTGTCGGGAAACAAGAAAGGGAACATTCCATCAAGTCTTTTATCAAATTGCTTTTATGAATTAACTCCTCTCAATGTCGTCAATGAGATCTCCATATAATATGTAATCCACATTTTCCTGGTTTTCCTTTTGCAGACACACAGATCAGTTTCCTGCTCACAGAAAAATATTTCCGATTTGTATGGGTAAAGTGCCTATACCATGTTTATAAAGGTATTTCTCTTTTCGGCCAACTATGGACCACGATGACGGGTGCTAGCAAGGACCAGTTTACTCACCGGACACATCGTGAAACATTTTGGGGGAACAGAATCTAGATTGCCGTATCCGAGTTTACAGCTGCGCTTCTAAGCCGCAGAGAGTAAAGTTTTCTATCGTTACAGCTATATGAACTGACATATAGAAGTGAAAAGCTAGACATTTTTCTGGACCCGCGGAGAATCCAACCCGTATTATCTCCCTGGCGAGCGAACGCGCTAAGTCTGAGCATGCAATGTTTATTTTATTTATTTAATTACATTTTTGTTTTAGTCATGTCCCCATAAGATATTTCGTGACCTAATCAAAATAATACATAGTGAATTCCTATTAATTTTCTATTCTAGACTTCCTTAATTTCGCAAATTTCATTCATAAAGGTTTTGAAAATTTTAAACTTCTCCTACGTCGCTATTAATTTGAAATATTCACTTGTTCCCATCACATCTTTTGTTTCTTTGATTTCGCTATGCATCTTGCTCGTTCTTCACAATAAAATTCACTATCCCCCACAATGCGCTCCATGGTTTCTCGGTCTCTGCCGCAAGCATCTATTTTTTTATTTTTCATTTTCGTTCTTTCAAATCTATCCCCTCCACCTTAGCCATTAAACCATTAACAGGGTTCAAACCTCTCAATTCTATTTGTTTCTTTCATATTCGTTTAGCTATTCCATTACATCTCCTCTTAAATCGTCTTTTAGACCTTGATCTTCAACTTTTCCATATCTCCGCCTTAATTTAAATTGCGTCATCTCTTCCGTCTAAACTTAATTACACTCATACAGTTACATAAATCGTCCGTTTGCTCACTCATCCTCGGCCTCTGCCGGTAACACTTCTGCTGGTGACGCCTCTGGTGATTTTGGGGATAGCTATTAGCTGTGTAGACGTCTCCGTCCCAACAGCTGTGGAGGTTTGCTGTTATATCTTATATCAATAATATGCGTCCCGAATCGCCATCACTTGCATAACATATTCAGCAAACTTTCTCTGTACAATCTGTTTCCTCCTGCAGCCACTGCGTCCATTCACTTAGCTCATGTTCGTCTCAGTTCACCAGTGAATTTATCCATACCGAAAGCATTTACTATATTATTCATTACTTTTTATTTTATGTCTTTTGGCGAGGTTTAAGCATGAGACTTGCTCTTCCACTTAACCGTTGGACTTGTGAGAGGACATTGGGAAGGAGAGATGTTGGGTTGCCGGGGAACGTATTTTGCCGAACCGACAATTGTCTGGAATATTATCCCTCTGTTGAAAACTTCACCTAGTTCGGCTGAGCACGACCGTCCAGCCGGATCATGGAAGTGAAGCCGCTGTCGGTTCATTATTTATAAAAAACGATTTAGAAATAGAGGTTAAAAATATATTACAAGTCTAGAGAATTTCTTTGGTTAATTCGGTTTTCCTTTAAACTCCCCCTGCCTTCTCAATATCCTCTCGCCGTCCGCGCGACCGTGATCCCTGAAGGGCAATTGTGACAGCAATTAGTCGCTGCAAAATCGATACCTCTGCTTCGCGCTCTCATTCTGTTCACCGCGGTCGTCCGCACCTCTTTCGCCCCTCCCCCCTCCCCCCCTCTACCCGCAACCTTTCTCCTCTCCGCTCTTTCTCTCTCCCCGCTTGTTCCCTTACCCATCCTTCATTATCTCTCCCTGTTCACTCCCCGCCCCTCACTATTTATCCTCCACTGACGCTCGCGGCGACGGTCGCGTTCAACAAGTGAATCGTGGACCCTGGAGGGATACAAGCGCTCTGGAAACCCCAGCGGTGGCGCAGGTGGAAGTGCTGTCGCTTCTCACCAAGTCATTCACATACACTACGACATACGCTCTTTAAGGCAATTCAACACTCTAACATACCTATCTGGATTGCTCTAGGATTTGAAAAAAACAATAATAATTCTTTCTATATTCACGAAGTTTCTCTAGAAGAATGTTGTTTCCGAGAAAAGAAAAAACAACTCTCAGATTCACCATTTTAAAGTACAATTGAATTATTTAAGAGGGTAAAAAATGAAGAAATATTTGGATTGAAAGTAATTGCAAAGAACTAAAATATCTCAAAAATTTATTTTCACGTGTCAAGTTGCATTTGTTTTATTTTAATTTTTCCTTCAAAATTATATAACCATTAAGTATACTACTAGCACAACTGCCCAGTGTCTACTACTGGACATTAAAATTTTTAGGACAATTAAAAAATTAAACATAAAGAAAAATATTTCTCTTGTTAAACAAACGTACAAAAATTACATAGAATTTCAAAGAAAAATTGGCTCTGAAAATTGATATATTTAACCCTACAGAGGGTATACTCTAAACTATAAATTCATATGTTAGTACCCTTACATCTCACCCTTTTGTGATATTAAAAAAGAAATATTGGCATTGTAAATTGATATATTGTATCCTACAGAGAGTGATAAAAAACCTGTCAACACGTCTGGATTCTTTCTTTAGCTCATTTTGTCCTGCGTTGTCCTGGATTCTTGTATAAAATTGTAAATTTATATGTTAGTCTCCTTATATCTCTACTTATTCGTGATATGAAAGGAATATTGACATTGTGAATTTATATATTCTACACTAAAAAAGTTATAAAAACAGCATTGAAGAGGTCTGGATTCTTTTTTTTTTTTTCTAATTTTGCCGGGTTGGTCCGGGTTTCTTATATAATACTCTAAATTCTTATGTCAGTTTCCTTATATCTCTACACTTTCGTGTTTTGAAAGAGATATTAGCATTGTGAATTGTTATTTTGTATCCTTCAGAGGGTATTCAAACACTTGTAAACAGGTTTGGATTCTTTCTTTAGCTCATTTTGCCCGGCGTGTTCTGGGGTTCTTATATATTCTACATTCATATGTTAGTTTTAATGTTTGTTTACTCATTCGTGATATGAAATTTTAATTTTTTTATTTAAATAATTAAACATAACAAAGAAAACCTATAAATATTAACAGTTTTCACTCAGTAAATTTTTTTATACTACCTAATACTCTCCATCGATCGGTTTGGACAACTTCAAGATAGTTTTATTGAAATGTTAGTGCCGCAGTGTTCGAATTAAGATAACATGTAGAAGGAAGGAGGAACTCTTGAAGCTTGTCTTTTTAAATTGTAATACAGCTAAACTTAAACATTTTTAACTTTTGTAAATTTCATAAATTAAATACGACAAAGAAAACTTTAAATATTCAGTTTTCAGTATTGTACGCTTTATGTACGAAATGTATTATTTTAAAATGCAGGCAGAAGGAAAATACACTTATCACGGAAAGCTTAATAAACAAATCGCATAGATATGACCACTCAATTCTTTGCTTTGCATTCTACTTTTAGGAGATGGACTTGAAAACAATGTCCTTCAAAACCTTTCCATGCCGATATCATGCCAAAGATTTTCCATATAGTTCACATTTATTAGTGGTGCAAAAATATTGGGGAGATTATTTGTAAAATAGCATTAAATTAGTTTTGGCGAATATTTGCAAATTGGCTTTCCCCGCAGTGATGCTGAGTATGCTTTGTAATTTACTGTTGGCCAGCCTTTTGCGTAGTTTGAATTTCTTCACTTTCTATTTTTATTATAATGAATCAAAAACGTAGTTGATTTGCAATTGTAGAAAGTGTATGTCGGATGGTGACAAGAATTAAATACTAAAATCGGTACACAAAAATAATAATGAACTCCATTTTCATACCACATTGTAACATTTAATTTGAAAAAATAAATGCTTAGATCCATTGATATGGAAAATTAGTCACGCGTGGAATTTTTTTACATTCAGAACAGAAGGAATATGTAGGCGAGAAAATCATAGGTAGTGAATGAAGCTTAAAGTTATATTTGAAACTTTTTCTCAAAAATGCAATTTTTATACGACCTAGTCTGTAGACTATGTTTT
Organism: Laupala kohalensis; assembly: GCA_002313205.1. NCBI lineage: Eukaryota > Metazoa > Arthropoda > Insecta > Orthoptera > Trigonidiidae > Laupala > Laupala kohalensis. Next base: position 469,255 of record NNCF01127197.1, read on the forward strand.
TGTTTTAACACGTTTCGACTGCTAATTGCAGTCACCTTCAGGTAAACAAACAACGAATCAACAGTCGACCAACAATGTCCTGTAAAATATTACAACTTAAAAATGGTAATACAAGATAACTTTGTTTTGCAACGCCAAGTTAGTTTTAATGATGATGCACCTGTACGTAAATAGTACCATATGTCATCAGAGGTTATTGAGTTCAATTTTCCTTACACTCTGTATCATTAAAGTATGCGCTTTGAACGAAACAAGGTCAAAGCCAAAATCGTAGAAACTGCAGTTGAAAAAGTATTTCATGAGAACTCCGAAAACAACTTAGGGAGGCAAGTAAAGTTCCGAGAAGAACGTCAACACTCCACGTGACCCAGTTTGCATCTGTCGTTGGCAGCTCTCTTCTAACTCGAACTATTTTCAATTTCGTTCCTCCGGTCAACCCACAAATACGACCCTTTACGATCCTGTCGAGGGCAGAATTGTGCATTGGTCTAAATACCAAAACACCAAAATACTAAAATACGGGTATTTGATCTTCAAATTCCAATGATAACATCAATATGATATGACGAAGAGCTGAGAACCCGTATCTTTGATCGTGTGATTCTTCTGCAAATATTCCTTCTTACGGTGGGACTGGCGCTGAAAGTTAGTCAAATCACTAAGAAGTATAATTATTTTCTTGGTTTGTATTCTTCTTGTCATAAAACACAACATGATGAAAAAACATTATTTAATTTCTGTCAGTTAATTGTATAGAACAGACAATATTCAGGAACTCGTTTGACTCGTCTGAAGTGCACAAGAGCATAAAGTACAAACACGGCGGCTGAGTGCAACGGTTTCGTGATTTATGCCTCTCACCTCAAAGGAAAAAGTGAAATATCTTTCTCAGTTGTCTGGTGACCTATAGATAAAAGTGATGTCAAAAATACAAAGGAAAATTACTATAAATCAAAGTGAAATTACATCACTTTCATGGTTTAAAAGTTGGACTTTTTTTGAAAATAAGTGTTTTCTCTATAAGACGTGACACACAATCATTTATACTTGCTAATTATTTCATTTCAATGTCCAGTGAGGTATGGTTTTCATTTTGAAACCATACTTAGTACGTGTTTCTCTGTTTATTTATGCCGATTTATTATGTCTTTGTGATTTAATTCTACCTACGTTCTAATGGTTGTTTCAGGCTCTAGTCCAGTAATCAATAATTCTCTTAATCAATCAATTTAAAATTAAATCAACTCCATTGGATACCGACCTCATCTTATTAATTTAAAACACTGATAAGGTTATGTTTCATAATCAAGAGTAATGAAATGGTAGTTAATTTATGGAAGACCAACAAAGTGTACTTCAAGAGACTTCACAATCTTCAGTAACTGAGAGAAATAATTTCTTCTCTACAGTTCCTCTATTTGTTTCTTCTTATCTCAAGAAATGGAGCAATGCAAATGTGAGAATGATTAAAATAGATTATAAAATTAAATTCCTAATTGATTGTAAAAATAATTTAGTTGTTCCTAAATTTGTTAGTAATGGATACAAAAGTGTTATTACAATGAGTAGTATAAAATTAGCAAAAGCTTATAGAAGATTAGTTAACATGGAGTTGAAAAAAAAAAGTTTCAACTAGTAATTAAAGATAGTTACATACAAAGGAGTAAAATTTTGAAAGAATTAGAATACTTGAATACTAATATAAATTTTGCTTAAACTCCAAATACAAAAAAAACCTTCTTCAAGACTCAGTTAGATTAAACTGTATCACTGATAATGTTAACAAAAGATATAAATCTAAACTTGGAAGACTTATTAAAGAAAAATTGCAATTTCAATCTTCATCTAACTACATAGATAAAGAATTTGTAGTAGTTAACCTTACTGATAATTTAATCCCAGAGGATGTAGTGGAGACTCTTGAATTAGGAAATAATTTTAATTATGTTACAAAAGAATGTGATCATACAAGAATAGTAACAGATTATATAAAAGACATTAAATATGGGATAGATAAGAATGAGAATGAGAGGAAAAGCTTTATTATGAAATCAATGAGTAATGTTTTTTACAAATATGTGACTAGTAAAAAATCTAATTGTAAAGATGATGAGCAAATTTATAATAATATGATAATAACAAAACCCTTTTTGGAAATTAATAAGGATCTTATAGTAATAAAAAGTGACAAAGGAAACCATACAGTAGTTATGAAAAGAAATGACTATATAGAAAAAGTCTTACAAAACCATGAGAAATATCTTCAAGTTGAAAATGATGATACAAAAAACAGTATAAAACAAACTCAAGTCATACTTAAAGAATGATTAAAGGAAAATATAATTACAACATACCAGTTGAAACAATTAAATATGAGTGAATCAAATATTAATCATGCATATGGACTAATAAAATTACATAAAAATCAATAAGGTATGAGACTACTGATATCAGCTATTAATGGTCCCATCTATAATATATCAAAATTTGTGGTAAAGATTCTAAAACCACTTTTAGAAATTAAAAAAAAACAGTTTACTATAAAAAATAGTATTGAATGTGTCAATAAAATAAAAGGATTGAAAATACCTAATGATTATATGATGGTTTCACTAGACATCAAAGATATGTACCCTTGAATACCTCATGAGTTAATAATTGAATCAATAAGAGAGAACTTAAATAGTAGTAATATTGAAATAAAATTTCCTGTAGAACAAATAATGAGAATTTTAAAGTTTGTATTAAATACAACTAATTTCAAGTTTAATAATAAATATTATAAACAGAGAACAGGGGTACCAATAGGTGGGACATTGAGTAACCTGATGTGTGAAATAGCAATGAGGAAATTAGAAACTATGCTTGGAAGGAGTTGAATACCTGCATTATTCAGCATGTTCCTTATTGTAAAAGAAATAGAAGTTACAAAAGTTCTTGAGAACTTTAACTCATTTAATGAAAAATCAAATTTACAATAGAAGTAGAACAAGACAAAATACTTAACTAGATACAAAGGTGATTAATGTTGAAGATGAAATAATAGTATAGGAAACATTCAGCTTCTGGAAGAATACTAAACTATAAATCTAAGCATCCTTATTTTATGAAAATGGATGTAATAAATGGCTTACTTAGAAAAATTGATTGTTTATCTCATGAAAAGTTTTTAAAAAGTAACATGCAAGAAGTAGCACATATACTAGAACAGAATGATTATCCATTAAATGTAATCAATAGACAGATCAAGAAATATAAATGGAAAAGATATGAAAGAATTATTTAAGTAATGAAATTCCAATGAATGAAAATAGTAACAAAGTAATGGAAACTAAAAGAGATAAAGATATGATTATAATATCATATGCATATAATATTAATAAAGAAATAACTAATGTATTAAAAGAATTTAACATCACTAGTAATGTATTAAAGGAATTTAACATCACTAGTAATGTATTATAGGAATTTAACATCACTAGATTATGTATTACTATTGTGAAATGACATAGACACTGTTTTGTCAGTGTTTACAATGAGACGATTAGTATGGAACCAAGTCGAAAGGTTAGACAAAACTTTTTGAGTATTGGCGCGTTTACATAGTAAATTAGTGTCATCAGCAAAAAGAATCATTTTGCAATCTGATGTGGAAGACGACATGTCGTTCACGTACAATAAAAAGAGTATAGGGCCGAGAATTGATCCTTGGGGTACTCCGCAAGTAAGTGGCTTTGTTTCTGAAAGACAACGCTCAAGTATTTTATTTTTAGTATAGGATATTTCTACCTGTTGATATCTATCTTTTAAATAAGAAGTTAGCCATTGATGTGGAAGTCCACGAATGCCTAAAGAATGCAATTTGGTAAGGAGAATTCCGTGATCGATGACATCGAATGCTTTGGATAAGTCAAGAAAAACACCCTGAGGATTTTCTCCACGGTCTAGAGATGTGGTAACATCGTTTAAGAAGGAAAATATGGCGCTTGTAGTGGAAAAGGATTTCCTAAAACCGTGTAGATCGTCAGAGAGAATGTTATTTTTTGATAAAAAATCTAGAAGACGCTTATAGAACAATTTTTCTAGGATTTTTGAGAAAGGGGGTAGTAGAGATATTGGTCGGTAATTT